>OX328123.1:90660952-91080952 GCA_946811695.1 Gonocerus acuteangulatus
AAATATTTTCGTGTTTTGCGACACATGTTATATGAATCGCATAATTATGCGAGTATGTGATTTAGGCACCACTGGCCCTCGTGCTTGGCAAGAGAGCCTGGTCCGCCATTCATTCTAATTCCTATAGCCGGCCCGTGCGCAAGCAACTCTTGTTATGTGCTTGTATGCCAGTGTCTTTTAATGGTTTATTTTCCGCTTCCCTTGGTGTTATAAGTTGTTCTTGGCATTATTATTCCTATAGCCGGCCCAAGTTTGTTATATTGGACCTTTCTGGACGCCTAGCTACCCGGCAAATGGTGAGATACTTCCATAATTCCCTCAATTCTCTTCCTAAACCCTGTTTCCTTCCTTCTCACCTTTCAATGGTGTTTACCTGGAGGTGGATCCCCTGAAGATAAGGCTAATTATTATTATTTTTACAATATGTTTGGATTGTACTCATATGTCATCATGTTTTGTCCTTTGCTTCTATCCGAGCTCACCAGAGCAACCGCATTTTTTTTTCTTCCTTAATAATAGCCCACACTCTCAGTTTAGAAGCTGTGAAAACATTTCAGTCAATTAAGCTAGGCATTCAAAATGCTGTGGTATCTTCAATCGACAACAATACTCCACTAACTGTTCAAACAGACGCATCTGATTATGCCATTGGAGCCACATTATCTCAAGACAAGAAACCGGTTGCCTTTTTCTCAAGATCTCTCACCAAGGCTGAACAGTGTCATTCGTCTATTGAGAAAGAAGCTTATGCGATAGTAGAAGCATTACGGAAGTAGAGACAATATCTTCTCGGTAGGAATTTTCGTCTTATTACCGATCAACTATCAGTGTCATTCATGTTTGACAGTAATAAACAAGGAAAAATAAAGAGCGAAAAAATAATGAGGAGGAGACTGGAACTTTCAAATTATAAATATGAAATAATATACAGACCAGGCAATGGGAACAGAACTGCAGACACATTATCACGAATTTGTTCTTCCATAGAAACTTCTTTCCCAAAGTTGAGAAATATACATGCAGTTTTGTGCCATCCAGGAGAAACAAGACTATATCATTGGGTTCGTTGTAAAAATCTCCCTTACTCATTGGAAGAAATACGAAAAGTCATCTCAAGATGTTGTGTTTGTTCTGAAGTGAAATCAAGATTTCGCAAATTCGAAGGAACTCTTATCAAAGAGCTAAACAACCGTTCGAAAGGATCGTGATGGATTTTAAAGGCCCTTTGCCGTCATCTACGAGAAACCGTTATCTCCTAATAATTGTCGATGAGTATTCACGTTATCCTTTTGCTTTTCCGTGTCATGATGTGTCATCCAATACCGTAATCTCGAAGCTTAAAGAACTTTCAATTTTTGGCACACCTGCTTACTTGCACACTGACAGAGATTTAAGTTTTCTTTCTCAAGAACTCAAATCATTTTTAACTGACATTGGTGTTGCTACAATTCGAACTACTGCATACAATCCTCAAGGAAATGGACAATGTGAACGCTATGTTGGGATAGTTTGGAAAACTATTGAGCTGACAGCAAGAAATCAAAATATTGATATTTCTAGATGGGAGGAGGTTTGTAATCAGGCATTACATTAAATTCGTTCACTCCTCTGCACATCGACAAATACAACACCCCCTGAACGTATGTTTAATTTCTCTCGCCGGTCCAGTGTGTGAGTAGGAATGCCAACGTAGCTAATGACCCCTGGTCCAGTCCTTATGAGAAGACATATTCGCTCGAAATATGGCCCACATGTCGATGAAGTATATTTATTGGAAGGGAACCCAGAATATTCATATGTAAATTGCCTGACGGAAGTGAGACTACTGTGTCCACTAGACACCTAGCACCAATAGGCGAGACAGAAACTATTCCCAAAAACCAGAGCAACCATGAATTCGTGACATGGATGTCAAAGCTCAGCAAAACCTTCCCCACAAAAAGACGCTCTTAAAGAAGATAAAAGTTCCTCTGATAGTGCACCAGAAGTGCCAAACACAACTGAATTCAATCCTCAACATCACCCAAATCCAGGAGTTCAACAATCGTTAAGAAGTACCCGTGAACGGCATCCCCCTGCATACTTGAAAGATTTTATCACCTAGGAGGGATGAGTGTTATATTATTATTTACAACTGTTTTCCATGTCATTGTTTACTTTTGTTTATTGTATTCATTCAGTCTAATATGTAGTATTATTCTAAGTTCAATAAAACCTAGTTTCAGGTTTTTGCGTATTTATGCACATAAAAGTTAACAAATACACAAATAAAATTCAATTATGCGTATATTGTCTTTCACAGTAAATCACTATTTTTAGATAACAAAATGGCACTTCATAATAACTCTTAGCAACCAACACTCTCATAACCATCTATCGCAACCATCTGAGTAACCTCAGTCCAAAAGCCAGATGGGTTTATAACTAGCGTATGACTCGCTCGCGAATGATGCCGAAGGAACTAAGTGTCAACTTCCGTCGGCACAAAGCATGAGTATGCGAGCGAGTCACCGCAACAAGGTTATTCTTTTCTCTTCTATAACATGTATTTCCATTCTATATCCATCCCATTTTTTTTTTTTAATTGATGTTATTTTGTAATTAGGCAGAATAGTTATTGTTGAAACATATTGAAGGGGCGAAATAAAACAATCTTCTTACTACCAAGTAAGAAGTTTATTTTGCTTAGCACTTTTGGCATATAGGGACCATCAGAGCTGAGTAGTGGATTAAAGATGCAGCTCAGGTGCAATGTTGAGTTGTGACTCAAGGGGAAATTTATCCGGGGGTTATCCAGACCTTTAGGGGGAAGGAATCTAACAGGAATATAATTTCAGAGTTGGAGTTAATTTTCTTACACCCAACAGAACAATTCATCTCTATATATCCTATTGAAGTATTTCTATGTCTATACATATTGTTAATTATTCAAGATAAGACTCACTTTTTTAAAAAAAATAAAAGAAGCCACACCTTTGAGGGGGATGAAACCCATGGTATTTGCCCGCCGAGAAGTGTAAAGATTCTCTGTCTAACAAGCAGGACCATCAGATCTCCCAAAATTTGTGTTAAAAAAAATAATAATAAAATAGTTCTTGTGAAAAAATAATAGAAAAAATGCTCAATTTCTCAAACTAGACTCAGAAGATTATTAGTACCAAGTAAAATGGCCTTTTGTCTCAACACATCAGCTTTTCAAATTTGCTTTGTCTATAAAACATTTTAATATACATATCATAACAAGTTTTATGGTGTTATCTTATTCAGAGTAGTACAAAAAAGAATAGAGTAGAAAACAAATTTTAGGAAACAAAATAAACTTAATGAAAAAGAGGAAAGCACTAACTGGTGCTATTATTGTTTTAGTTAATTGAATATATGTGCATCTTGTAAATGATTTCAGATGTTTCAAAGATAAAATATACATTACTATAGTCTGCATGGACTACTGTCAGTGAAAATCACCCTTTAAGTTTTCATCTGCTTGGCTTCATACCTTCATCCTCTCCTGTACCTTTTAAGTGTAAAAGATTATAACAGTGTTTCATTTTTTTAATAAATAAAAATACAATCTTATCATTTTGTTATTTTACTTCTTGCAGTTAATATTCCCCAGCATGCCTGTAATTGAGCTCCTTCTTGAATGTGGAGCCCCAGTAAATGCTAGAAATGAATCAAAATCTACACCACTTCATGTCGCAGCAAATCCTTACAATTTCTACAGCCCAGTAAGTTTGTGATTTAATTTATTGATTTGAAAACTAATAATGTTACTTTTAGGAACAAAATCAATTTATGTAAATATCTTGTTATTTCTGTTTACTTTCTTAATGCAGGAGGGCCTCAAATGAGGCCTTCCATTATGTTCAACAGAAGGTAAGGTCCTCAGAAAGTTTCTTTTTACTCTTATATCTGCCTGATCATTCCATAGCTTATATGATTCAAGTGTATTAATAAGAAAGCATAGAATTTATTAGTATATACTATTATTCATTTTATTTTAAAAGTGAGTTATTTAGCACCACTTCATCTATTGATAATAAATTAACTTCAGATAATTTATTATCAAATTTATCACTTGTCACGTCCTAAATTAGAATTGAATATTTATTTACTATACTACTTCTTTACTGCCAAAATGTTTCTTCTGTAAATTAATTTGTAATGCAGAAACTATCCTTTCTAAACAGCTGTCTGACAACTCCCATAATTATTCTATTAGTGACTATATGGCCTTCCTTAAGGCTCTCTCATACCTGTGCGATACGGTGGGAGTGGGACCAGTAGCTGGACAGACTATTGTGGCGTACTCCACACCGCAGCGGGAATGAGATTTTATTATTTTGTTTAGTCCAGATAACATTGTGTTTTATTGATTTTTTTTTATTTATTAATTTTTTTTTTTTTTTGGTGCTTTGACTTCTATGGTCATAAGTACCATTGAAAGTTGCTTTGTTTTTAACAAATGATGAAACATGTTAATAATTTACTAGTATTCTGAAATGTGTCTTTTTTTTTGTTATTACATTATCTAATTATTATTTAATCTGAAAGTAAATAAAACAAAAAAACTAATGATGCTATGTACAAATTGATAATTTAACACCCTCACGATAACTTACATGCACTCATTCACATAAACACATAATACATACTAAACATACAAACTCACTCTAAATGCACTCATACAATATTTATAGAAGAAATGTCTTCAGATGAAGAAGAGACTCTCTTTTTATTAGTTCTAATCGAACAGGACCATCGAGCTAAGTACATTATTTGAATAATAAGGAATAAAATAATTATTTACAAGACTAAACCATGTTTCTTTTAAAATATATATTCCCATGAAACAAAAGGAATTCATGAAAGTACAGTAAAACCTCGTTTACCCAGATCAACTGGGACCAGGGCAGATCCGAGTTAACAAAAATCCGGGTTATGACGGAAAAACTAAAAAAAAAACATATAAATCGCCCAAATATTTTTAATGGGCTTAGAAGTTATTATTGACACACATTCACCTAAAAACACGTACAATGTATGAACTGTAATAGCCAATGTATTTGTACTGTAAACTAGTCTGTATTAAAAAAGGCAGTGAGCTTATGCTGTCTCAGTTTAGTGTATTGCTTATGAGCAGCTCGATCTCGCACCTGCTTTAACACTAGAAGTTCACTTGACAATCTTTCGGCTTGACTCTTGAAATACACTATCAATTTCTCAATGTTTGCTACTGCTTCTGCTTGAGTCATAACTACCATAAACTGTCGTTAAAAAACATCTTGAAACAAAATTCTTCAATACGTTTTCTGTTCGTTTTCCAATCAGATACGGTCCTACTCCAAACTCAGCAGCAAGGTTCTTTAACAATTCTGCCTTATCAATTCTTGTCAATGCTTTCACCCTCTTTTCCATAGTCACAACAATGTTTGTATGTTTTGTCTAAATCGCGGTCAATGAGCAAACGAAACAGCAAAACGATACTGTACCTCGACCGTGGAACTAGGAAAACTCGTAATTTACCTACTGAGAATAGCAATTTAATGTCTGTAAAACATGTCTTTAGTTACTAGACTGAACAACATAATTTCCTTTTCAAAACTGGTCCATGCCATCCGGACGTCCGGGTTAAAGAGGTCCAGGTTAACAAGGTTTTACTGTAACACCTAACGATCAACTTATGAGGAATATCTCATCTTAATGTCCGAACTCTGTAGAGATAGCAAAAGATTTTACATTTACTTTAGAATGACATCTGATTGTTGTGATGAAATTTATAACTTTATTAAGTAATAGAGAAGCTAATACTTCTTGATGAAAGTCATGAGCTTTGCAGCTAGGTTTCTGACTGACTAGGTGCAGGATGCAGAAAATACCTTACACAATGCGAACTGAGACTTGGACGCTGCAGACAGCGGGCGATTCTGTACCTGTTACCTGTCCTCCCACAGTCCCTTTAATGTTCACATATTAACATTAATAATTTACGAATTTTAATGCTACTCAGGCGGTCAAATAATAGAAACTTCACTACACAGTTACACCGACTTTATTTTGTTATTATTAATTATTAATAATTTATTTTTGATAGTCTAATATTATCCCTCCAATGTACTCTCCATGAGTTTCTCGCTGTACTCATTCTTAGCAGCAAGATCTTTTTTACAATTCAACTCCTTCTTATAATTGGCAATAGTCAATGGATCTTCGATTACCCTATCTACCATATACCTGGCAACAGCTTTCTTTGTGGTCTGCGATAATAAGAATCTGAAAATATAAGTTGCACTTGCTGTCTTCTAATGTCAAAATCCAAGCACTTGAGGCTACTCAAAGCTTTTTCCAATTATAATTATAATTTTATTGGTTCAATGTCATCGACATATCTCCTATAAAATTCTATTTTATTAACCCTGCATCGGGCGTAATGGTTCTATTGGTACGGGTGGGTGGTTTTTAAGGTACCTCTCTCCCGACCCTCAACAGAAGGTGCTTCTCCCTCCAGTACCTACCTAGGTCAGTACCGTCTACATGGCATCCCCCTTTAATTGCCTCTCAGATTGATTGGAATATGGATACATCGTCGCCTTGCCAATAAGACCATTGCGCCTGATCCCATCACAAATATTAAAGCTTATGAATTTTCTTAAAAATATTTTCTTCTCATTATTTGGTTCATTTCATCAGTACTTGCGAAGCCGTTCACTGATATAATCGGAATATGCCGTTTGTTGAATTATTTTATTATGAAAATGTGAAAAACGCAGTTCATTTCGTCTACAGATTTTTTCCAAAAAGCCAAGAAAACATTTGATCTAACCATTAGAGTAATGGGAGGTTACTAATGTATTTTTGAGGACTAGTAGAGCTTGACACGGAAAATATTTTTATTGACAATGACAATTGGCTCACAATTACCCAATTTTGAAGGGCTTAGAAAAGTGCCCAAACTTTTTTTTATTTTCACGATTTTGACTGTGAGCGATTACTATACATCCGTAGAGAGTAAATATGTACTGGTTTGGGTGAGAGAGGTAGAAGGTCTGAAACTGATCATAATGTTCTTTGCGATACTGCAAAATCAGTGCTTTTACTATTTATTTTTTTTGGCATTGAGCTGATTCATCTATTTGTAACATTTTAATTTTGATTTAATTTCTTAGATGTCTACAAAGGTTCTAATTTTTTTTTAGATCTTAAAATGCATATTGGATTTTTTTAAGGCCAAAAAATGGTGGCTGTCCTATTAGGGCAGTTGGCCCGATCGCGGTACGCCGGGGATTGCGGCTGATCCAGGGTTAATAAAAAAAAATCTTGGAGGCATAGAATACATTTTACTTTAAAGTAATTCATTGGAAGACTAATTGCCCACTGCAATATGTAGCCCCATAAAAAAAACTGGAAGTGCAAAAAACAGGACGACACTCGATACCTGTAGGGTTTTGGTGGGTCTGATTCCAAATCTAGTGTTTGTTTGACCTAGGCCAAGGCCAAAAATACAGTATCAATCAATAACAATATAAAGAAACCACTAATGTTTTTGTGGGTTGTGGAACAGAAATCCATTGTCTCTTTGTACCAATCTGGTTTATTGGTTTCATGGTCAGCGCGAGTAAATAAAAAAAAAAAAAAGTCCGTCACACAGGAGCTGCATAACTAAGCACTTTCCTCAGAATTGGGTAGTGTCGAGCGCAATCCTGAATAATTTGCTTAAAATAACCTATCTAGATAAATAAAATAAAAACAAAAATAAAACCTGTTTCAAATCAATTCAAACATAGTACAAAGTAAATCCCCCCCTTCCGATAGACCTATTTACTTCATTTTTACAACACTTCTTCCTTATTAGATACCCAGGACGTATACCGCGTTTTGTTACAATACAGCAGAAATTACGACCAGTATGAGCAAATTAGTAATTTGGGCTGGAGTAAACCCCCCCCCCCTCCTAATGAACCGATTTAGTTTATTTTTACAACACATTTTTCTCTTTAGTTGACCAGAACAAATACCGAGTTTCGTTGAAATACAACACAAATTATGGCTGGTATTGGCAAATAACTACTTTGGCTCCGGAGTAAACCCCCTTTCCAGATGGACTGATTTTGTTGGTTAACGAACTCGTTCAATCGTTTGATTGGGGAATACTACATACCAAGTTTTGTGGGGAAGAAACAAAAACTCTGGCCGGTATCGTGTTAACGGACACATATATATAAATATATATAACCGAGTCATTTTTGGTGTCTACTAGGTAGGATCAATAAAGATTCGAAGAAATTTTGCAAAAATTCCGTCATGAGTGCAACCTCAATAGCTACTTTCCTTCGGAGGAAAGTTCTAAACTAAAATAATAAAAAAAAAAAAAATACTACATACCAAGTTTCGTGGGGAAGAAACAAAAACTCTGGCCGGTATCGTGTTAACGGACACATATATAACTATATATTACATTCACAAAAACCTTTTTGAATTCAAATAGCCGTTGAGAGCTTGAAAAGCCCGCGCAAACCACAAATCCTAATATACTAATAACATCGTATTATATACGATCTAAATTTATAATATTTCAGGACCATACTGATGTACAATAGGTATAAATTAAATGTACAGTCAAACAATAATAAATTAATCATTTTGGAATTACAAAATAATAATTATTATCTAAATTATAAACCAACAAAATGCAGAAGTTGATGGGAAGAATGCGTCAGCTTTTTCCCGCCAACAGCTCTCAGTCTAAGCCTAGCCCCACAGAGTAAGGAGTCTCTGTAGTCTATGTCCATTCTCAACGGAGTAAGGAGTCTTACAGCATGCAGATAGCGAACCCTCTCATATGGTGTTTTTATATATGTGTGAATTTATTTACTGGCCTAAGCAAGAATACTAATGGTGAATACGTGTCCTGCTGAAGAAGTAATATTTGAAAATTTATTGAAGTGCATAACATTTGGACTCTTGTTTAAAGACTATTTATTCAAAGGTAATAATTATAATTTGTGATTGTATTGATTTTTTTTATTACTTGTTTGATAATACATTTGTATGGGTAATTGTATTTTTAGTATTGTTTGGAAATACGTAATTGTTTCATATTCATTTACTCGGAACTTTTCATCCCTGAGATTAAGTTCTATTTATAATATAATTATCCTAATAATTAATTTCTCCAACCATAAACTTTATCTTAATAATTTATTTCCTTACATATCATATAATCATAACATTTAATGGTTTAAATATATCATAACAATATATATATATATATATATATATATATATATATATATATATTGTAATGATTAATTTTTTTAAAAAGAAATAAAAATATTTTAATTATTTTAATAAGATTTATTATATGAGTTTGACTTAACCTCAGGAATTAAAGTTCCGAGTGATTGAACGATATAACATTTATCTCCAGACAATTCTGAGATACAAACAATATTAAACCACACACAAACAACAATAAAATAATCGACACTACAAAAAAAAAAAAAACAATTCTTACCTCTAAATCAATCCGCTTCCAACAAAACCTCAATTCACTTGGTATTCCTTGGAGGAGAGCTCTGCATTCCATCAACGCTGAGAAGCAACAGACTATTTCTTCAATACAAGGCTGCTGTAATTTAATGAGGATAGACCTCAGTTCCTCATTCCATGAATGCGGGGAATAGACTCCTTCTTCTCCCTCTGAATGCTGAGACTAGACTGACGCTTCGTTCGAGAAAGCGGGAAAGTTTAGCGTCCTTGCTTCTTAACTTCCGCAGTTTACCGGATTATATATAAAGATAACAATTTTTTTTTGCAATACAAATAATTAATTTATTGTTATCTGGATGTACATTTAATATGGATATCTTGTATACCAGTATTGTCCAAAAACATTATTAATTTTGATCGTATACAGGGTGTCCCGTAAATGTCTAGTCATATTGAGAGGGGTGATAGAGGACCTTTAGGGGAACAAAAAATGTTCTATGACGATTTCCCGAATTCTTGCCCATAAGGGAGAAAACGTCGTTTTATTGTTTTTTCGAGACAAACGTACTTTTTAGAAGAATAATCGTTGTAGCTCCGTCCCAGGTGGTAGTACTAAAAAGGGTGTGAAACCAATCGAAAGCTGAGTAAATTTACTATAAGACTAGTTGGTAGTAAACGTAAAAATGAATGAATGTAAGTATGTATATCTTACAAAAAGAAGGCAATTCTAAATTTCCTGACATTTTATTGATATTTCTTTCCAGCGTTACTCCTCAATAAGCAGGATCTGAGATTTCCGGGTTTCAGAAAAACTTCCTCATTTAACCAGCTTTCCATTCATGTATCACAACCCTGTGTTATTGAAGTATTTGAACGATTTAAGAACAAAGGTTTTAAAAAAAACATGGATCTGTGAAAAGAAAATTATATTTTTTTCTTCAATTTATTCAAAAAGCTGAAGGGAAATATTTTTTTTATTAATGTTTACATAAATATTAAGTAAATATTTACTTAAAAGAATAAAAAAAATTACTTCCACGGAAATAAAAAAAATCTTATAACAGTAAATAAATAAAATACACATTTATTTTGAATTTGTTAATTCAGGTAACTAATACTGGGTCCAGGAGGCGGCCATTAAGAAACCCCAACCATACATTAACCTCAAAAATTACTATTTTTACCTAGATCACGCATTTGAACACATTTTTACAGGACTATGTACATATTATTTATGAGGGATAGAATTTTTAATTACCAGAACAAAAACGCATGGGCTCAGAATCCTAGTGAGTTTCACAAGCGTAGCCATCAGTATTAATTCAAGATAAAGCATTTGTTTTCTAAATATAAGTACCTGTAAAAATGTGTTCAAATGCGTGATCTAGGTAAAAATAACAATTTTTTAGGTTTACCTGTGGTTAGGGTTCATTAATGGCCGCCTCCTGGACCCAGTATTAGATACCTGAATTAATAAATTCAAAATAAATGTGTATTTTATTTATTTACTGTTTTAGGATTTTTTTTTATATTCGTGGAAGTAATTTTTTTTATTGTTTTAAGTAAATATTTATGTAAACATTTATAAAAATAAATATTTCCCTTCAGCTTTTTGAATAAACTGAAGAAAAAAATATAATTTTCTTTTCACAGATCCATGTTTTTTTTTTAAACTTTTGTACTTAAACCGTTCAAATACTTCAATAACACAGGGTTGTGATACATGAATGGAAAGCTGGTTAAATGAGAAAGTTTTTCTGAAACCCGGAAATCTCAGATCCTGCCCATTGAGGAGTAACGCTGGAAAGAAATATCAATAAAATGTCTGGAAATTTAGAATTGCCTTCTTTTGGTAAGATATACATACTTACATTCATTCACTTTTACGTTTACTTTCAACTAGTCTTATAGTAAATGTACTCAGCTTTCGATTGGTTTCACTTCCTTTCTAGTAGTACCACCTGGGACGGAGCTACAACGACTATTCTTCTAAAAACTACGTTTGTCTCGATAAAACAATAAAACGACGTTTTCTCCCTTATGGGCGAGAATTCGGGAAATTGTCATAGAACATTTTTTGTTCCCCTAAGGGTCCTCTATCACCCCTCACAATATGACTGGACATTTACGGGACACCCTGTATAATACGATGTTATTTGTATATCTGGTTTGTGATTTGCGCGGGCTTTTCAAAATATCGATGGTTATTTGAATTTAAAAATATTTTCGTGAATGTAATATATCATTACATTTGCACTCCTGTCTAAAAAAAAAAATTAAAAAAAAAAATGTTTTTATGCTCGGTTTCAAAATAAAAAATAGAATTCAAAATTTAAATTTGGTTATCGAGATTAGATCTATTGGTCAGCCTGTTATTATTTATTCAAATTTTCAAAAACTTATTTCGTTACAAAATTTTTATTCATTATCATTTCTTAATTTAAATTATCATTTTTCATTCTTCATTTTTAAACATTATCATTATCAAAACTATCTTATCCTAAACTAATCTGATTATTAAATTTATGATAAATTTTTAAATATTATTATTATCAATTAAATCTTATATTAATATAAATCTTATTTTCTTAAAAAAAATATGCTAAACTAATAAATTTTATAAAAACACACTAAACTAATAGATATTAATTTTAAATTTTTTCATGAATTTATTCCTGGTCGTTAATATTTTCTTTGCAGCAGTCCAATTTATTTCTATAAAAGTGTTTTATCCTTTTCCTTGGAGGCCGATTTAGCTTTGACATTTTTTCTATTCCAAGTTGTCTTTTATATTTATAAAGAATTTTTATTTTATTTCCAAATTTGACATTCAAAATCTTTAAATTATTATTATTATTAATAGTTCTATTCAGTTTCTTCATTGGTATATTTCCACTTCTTTTATTATAACTCTTTTCATTTATTTTGAATTTATAGTTATCAGATAATTTTTCAATTTTCTTTTGTTTCATCATTTTGTTTATAAATTTTGTACTTATTTTATTTTTGAAATTATCATTTATTAGCTTATTATTAATTATTTCATTTGTACCCTCATTATCATTATTTAATTCAGTTAATATTTTTTCTTGAATTGTATTATCTTCATTTATTAAACAATTATAGTCATTTTTATCTTCAATCAATATTTTATCTTCTAATATTTGGTCATTACTACTATCATTAATATTTAAACTGTATTTTATAGTTTCATTTAAATTGTCATTATTTATTAATGTATCGTCATTTCCGGTATTTTTAATTAAATTTTCATTATTATTTTCATTAATCTCAATAATTTCTTTACAACTTCTATTATTTTTATTAAAAAGGTTATTATTCGATTTTTCCAATTCTATCGTCTCTTTATTTTGACTTTCACCCATATTATTTAAATACGCACATAAATCGTCCAATTTTTTATTTTGTTCTATTCTATTTGCATCTATTTTATCTTCCAATATTTTATTATTTTTACTTAATTCGAACTTTAGTTCATTTTGTTCGATCCTATTTGCATCTATTTTATCTTCCAATATTTTATTATTTTCACTTAATTCGAACTTTAGTTCATTTTGTTCGATCCTATTTGCATCAATTTTATTTTCTAATTTTTTATTTTGTTCCAACAATAGCTTCATCAAATGTTCTAGGCCTTGAGGATGCATCTCATTATCCCTTTCGGAAGTACGGTCATTGGATAGAATTTCCGTTCCTAAGGAACTCGCCGATTCTCTGAATGCTATTGCATCATCCTCCTGCAATTCGTTTTCACGTGTTTCGACTATAATATTTATTTCTCCCGGTGTTGTAAAAAATACGTATTCCGGTGATTCTACACTATTTTCCTCACCGTTATTTTGAATTTGTTCAATATTCACGTCAGACATTTTTATTTAAAAAAAAAAATTATTTTTAAGTTTTATTTTCAATATTTATTTACCGCTTTTAATTTCAATTCACTCGGCCGTCTACGTTGGGCGCCATTAATTTTTTTAAAAAGAAATAAAAATATTTTAATTATTTTAATAAGATTTATTATATGAGTTTGACTTAACCTCAGGAATTAAAGTTCCGAGTGATTGAACGATATAACATTTATCTCCAGACAATTCTGAGATACAAACAATATTAAACCACACACAAACAACAATAAAATAATCGACACTACAAAAAAAAAAAAAACAATTCTTACCTCTAAATCAATCCGCTTCCAACAAAACCTCAATTCACTTGGTATTCCTTGGAGGAGAGCTCTGCATTCCATCAACGCTGAGAAGCAACAGACTATTTCTTCAATACAAGGCTGCTGTAATTTAATGAGGATAGACCTCAGTTCCTCATTCCATGAATGCGGGGAATAGACTCCTTCTTCTCCCTCTGAATGCTGAGACTAGACTGACGCTTCGTTCGAGAAAGCGGGAAAGTTTAGCGTCCTTGCTTCTTAACTTCCGCAGTTTACCGGATTATATATAAAGATAACAATTGTTTTTTGCAATACAAATAATTAATTTATTGTTATCTGGATGTACATTTAATATGGATATATTGTATACCAGTATTGTCCAAAAACATTATTAATTTTGATCGTATATAATACGATGTTATTTGTATATCTGGTTAGTGATTTGCGCGGGCTTTTCAAAATATCGATGGTTATTTGAATTTAAAAATATTTTCGTGAATGTAATATATCATTACAATATATATATATATATATATATATATATATATATATTATATATATATATATAGAGAGAGAGAGAGAGAGAGAGAGAGAGAGAGAGAGGAGAGAGAGAGAGAGAGAGAGAGAGATGAGAGAGAGAGAGAGAGAGAGAGAGAGATGAGAGAGAGAGAGAGAGAGAGAGAGAGAGGAGAGAGAGAGAGAGAGAGAGAGAGAGAGAGAGAGAGAGATAGAGAGATATAGATATATATAAATTTTAACTGGGGTCATTTTCAGTGTGTACTAGGTAGGATCGATAAAGATTCGAAGAAATTTTTCAAAAATCCCGTCATGAGGGCAACCTCAATAGCTACTTTCCTTCGGAGGAAAGTGCTAAAAAACATCAATTGTATGAGCTCATTCGATGTGAGATGACTCATTATTCTATGAGTTTGAAACAGAAACAGGAAATTTTCTTTTTTAATTTTCATTTCTTTGGTGCACTCGAGACTAGTACAATATAATAAATCTTATGTCTTTTATAATTGAGAAATATTTCTAAAATGTGTGTTGTTATTTAAACAGTTTGTCTTTAAAAACTTTAATGATTTTCTTCTATAAATTCAGTTTCATCTTATCCTAAATCCAACAATAGTCCATTCCTAGTATTTTCATAGACGGTGAATTATCTTTCCTACTACTAATGTAAATAATTTAAGTAATTTTATATAACTATGATAAGCAATTATATTATATCTGCTTTATAGTATTCTTCTTTACTTGCAGCTGGTGAAACTGCTGCTTGACCATGGAGCCCACATAGATCAACCTAATCGTGCTCGTGATTGCCCATTAATACTTATAGCTTTCAATCCGACAAACACGATCTGCCTCATCTCCTACAGCAGTCTAAAATGCCTTGCAGCGGCTGCAGTTGTGCAGTATCAGATTCCATACCAAGGCCAAATACCGGCTACTCTTGAAACATTTGTTAATTTTCATGATCCAACTCATTAAAAAATTAATTTTACCTTCCATATCTTTGCAATGATTGCAGGTTTACAGTGACAATGGCTTCACAATATTGATAATAAAATTTATTATGATTTGTTAAAGATTATTTATCAAGTACTATGCTTTGTTAAAGATTATTTATCAAGGTAATTCATTCTTAAATTCAGATAAATGGCAATTTAGCATCATTGTTTATTGTACAAAATATGACAAGGCAGGATGTAATCTTGTTATGCCATTCAATTGAATTGTCTTTACATGTGTTGTTGTGATGTTATGTATTACTTTATGTAACTTATACCCACATGCTTATGTATGCCAAAACACACAAGAAAATGTTTTTATTGAATGTAATAAGTAGTAAAATTGAAACATAGGAAAGGTTTTATGTCACAAAATGAACCTGTCTGTTATCTAGAGGTTTTTCTTAAGAAATACTACATTCAATAAAATTGTTTCCTTTTTTTTTTTCTTATAGTATTTGATTGAATAACTCTTTTGGCAGGGGCCCTTTAACTTTAAACATTTCTCAATGCTCCTTTATAATAGAGAGTTCAGGTCTAGGTAATAAAGAGAGAGTTATTTCCAGGTTTGAAAAAAGGGAATGGCGTTCAATTTATGTCATGCTTGAATAAAGTAAAATTTTGTTTTTTGGCTTTAATATTCTCACCAATACATTACAGGGTTTTTATATTGTTGAGTACATTCTTGATTTAAAACATTTTATGGTTGAATACATATTGCCTTCCAATATTTAGTTTCATGACACTTGATCTGCCTAATTCTGTGTGAGTGCAATCTGATACGATAATAGTGCTAGTTTGTTTATAGGCATAATTTTTATTAATGAGTGTATATTAGAATATTATATTTCCTAATGCTTTTTATTTAAAACGTTGTGTTATTGTTTGTGATATAATTGTATTTGAGTTATTTTTTTTTTATTAAATGTAATAAAATATCTATTAATTTGTATATAAGTATAACATAAGATAGAAAGTAAATGTAACTATATCTTACCATATTAGATTTAATTCTTCTACAAATAGTATGTAAATGCTTTAAAAAAATAATTGTGGGTTACGTTTGAGCGGCTATAGATGTGTGCACATATCTATGTTTTTATATATTTATATATATATATATATATATATATATATATATATATATACACATACACATACACACACACACACACACACATACATATATATAAACATACATATTTATGTGTTTCTAAAAAACTAAATACTTGGAACTCAGAAATATAAATAGCTTAAGACAGAGGGCAGAATAAAAATTAGGTGCATTCATTCAAAAACATCTAATACGTTTCACATCCAGGTTTTCATTCAATTGAGAGGGTAGTTCTTACCAGCGTACAGATAATACTAAGTTTTTAGCATTTTTTTGTGAGTGCATCTATCTTTTTTCCTGCCACCTGCTTCCAGTTTTTTTTTTTATAAATAAATAAATATATTGTTTTTATGTTTTTTAAATATATACATACAAGCATATATATATATATATATATATATATATATATATATATATATATATATATATACATACATACATACATACACACACACACAGATGCAGTAGAACTGAAAAGACACTTGTCTTCTGGATGGGGTAGAACATTCAAAGGATTTTATTAATTTTTTTTTTTTTTTTTATGCGAGTTATTCTGTTGTTATTCAAAAGTATTTTTCTTTAAATCATTATTTTTGTTTTCTTTTATAACCATTAAGAATATTTATACTAAACTTTTAATGTTGCTCATAGTCTAAAATTTGCTAATCATATCACTGTTCAAATTGTAAAAAGTTTATGTAGGGTGCATAAAAGTTTAGTGAGGGATGATAATTGTTGAATAATGTATTATTATTATTACGGTTTAAATAATAGTTGTTATTGTTTGTATTGTAAATTACTGCTGGAGGACAAAGTAAATGTTATGTGTTACCCAATATAGTTAAAACACCTTGAAAGGTAGAGAAAAACAAACAAATAAATAAGATTGAAAATGCAGCGATTATTTTTTTATTTATTTTTTTTTTTACTACATTCATTTTGTGCTCTAATTTAGATTTGTGACTTAAATTCAAAGACTTGTATTCTTAAATGAGAAAACCACTATGACTTCGGTAAAAAATAATATTAATAAACATTACTGTTATGTTGACTTGTTGGTAGTTCTTTATCTTAAGCTTTAGGTATGTTTTTTAAATTACCCTTGTAAGATATGAAGATTTATTTAAAGAATAAATAAAAGGAACAAGAATGGAAATTTTTGGTTAAATAACTTTTAAAATGAAAGGCATTTTCTACATTGTTGCAGGTCATCGGTAAAGTTTTAATACTGAATAAAACGGGTTTTTTTCTGTTGCTATTGATTAAAAAATAAATATTTTAGAACATGTCCAGAGTGATCCGGACAAGAAATCATTAATCATCAATTGATGACTTATCTAACTTATGAGTGGAACGAATTAGAGCTTTGAATAAATATTTGGTACTTACGTATTAGCGTCAAAGCAGGTTAAAGAGGCGGGTCTCGTTCAGAGATCTGGATCATGGATAACGCATTTCTATTGGTCAATCACTATCAGAGATATCATCTATTGTGTTTATAGTAGCCATCTTGTGCCCTTTGTCTTTTTAACGCAATTCATTTGTGCTTTATTTACCCACGCAATTGTTGTTGTTTTTTTAGTTACGCGATTTCAGTTTTTGTGCGAGTTAGCGACAACAGAATAGCTAGGATGAAAGCTACTGTTTCGAAGCGATGCGAAATCGTTTATCAGTCCATTATCCAGCGAAAAACCATCCTTGATCTATATTATCAACGAGTTGGATTGACTAGAGGTTTGATATAACCTTGAGCGTGCGTAGCGAGCGGAAACGCATAGCAACTATGCTATTAAAATAAGTGCTACACGTTTTCGCTAGCTAAAGGTTATATCATAACTCTAGTTAACCCAAATCGTTGATAATCCCGTCGCCATATTGGAAAAAACTGATTTGACTCCTTGATCCAGCTCTCTGAGACCCGACTCTTTAACCTGCTTTGACGCTAATACGTAAGTACCAAATATTTTTACCTATTTCTTTAGCAAAGCATAACCTGATTCAATTTTGCAGTATTGCTACTTTTAATATTTCTAGATTAAATGTTTGCAGGTTTGAAGCAATTTTGAGTCTTGAATTGTTACAGAAGTTTGATTAAAAGCATATCAATTTTAAGTGAAACAACTTAGTACATCAGTCCATGAACTAACAGGAAAAAGTGGTCATGTTCAAATACCCGGGGGGATTTAAAGGGGCCCTCACGCTGACAAAAATTTGAAAATGTCGGTTTTGTGCAACCTCTTGGACTAATACACCTTAATTATTCATTCGTCTTGAGAACTTTTGAGAATATCAATGCAAATATATGTAAATTTCATTTCTGTGGAGAAAGAACTTTTTTTTAAATTTTTAGCTGACAATTTTTTTATCATTTTCAAAGTACAAAAATGTTTAAACTAATGATTTATGCCCCTTCACAACTGATTTGCAAGTCATCTGAATATCATTCCAAAGTTAACAAGTTTTCATACATTTCCATTATTCCTTTCAAAATTAAATAAGATACTTAAAATCAAAGGCAAGGGCTTGATATAAAATTGCCAAGATATAGAGTTTAAAATATTAATAATTCTGGCTGATAGTACACATACAGAAACTTAACGTTCAACATATTTGCAATGTCATTAATAAGCTTTTCTTTAGATTGAGATTTATTATATTTTACCTGAAGTAAAATAATCTGAATCTTTTCATTTTTAAAAACATTACAAAAACCAAAGTGAGAAAAACTACAAATTCAATACTAAGTTTTGAATGGAATAATAAATAGTTTACTATTAGGATTTCCTAATTAGGTTTATATAAATGGTCTCCATTCATGTCAAACGTGTATTTTAGCTATTCAGAAAACGAAATTGGCCTATAAAAAAATATTTTTTATTTTGTAAACTTACTGTTTTAATAATCCTAGTCATTGTGTTATAACTTCATAAGTGAATTGTAGTGTTTGCTTCTTTGGAAGGGATACTCTATTTTCTTAAATTAGCCAATAAAATGTTTTTCTCTTATATATCCTTATCTCATATGACAATTATCATGTCAGTTTCTATTATAAACACTACTGTAAAGTATGAATTTATTTTTATGTGAATCCTGTATATTTTTTATTATTGAGGGTACGATATTTCAAGGCTGTTAATACTAAGAGTGCTATGTTTAGTGTGATCAATGAAAGTCTTGTATTTTCTATATCTAACTGAATCAATGTTTTCATTTAAGATCTGTCACATTATTAATTGGAGTAAATAAATTAGTTTACATAGTATTAGGAATATTTTAGAAAATATGGATGGATGGATTTTATTTCCTTTGAATAAAAAAAGAGCAGGCAGTTTTCCTTTGAAGACCTATTATTAGCACACCCAATTTTTCTAATTGTTTTATTTTAGACTTTCCCCCTGACTTCCCAATAGTTAACTTTTTTTAACTTATCAGGTGAGAAATATATATATATTTTAATAACAGTTTACAATAAGTTTATAAAAAATCTTGGAAAACAAACTTATTTAAGTTTAACATATTGTAAGTTATCAGTAAATATTATAGTAAAGAATATTAAATTTCTAACTCATAATTTTGAAGGTAATAACCAAGCTAGTAGCTTGTTTTTTTTTTTTTTTTAGATTAAAATATCTTGTGATTTAAAATGAACCATCAAGAATGATATGTCTATTTGGCTAATTATATGATATAAGTTATATATATATATATATATATATATATATATATATATATATATATATAGACAGACAGAGTGACAGTCATACTTACATACGTGTTCATACATATATATTTGTCTGTCGGTCAAGAAAAGGAATTCTCTGTATGAGGATTGCGTACTTCATCTTCAGTATTATAAATGATATCTACTTATATTCTAACCACTCAAAGAAAATTAATTAATAAATACAGGGTGGCCTCGAAGTAGTGTTTCAGCTTTAAGGTACTCATAGGAAATCTGATTCTTAGCAAAAAAGTTCCTATCAACATGGGTCCCAAACCAAAAATGCTTCCTGGAAACGCTGGAGCTAAAATAAACTGCTAAAACCATGTTTTTCAGACTCCAAATCCTGGCAACTTTTCAACATGTGGTGTTAGAGGAAACGTCTTGAATTAAAAGTTGCAGGCCACTATATTCTGCACATTTTGGTACCAAGGAATTTTATTTTGGATCACGGGATCTGGAGATTCATTTTTTCTATCTTTAATAATTATGGATATTCCAGCATTGATTGAGGCTCCCTGTGATGATTCAGTTATACTAAAGTTCTAATTGGCACTTGCATCTTATTTATTCATAGAAACATCAATAATGGATAAACAAGTTCCTAATT
Source organism: Gonocerus acuteangulatus (assembly GCA_946811695.1). NCBI lineage: Eukaryota > Metazoa > Arthropoda > Insecta > Hemiptera > Coreidae > Gonocerus > Gonocerus acuteangulatus. The sequence continues at coordinate 90,681,587 of OX328123.1, forward strand.
AACAAGATTCTGGAAATACTTCCAGGAGGGGCTGGAGTATAAACATCTCGTTTTTCGGACATTAAATCCCGTGGACTTCTCAGCAACGTATATAAGAGGGAACAGATTCTTTGGTACCAAAATGTGCAGAAATTAGTGGCCCTCAACTTTCATTTGTAGCTTTTTTTTTTCTCTAACACCAGTAGTTAAGACGTTATCGGCATTTAAAATTTGAAAAATGTGGTTTGAAAACTCCAGCGCCTCCAGGAAGCATTTCCGGACCCATTTTGATAGGAACTTTTTCGCTCAGAATCAAATTTCCTTGAAATAAATTAGCACTTCTAAATTTGGGATTTAATTCTTCTTTTCACTCTACTTTAAATTGAGTTTAGAGTCTACCATCTTCTTTCCAGCTTGATGTGAAGCTCCAGTTATGTTAGTCGATTATTTCCTAAAAAAAAACTTTTAGACAACTAATGTTACCTTTCATGATGGTCATTTATTGAACAAACTTTATTGCAGTTGAATAAATTGTATAAGCTGAATTAATTAGTTTTGGTCTTTTTGCAAAAATGGCTTATTTGCTGTTTAGATATATATATATATATATATATATATATATATATATATATATATATATATATATATATATTTTAAATAATATTTATTTCAAATGAAAATACCTTATAGAATAAAGATTGTATGAGAAGACATTTTACTTTATAAGATAGGATGGAAAAAGATAAATAAAAAAATTTTAGAGCAAGTTTAGTTATTTTAACAAGAAAATTACGACATTTAGAAAGCAAAATTGCCTGCTTATGAGCTGAAATGTTCATTTCTTTTTATAATCAACATCCAATAAATTATTTTAGGTTAACATCAAATACGTTATACAATTTTGTTTCTCATAGGTATAATAAATAATGAAAGGTTTACTCTCGACTTGAGAATAATTTTCTTGGATCTTTAGCCTATATGTATATGATGTATTTAATGTGCATAAGCTAGTTGTGTTATATAAAAATATCTATGTAAAACATTAACTTTAAGCAATACATATTTTACCTTTGAAAATATACGTATTATAATGCATTTTTGGATTCTACATACTTGAAACACTTAATTTGATTGACAGCAACCAAATAAAACACTTTATGTTCTACATATTTGTAGTTACTACATGGCTTTTTCAGTAAAAAGAAGTAAATTTTCTACACTGTCTAATTTACTACAGCTGCCTCTACAGTATCTGAGGGTCTGTTTTTTTTTTTGTTTTTTTTTATCACAGTTCTTAGCATGTAATATGCAGCCTAGAAGCATCGCCGATTTACAATCATTTGTTCATGAGGAATTCAGATGAGATATCTAACTTTTTATGACTTCAGCCTCTTACAAACATGGCTAAGAACAGAACGTGGTTTACATTCCAGTACTAAGAATTGATTGGCAGGTTTGAGCTTTACTAGGATTATTAGCCTGCAGGACTTTTGTTTATTAAGAGTCTATGCATAATACTTAAGGATGAAGTGACTATAACCTCAGAAGATAGGATTGATATATTTGTTTAGTAACTAATAATTAGATATGCTTTACATTTGTAATTACATTAATTGCTCTTAGAGGCAGTTATACCTATAAATATAAAATATTTATATAATAATGAAATATAAATATTTCAAAAAACCCTTCTGATTATGTAAAGTTTCATTGTTTTCTTCTTTAAAAAAAAAAAAAAAAAAAAAACCTGCTGCTTTTGTGGTACCTTCTATGAGCATAAATTTTCTACGGAAATTATGACACTTGAAGATCTCTTAAGAAAAATAAATCAGAAAATTAAAGTGGTATATGTGTGATGTTAAATGACATCAAATCTTAAGAATAAGAAAAGGGGGAAAAATGTAAAACCCGTTTAATAATTTATACATTATATTTACATTTTCTTCCAACAGATTTTTTTTTTCTTTAGGACTTATATGTTAAAAAATTCCATATAATATATACACAACTATCTTTACATCATTATTTACAAAGATATTACAATTTTTTTCCTTATTAAGATCACTTTGATTTGCCTTTTTTGGTTGATTTCACTAAAAAATTTCTAATCAAGAAGAATTTCATGTCAGAATCTTGTGATATTTTGCGGTGAAGGGGACCTATCGTACCTTTCATAGGGATGATCACCTCGATCATCCTCCATTTTTGATGTTGATGGGGTTGTTGGACGGTCTGCATAATAATTAGGATTCGTATTTCCACGCGGTATTGTTACTGAATCATAGAGTGCCTGTGTTGAACGGTAATTTACATCGACAATACTTGTTGAGGAAGTATGGTTAAGGGATGGCAGAGTACTTACGATGTGGTCACGCACTATTCCTGTTAGCATTAGATACGTCCTTGGAATGAATATTAATACCAAAATAACTGTTGCAGTTGCAACTAAACCGCAACATACAAAAACATCTTCCCATTGTGGAAGGAGAATGTAACCAGTACACCATGCAACCCAAACTCCTAAACAAATATATGTCGAAAAGGCAAAGTATCCTCCTTCATGATAGTTTCTTTTAGATCTAATAATAAATGGTGATATACTAATAAGTAGTAAAAGCAAAAACATGTCATATCCTAGCAAGAATAGGAAGAGTGATCCCTGGCTCATAGCTATGCACTGCTCCTGACTCAGGAGGAGCCAATTGATAGCCCAGAACTGCATCAATAGAGCTATTTGAACAGCAGCAATAAAGAAGCATAAAACTGTCTGCAGATAACCATTGACATGACTCATAAAGCCACCATCTTCATCACAAGAAGCTAACATGAAACTCCTTGCAAGCATTATAGAGAATACGAGGGAATAACTCAGACTGGTCCCGAATATTTTCAAGCCACAAAAAACACCTTCGTAATAATGGTTGCCCTCAACTACATTAAAAGAAAATGGAAGTATAGATGAATACATAAGCATAATAGAGAAAAGTAGAAGAAACGAAAAGCCAGGGTTTCCTTCAAGCATGTCCTTTTTACATATTCGCACGACGATGAATACTGCAATAGCTATACAACAAAGGACACCTACAGTCGAAATTGAGAGCAAAGCTGCCACCCAGGCTTCTTGTTTCAATTCAACTGTTGAAAATATATCATTTTTTTCTTCCAAGTAATCTTTATATATTGTATTAAAATTCATACAACCCGAACAGTCATCCCCATCAGAATCATTTGTTGGTTTTGTTTTGCATATTTTTGAATTATTAGAGATATTAAGGTCTGCTTCCAATATCCAATTGTGTCCTGACATTTTTATTGTCCCTATGCGTTGAATATTTGATGATTCCTCAAGTAGAGCAAAACTCTCAAAATTATCTGAATCTATTCTTAAAAATTTTAAATTTGTTTTTATTAATTCTGTGCTCTTTATAGTGTCACCAACAGTACTCATATAAGGCACCTTAGGCAGATTTGGGCATAGAACCCATTTAACATCTATTTGACAATATGATTTGATAAATCGTTTCAAGTTTCCTAGCATTTTGAGAAGGTCGCTTGTGGTTTGTATTTGCTGCAAATTTGTGTGAGTCTTTGTTATCGATGAAATTAAATCATTTGAAGATTTTTCTGTTATGTTGAAGGGATTAAGCAGTAATGGTTTTTCTATTGATGTCTGTATTATGACAAAGACTTTAGATGATTTAACATCTGAAAAAATATAATAATATGTTAATATAATAATATTATGTTAATTTTTCAAGATTCCAAAGTTTATCAAGTTCTGAAATTCTTATTCACCTGTATAATAGTACGAAAGCAGTTACAAAATGTTTGTGAACACATAGAGAACTGGAATAGAGATGATCATGCATCCTCACTCAATCATATAAGAAAATTATCAATCTAAATAAAAATGGCTTTAAGGGACTGTCAACATTCCCAGATTTCATTGCTTTTGCTGAGGAGTGTTTATTTTAATAATACTTGAGTTAAAGCCAGAGCCAGTTAGGAGCAGATTATCAAATTTCAATAAATATGTCATTTGCTTAGATTTAAATTTACATTTACAATTAACTCAGAATTTTAGGATGGGTTATCTAATGGTCACCACCGTTTTCTAGCCAGGATAGGGCTGATCACTTTTCCCACGACCCTACACATGGAGTGCTCACACCTTAGCATTCATGGTCACAGGGCCTCCAATTGCTCAAATTGATATTAATATAATTTGTTCTGATTTGGTAAGAAATTAACCTAAACTTTAATTACCTGGTATAGTCTCATATTCATCATCAACTGGTGCCAGAATTAATCTAGCACCATTCAGCGAAGGAACTATTTCTCTCATGATTGAATAGTTGGATATAATAAGTACTGTATCAGAAGCATCAACATTATTCCTAAAAAAAAAATAATTAAAAAATCTGGAGGGCATATTAATAATGGAAAAGGAAAAAAATGTTTAGTTAAGAGCTCATACACTTCACTAATGGCCATCTCTTGTTGAACACAAATGCCAAGAGATGAAGCTGCCTTTAAAAATTCATCACCAATGTTTCTGCTTGTAGAAATCAACTTATTTACTGGTGTCCAATGTAAGTCATGAATGGCTGTAGCTAGAATTGATGCTCTGAAAGTGTTGGATATATTTGTTGTTAAAATAAATGTGTTAACACCAAGGCCCATTGTTAAATTCTTAACAAACTTCTCTTCTTCTTCTTGTATTAAGATTCCTGCAAAAAATATAGCACAAATTAACTTCTCTAACTGCCTTAAATGATTTTCAACTTTTAGGAATATGCTAATTCACTAAAAACATTTATTATGGAAAGCCAGTGAATAATGATTATGAGTGTCTATTTCTCAATTAACCGAATAATAGTTTAAAAGCTAAGTTTTTTACTCTGTTTCCTCATTAATAATTTGTTATTTAACTTGTTTTTCTTGTCCCTATAGGGAAGAAAACCCACTAATAATGGCATTGATCAGTTGACATAAATCTGGAAGTGCTTTTGCAGTTTCATAAACCTATAGCAGAATATATTTGTCTGCACGCACCCTACCATAGATGAAAAAGGTCCAATTTTGAAATCTAGACAAAATACTTTGAGGAAAACAAAATATCAAGTTTGGTAACTGACAGAATCTGCCCACTGGAGCATTGTTTTCTTTAGTAAAATTTACACACAAAAGAATCATAGCTCTTATGGTTTTTCTTAAATAGGATTCAAGGTATGCATTCAATGCGGTTTCTTAAACAGTTCTTAAGAAAATGTGAAAAAAAAAATAGAATGTTGGTTTTGGGCACTCAAAAGCGAATGACAGGGGGACTTGTACATTTTTTCCATATGTTTCATATACATTTTGGCGGATGAATTATTAAAACAAAATTAGTATAATAGTAGACATTAGGAGTTTTGTACTTTATATGTACGAGGGTGAATCAAACATAAACAAGACTTTTTTATTTTTACTTCGAAGACACAAAAAAATTACACCTCATTTTTCTACATAGTCTCCTGATTTGGAAATATTTTCCGCAGCACACAGGTAATTTTCCAATCCAGTCCTCATAGAATGAAGTAGGTTGTGTCTCCAGCCAATTGCGTACATAGGCTTCAACCTCATCTTCTCTGTCAAATCTCTGACTGACCTCCCAAAGCTTCCTTGAGTGGCTCTAACAGGTGAAAGACACATGGCGATAAGTCTGGGATGGAGGTAGGGTGTTCTTGCATCTCCCAGCCCAGTTGCTCCAATTTTTCTCTCGCCAGGGCTGCAGTATGCGGGCAAGCATTGTCGTGGGGAAGAATCACTTCTCTTATCGGTAGGTCCCTTCTTTTGCGGTGATATGTAAGTTGAACATCACTCAAAATTTCGCAGTAGTATGCGGTATTGATGGTCCTACGTTTATGCAAAAAATCAAGATGCAGGAAGGCATTCTGGTCAAAACAAAACGGTAGCCAAAACATCCAGCTGACAGCCAGACTTGGCTTTCACTGGTCCAGGTTCCCTTTTCAGTCTCCTCTCCATATTCGCTTGTATTGATTCAGGGGTATAATGCTGTACCCAAGTTTCATCACAGGTGATAATGTGAGTAAGAAATGAGGCTCCTTCAGCCAGAAATCAGGCAAGAAGTTGTTCACAGACTTGCAAACAGTTCAGCTGTGATAATTCGAGGAATCCACCTGGCACACACCTGACAAAAGCCTAGCTCCTCTTTGAGTATGGAAAAAGTCCCATTGCTTATTCCAACCCCATTTCCAATGATACTGGTGGTTAGATGCCTGTCACCTTCAACAAGCTGTGGAGCACAGCGAAGTTGTCTGCTGTGGTGCTGGAGCGGGGTCCGAGGTCATGGCTCTCACTCTGAACATGATCACGACCCTCCACCTACTGCTTATGCCATTCAAACACTCTGGCACGTGAAAGTGTCTCTTCCCCGAACTGTAAAGACAATATTCTGTAGATTTCGACTGGTTTTACGCCTTGACCAGCAAGAAATTTTATCTCAATACGTTGCACAATCGGGGGGGGGCTCCTGCTAGAATATTGTCGCAACCTTTACTGGTGAAGCTGAGCAAACGCGCTAGCCTGCTTCCCTGACTCCTGGTGTCTCTACCTAACACCCCAAATGCGGGAACGTTCTAGCACCTTCACTGAGCTTCCAGGACCAAAAGTCTCGTTTATTTTTTATTCACCCACGTATTTTGTTAAATATCTCCAGAATGGCTGACAAATAGTCATCAGAGGAAGGTGATCATTAAAAAACCCAATAAATATCCTTAAAAAATGTTTCAGGCATAAATTTGGCGAACTTTCTGGCGATCTCAAGTGCCTAATGAATTGTTTCATTAGTTTTATCCTCAAGACCACCAGATACTCCCATATATCTCAATTCTACCATGAGTTGTGTTAGGATGGCATCCTGCAATAACTAGGAAGTGTAAACCCACCCTTAGTTATTCGCTGTTTATTATCACCAGTGCTTTGTCTGGTCAGTACAGTACTAAGTCATTCAATCCCAAAGACCTTATTATATCTTTCAACTCCTTAAATTTAAATCCTCAGTTCACTCCCATAACGCCTGCTCTCGCCATTCTTCATATTATTTCCCAAGCTGTGTAAAACATACAGCTTTATTCAAAAAATCATCAACTAGGATGAACATTATATGGAATCACAATAATATGATGCAAGCCCTGGCTTTTCATTAATTTTTGTTTTGATGCTTAAAAGAAGACTGAAGAGGAATATTACTTAAAGAAATATTACACACCAGAAGTGTGCCTCTCAAAGAAATACTAAATTATTTTCAATATTTTATTGTAAGTGTGCCTTACAAAGAAATATTGAATATGGCCAAAATAAAACATCAACTAATAAAAGTTTGTACCAAAGAAAAATGATTCTGTGCATTCTGCATCCACAAGGGCAGATATAATTGATTTCTGTGCCATTTCTTCTTGAGAACAACTATCATACACAGATAAACCTGAAAAATACATCAACATCATCACTTTATCATTACATGTTCAAGTTTCTAAATATGATTATTAATTTAATTGTATTAGTTATGAAAAGTAGTAATTATTATGCATGAATAGGTAACAATTATGTTTTTGTTAAAAATAAAATAGTAATACCAATAGTCAAACCAGGAAGAAGATGATTTTCTTCAATAGCATCTACCACTCGTATAATACTCTGGATTAATTGCAACGCTTCGTTTTCAGGAAGAGAACAGTCTTCTCCAGAATGTGCCCCTATTATAGCTGCAACAAATTATGTTTTAAGAACTTATTTTATATGACCCTTTTAAAAAGATCATTAATAATTTTTTACATACTTTGCCAGCTCATAGCCCCTCTCGGAAAATGATGAACTGAATTTTCAGAAAATAAAGAGCCGGGGTCTCCCGTGGTCTAGTGGATAGCGCGCTGGATTCATAAGCGGGAGATGGTGGGTTCGATCCCCACCGGCGACAGAAATTTTCTCATCTCAGGGCTCGCTGAGAAAATTCCTGGTTGCACCCTGGAGGCCCGGCGCTAATGGCCAAGATTTGTCGATGCGCCGTAAAAAAAAAATAAAAATAAAAATAAAAAATAAAAATAAAAAAAAAATAAAAAAAATAAAGAGCCATTGAGATATTTTTTTTTTTTGTTTTTTTTTTTTTTAATATTGATATTAGATCAAAATTTGTATTGTTTGAAGTCCTGTAGACCAGAGAATCTAATCCCCTGCCACTCGTCAACCACACATTTTTCTTTGCCTAAGACTCATTCAGGTTTAAACTAATTTTGACACATCATTTCAAAATAATGTTCCTAAATTATCATGTGAAAGTAGGAATAAAATATCAGGGCTTTTAATCCTGGGTAGTATGTATTCCAAAACCGGAATGTATAAGAACAGTTTATACTTCAAAAACTGTGCATAATCGTGATAGAACTACAGGTCAAATTTTATGACAAAATCAAATATATTCTATTGTACTTGTTCTAGAGCAATCACCATCCAAGCTAAGAAAGCGTTACAACCTGGCAGTGTGCCAAGCAAGGTTTGTTACTCACCAACTAAACCTCATTCGTGCCTCAATATCCCTCTTTCCTCCTCTGTGCTTAATTTTTTTTTTTTTATTTATTTTTTTTTATTTTATTTTATTTTTTACTATTTATCTCTATTTAAGTCTGAATTAGGTGTGAAATGTTACATTTTTGACCATATAAACACAAGAACCTCATCTTAGTTTGATTGGCTTATGATAAACTCATTACACATTTCCATGAAGGTAAAAGAAAGTTTGAGACCACACAACAGACTTGTTTTTAATAATTTTAACGTTGTTATTAAAATAAGGCATTGTTTAGGCGCCATCAATTTTTTTTGTAGTATGCATACTTTTTACAGAATCTACTTGAAGCTTCTAAGAGAGCTTATTTCCGCACTACAAACATATTTTCATTAAATAATTGCATACTCAAAAAAGAAAAACTAACTTATGCTTATGCCAATTTTTACCACCAGTGAAAAATAAAGACCGTACTAAGATACAATGTTTGATCATATAATTTCCAAAACATCTAATATTATCAACCCCTTTTAGGAAGTCCATTTAGACAATTAGCTATTTGAAGATACGATTCTCAAGAACCAGACGTCTATTAATTAAAGTTTATAGCAGATAGTTATCTATGGTTGATTTTCATCACAAAGAAAAAAATAATATTATGAATTGTATATTTAAAAAATAGTGCTACTCTACAGAAGAAATATAAAACTTTTAATGATTTTAAATATAAAACTAATATTTAATAAATAAATGTCCAATACGTTAATGGAAATAATGAAACCAGATTATAAAATAGCCAAAATAAGAAATGCTTTACTTACCAGAGACCATCACATTGCCACGTTTTTTATACAAATAGCTCGGATTGTCACAAATTAATCCCTCAGAAAATAACACATTAAACATGAAAAGAGGTAAAATAATAGAGCGCATTGTTAAAAATGAAAGAACTACTATCAGATCCACATAGAGGTGATGATAAAAAGGTAGTGGTGAGTAAGCAAAGAGAAGCCTTTAGGGGATGTCACCACTGGTTACCAGGAGCACTACACAACCCCCTCCCCCTCCCTCTTACTCACGAATACCCTTGTTTAGCTTCTCTTTAATTCAATACTTACATTGTCTTTGATTCCTCACTAAATACTACTCCCCATTAATTAGAAAAGAACAAGATTATTTTATTTTTAATTTAGAAAAAGTCCATTGCTAAAAATCAGTTAATTATATCAAATATTAAGCATTTAAGAGAGTCAAATTGTTTTCAAATAATGCAGCAAATATTAATATTAAAATAATATGTTTAATATTCATTATTTTACTCTGGAAATTTCATGTTTAATTACGGGAAGTTTATAGAATTTATAATTCTTAAACTTATTTATCCAGATTACTTCTAAGGAACGTTTTTTTTTTTTTTTTTTTTTGACAAATTATAATACTTCCACTAAGCCATGACAGAATCAAACAGGGCAAAAAACACGGTAACAGATCAAGAGAAACATAATACAACAGTTTAAAAGCTCAATATTTCTGAAACATTTCCTTGATGCTAATAAAGATCCTAATAGACTTAGTCCTGTAGAGACTTAATTTAATCTCTGTTTACATATTAACCTTCTTTAGTCCTTCTTAAAAATATTTTAAATAGACCAAGAAAATAAATTTTCAATTAAAAGTCTCTTATTAAAGCATAATTTACATATAATGTGTCAGAATAAGGTTTTGTAATATTATGTCAATTTAGAGTTCAGATTGAAAAAACATATTTTTTTAATTTAATAACCCAAAGAAATAATTGTAGATTAGCGACCCATTTTGACACTGAAAAATAGTTTCTATTTATTGAATTTAATATCATGCATAAATGGGAAGGAATATACCTTCGTTCTTACTTTTCATTGGAATTATTATCACTAATAATTAGCAGATAGATAAAAATAGGCAGGAAAATGAGACTATTTTTTCTTAATAAAAAGAGCTTTAAATCAAAAATAAAATGAAGTAAAATATTATGTTCCATTCATCAAATCCAAAAGGCAAAAACAAATCGCCATTTAAAATGTATTTAATGTTATTTAATTTACTAACATGCATAAATTGGAAGGAATATAGCTTTTTTCATACTTTTCATTGTAATTAATATCACTAATTTTTGGAGGCCCGGTGGCCGTGAGTGGTAAGGTGTGAGCACTTAACACTCTGTGCCAAAGGTCGGGGTTTCGATTCCCACTAGGGGTGGTGGCTTTTCTTTAGAAAAAAGAAAAGGCATCAGCCCTATCCTGGCTAGAAAAGGGTAGTAACCTAATAATAACACGTCTTAAAATTCATAGTTAATAATAAATGGATTTTAAAATTTAAATAAATAAATAATGTTATTTAAGATTAATTTAATTTAAATTTTAACGTCCACTTATAATTAACTCATAATTTTAGCACGGGTTATCTATAGGTTACCACCCTTTTCTGTCCAGGATAGGGATGATGCATCTCTTTTTTCAAAAGTAAAGCCACCACCCCTAGTGAGAATCGAATCCCCGACCTTAGGCATGGAGTACATACTCCTTATTTGAGATAGTATCCCTAAAACGGCGTTATTAGCCCAAATGTTGATACACCGTTAAACTCACAAAAAAAAAGAAAAAGAAAAGTATTCCTAAATGATTACTAATTCATAATTATTTTATAAATCAAAGCTAAAGCACATCAGTAATTTCTTTTTAAGCATTAATATTTCATATGTTATGCATTAGATTTACATGGATTTTTTCAGGTTATCACTGTATATTAAATAATTTTTGAGAATGGAAGAGGATATTTTACAATAAACAAACATGAATTTTCTATTTTATGAAAGCCTATTAAATTATTAAAAAGCGTATAAATTGGATGATCCTAATTATCTTAAAAACTGTTCTAGATTTATTTTTTATATTCTTTGAATTTAGAACAGCCAATGTATGGACAGGTTTAATATTTTGAAACCTTTTTAAACTTTGTAAATGAAATAATATTATAAAATTCAATGCAATGTTCAGATTTACTCAATTGTTTGATTAGTTTTAGGCATATTGATTGACAATTTAACACATTTACACACACCATAAATGTATATGAGTGTATGAACGAGTGATAAATGGGAAAGTTTGATAGTTAAAATGGCTAGTCATATAGCTTACAAGTTCTAAGGTAATAAGATTACCTTAGATGGATTCTCTCTTCAAATAACTCTACTCTTGAACTAATCGTAAAATAAAAGTAAATTTTTAAAACATAAATTCATTTCATTAAAATATATTAAATTTTGTAATAGTTTTAATAAGGAGGATTATAACAAATCTCAAATACCAAGGGATTTTTTCAAACTATTTTTACCAATAACATGATCTCTAAAGGTTTAAAAATAATTCCATAATATTAATAAAAATAAATTTATTTAACAGAATAACATTTAAAATACTTCAAACATTTTGTAATCAATTATTGTTTTGAGGTACATATTTTGAAACTTTATACTTTCTTCTTTCATGAAAATTCTATTGTTCTTATGAAAACTGCAAGGTTAAATGTAACCTTGTAACCAAAAGTATAAAAAATATTTCAACATATTCAGCAGATAATCCTACTTTCATAAGCACAACTAAAAGTTAAAGTCATTTAACATAAAATAAGCTTGATGGAATGGAAAGTGGTACAAATAAATTATTATCAATAGATACAGGTTACATTCCAAGATATTATGCATTTTAAAATTGTTATAAGAGGGAGTGTTTGTACTATTATCCATCATCAGTAATTGGATTACACAACAGTAATTTATTTTATATGAATATATATTTATTTAAAATCAAATGAATATATATTGCTATCAACGGTAATGCTGCCTCATTTTGCTGAGAGCTAATTAAATGCTATTAAGAGTTAAAAACAAGTATTTTCATAATTAATTGATAATCTTATACTACCTTTCGAAATAGTAATCTATGACAAGAATGGAAAAACTTTTGAATAAATATAAATAACTGGTAAAAATTGTCTATGCATTTATGGAGCCATTTTAACTAAAAAAATAATGAAAGGATTCATTTTGAAATTAAACATTCAAAACGTGACTACCTATTTTGAAGTAATAAACAAAATATGGCCTTAGAGATATTGCTTTTTTAAATATATAGAGTCAACATATTTTTGAACTTGAATTTATATAAATCACAAGTAATTGTCATGACACAGTTATCATTGAAAAGCATTTGTTATAAAACAAATTACTAAAGTTTAATAGTATTTTTATGTCGTTATCAGGTTTGATGATGTAAAGTAGTTCGAAAGATTTCCTTGTTTTCCTGTTTGCTGATGTTCAAAAATTCAAAATACACAATTTCTTGGAAAATACATTGACATCTTGGGCATAACTGTGATATTTTTTTATTGTAATAATAGAATGTATTATTATTAGAATGATTTCCTTCTGAAATATGTTTCATTATATGTAACATTTTTATTATGATTTTCCTTAAGAATTAACATAAAATTAACCATAAATACTTCATGCAGAGTAAATATACTACCAAGTCCCACCCAAGTCTTTCAAGTCAATACTCATTGCAAGTTCAAGTTTAATATTAATGAGTCTCTCATTGTAAGTCACCTACAAATTACCTTCAAACCCTTGATTCATGCTTTTTAAAATAATTTTTAGCACTTTTTCTAAATGAGTATACATAAAATGGTAATGCTCAATAACAACCAATAAAAATAAAGACAAATTAACAGCTTAAGATCCTTAATTAAGGCATGATATACTTAAACAGGAATAATCAATCCTATTGAAACATGTTCGTTTAATGCCTTCTACGATTTGCCTATTAGGATTAAATGTTTCCATAAGATTTGTTAAATACTATTTTCAGAAATGGAAGTTTCCTTTTGGAGATATCTCTTATATAACAAATACATCTTCATGGCTTCCAATTATGATTAAACTGATACAATATGCACCGGAAGAACTGAATAGTTTTAAAAGACTTCCATTGAATGTTCCAATAACTGTGCCAAGTCATCCTCAGATTGTTCTCTTGGAGCAAGTTTTGTTATACGGTGCTGTAAGAAAGATTAATAATGTTATTCATCAAAATTTATTATATAAGCCCATAGAGAAACAAAATTAAAACTTCAATAAGTTAAACCAAAAAATGGAGAAGCATGATTTTATATATAAATGAATAACCCTTACTTGAGGTAAGGTGCCTTTAACGAGGCTAGGAATGTCCTTAGTAGTATATCCTAATGCAGTAAGTCCATTTTCAATCTTCATATCATCCATATATTTTCTCACAAGATCTGATAATATTCTACCTGGAATAAAAGAAAATAAATTTGTATAAATTTTGATTCCTTGCAAAATAAGTATTCCAATATTTTTCTTCTTATGCATAGAGATTGTTTCAACTAAACTCTCATTCAAATGTCATGTTTAGAATTACGTACGTTGAGGGTTGGATTCAAGGTTCCATTCCTAGGCCCACCTAGACTTTAATTAATTATTAATGGGTATCTGCAAAGGATAAAATCCCATAGTCGGAGCATAGTACTTACCACACTATCTCCCTAGTGTGTCGCATGGTCAAGAAGCAGACACTTCTGCAGTATTTGCCCCTCTGAGCCCTTGCAGTCTGTTAGAGTACTGATTTTGTTTTCCAAAATTGTTTATCTAGTGCAATCCTTATATTTGTAGCTTTTTATAAGGCATTATTAACTTTTTTTTTTCGTTTTTAACTGCGCATTATTAAAGTTGTTTCTATTTTTATAGTTTATAAAGAACCATGGCACATGGAGCAGCACATAATATTAATCATAGATGTAAAGTATAGTTGACTATTGTATTGGGTTGTAAAATAAGTTAGTAGCATTTTCTACTGGTGATTTCAATAAAAACTTCCAGATTCTTTTTTCAGGCCATCTTTCTGGTAATTTTTTAATTACGTCCTCCCAGAACTTCTCAAATTTTTGTGCAATGATCTCCTCTATGTGTGTTTTGCAGTCCTCGAGCAAATTAAAGTTTTTCCTGTTTACAGAGTTTTGAAGGGCCCAAAATAAGTGAAAAAAGTGTTGGCGCAAGATCTGGCAAATAGGGTGGGTGGGAGATCACATCCCACTCCAATTACTTTCTGCCAGGACTGCAAAGACACGTAAGGATGGTTGTCAGCGGGATGGAAAACTATACCTTTTCAATTAGGCAATGTTGGACGCTTTTGCTCAACCGCTGCCTTTAATTGTTCCAACTGGGCACAGTATATTAATGGTCAGAATATGTTGGCAGAATTAATGGTCTGGTTGGACGGGAGGACCACAAAATAAAGGACACCTTTCCAATCCCACCAAACGCACAGCATCACCTTTTTTGGATGTAATCCTACTTTTGGATTCCTTAAAGGAGGGTCACTTCGTTTTCCCAAGGACTTTTCCCTTACAATATTAATGTGCAGGACCCACTTATTATCCCCATTTTTTTTTCTTTTTTTTTTTTACGGTGCATCAACAAATCTTGGCTATTAGCGCCGACATCTAGTGTTTATCCCCGGTTATCAACCATTTTAAAAATGGATCATTAACATGTTTATTCAGCTGTTGAAATCAAATCTTTCGTCGGTGGAATTCACCCTTACGAGATGGCAATTCCCAATACTTTAGATGCCCATGGAGCGGAGCCCATTTCACCCTCCTAGTTCCACAGGATGGCATTAAAATAGCTAAGCCTCTACCGCCCATATCTTCTCTTTTTGCCTAATATTTCTTGGCTTTGATTATTTCTTTCTTGAAAATGTTTTTTCATTCTGGGCTTTGGACAAGTTAATGACAGGCTTAATATATTTTTTTTAAACAAAATTTTTGAAATTGAAGAGAACATAATATTTATTTTGGAGGTCCAGGTGTCATGAAACCACATGAACGTGATACCCACAAAAATGAACAACACTTAATATTTATGCACACATCAACTGGTAAAATACAAATAAGGCCCTTTAGATGGGCTCAAACTTTCCCTCTACTGCCTTTTGAATGGCAGAAGAGAGAAACTCCTATTCAATAGGCTCAAACTTCATTTGTATGAACTCTAGAGGATACTGTCAACTGTTCCTCTAAAAAAACTCTACTGTTAAATATTTATTCATTATGGATGAAAACCAATTAACCATTATAGAAAAGCATGTATAATATAATAGTTTCAAAACTAAATAAAATTACCAGCATCAGCTTGTTTAGCATTTGAGACGTCTGCACCCAACAGCCCCGCAGCTTCAAGGTGTCGGTCTGGGCATGATCCTGCAGTAAACTTAAATACAGCAGGTGCAGAAATCACAACAGAGAGCCCATGTGGAATAATTGGGTGAGCAACACTTCATAAAAAAAAAATACACATATAAAAATAAAATAATACATACAAAAGAACTTCATATACTTTTCAATTTCATTGATGAAAAAGCCCTAGATGTACTACATAATGATAATATATTGTAGGGTCATTCCAAGCCAAATCATCCAGCCAAAATGCATTTCGACACCCAAGGTTGTCAGATTTTGATGAAACTTGGTGAGCATATTCTAGTAATGAACATAAGTGAAAGTACCAAATTTTATGTTGTTATGTTCATTAGTTTCTGAAATGCAGAGCTTTAAAAATGTGCAAAATATCATTGTTCGTACATCTGGCAACAATCTATACTTTTACAACTTTTGCTATAACACTGTTAATTTTAATGATAGGGAGTTAATTTTTTTTTAAATTTGTTCAGCATTAAATTGTCAGGGAAAATATATTGCTATATATAAGATTTAAAGCCATAGAAATAGTTAAAAAAATTCTTAAATAGCAAAATTGAGATTGATTCGAACATTGATATACATCCAAAAATTCCTGAATAACATGAGTCTACCTCCAAGAACACCTAAACCCATTATATCACCAAAAACTAGGATAAAAATGCAACAAATTGGTGTAATAAAATTAGTGGGCTTTTGAGGTTTTAATATGTTAAGAGTTGATCTAAGTTATACAATTAAAAAGTACATAAATCCGCTATTAGACTACCTCCATTAACTCTGAAAAAAAAAAAAAATCACTTTATGTTAGAAATAATGTCTGCACCAGGATTAATTAAGAAAAGTCAGATTTGGAAAGTCATATTTATTTAAGAGAGAGGACATAATCACACAACGGGGGGGGGGGGGGACATAAGAGATAGAGGCCGCCAAGTATCCTTTCTGTTTTATATCCAACGACCTAAGTCATGACGTTCCATTTGTATATTGCGTTCAGCAAAAGACAATGGAACGTCATGACTTAGGCCGTTGGATATAAAACAGAAAGGAGTCTCTTTGAGTCGATTAGAGGTTCTACTAAAAATTACTGTAAGATGTAATGAACAGCCAGTCTTATGTGTGGAAGGATACTTGGCGGCCTCTATCTCTTATGTCCCCCCCCCCCCGTTATGTGATTATGTCCTCTCTCTTAAATAAATATGACTATCCAAATCTGACTTTTCTTAATTAATCCTGGTGCAGACATTATTTCTAACATAAAGTGATTTTTTTTTTTTTTCAGAGTTAATGGAGGTAGTCTAATAGCGGATTTATGTACTTTTTAATTGTATAACTTAGATCAACTCTTAACATATTAAAACCTCAAAAGCCCACTAATTTTATTACACCAATTTGTTGCATTTTTATTCTAGTTTTTGGTGATATAATGGGTTTAGGTGTCCTTGGAGGTAGACTCATGTCATTCAGGAATTTATGGATGTATATCAATGTTCGAATCAATCTCAATTTTGCTATTTAAGAATTTTTTTAACTATTTCTGTGGCTTTAAATCTTATATATAGCAATATATTTTCACTGAAAATTTAATGCTGAACAAATTTTAAAAAAAATTAACTCCCTATCATTAAAATTAACAGTGTTATAGCAAAAGTTGTAAAAGTATAGATTGTTGCCAGATGTACGAACAATGATATGTTGCACATTTTTAAGAATGTTTAAAGTGCTGCATTTCAGAAACTAATGAACTTAACAACATAAAATTTGGTACTTTTACTCGTGTCCATTACTAGAATATACTCACCAAGTTTCATCAAAATCTGACAACCTTGGGTGTCGACCCCTGGATGATTTGGCTTGGAATGACCCTGTACATACTGGTCATATTAATTAGTTGTGGCTCTAGGCGGAGTGGCACTTCATCCCTAGTTCATTTAATAAACATGCTTTAAGTGTTAAATTTGCCACATGTTCAGGGCTGCTTTTAAACTAAAGCCATACAGCTCACCCCAAATCACTGTGTCAGTCAAAGTAATAAATTAAATCTTTTCATGTTTTATTAAAAAAAAAAATTAAAATCAACGGCCCTGAGGTGTATATACTATAGAGGTATCTGATTCATGGCCGTACGACACACTAGAGAGATAGAGTGGTCAGTACTATGCTCCAGCCGCCTGATTTTCCCATATGGTGTTTTGACTGCTAGGGTCATTAGCACCAAGGTACCCATTAATAAATGAATGAAAAGCTGGGTTAGCCTAGGGATGGTCAGGGAGGCCAAATCCAACCCATGAACAGAGGCATTAAAAGATAAAAATCTTTAGTGCTTGCTTGGGATTTGAACTCAGGTCCTCCAGCATATTAGTCCAGTGCTGTACCACTGAGCTAACCTCGTTCCTCATGATTTATAGAAAAACATTTTTTCTTTTTTTGTTTCTAAAATGAACAAATACATTTATAACAAATGCGTTCTATCGGGTTCAGAGTGGACCAATGCCTTAAAATTAAATACAAATTACGCACCCCTTCGAGGAGTTCCCGGCATGAGTGGAGCGATGAGAAGTGATGTTGGACCTTTTTGCTGCAAATGTGGTGAAGAGCCCAAAGCATGTTATGTGGAAAATGTCCACATAACATGCTTCTCATCACTCGTCGCCATCATAACGTCAAGCACAAATTAATAGAGCTTCTTGAGGAAAGAGATTATCGCTGTTTTGAAGAGGTCTATTGTAATGACTATCTAGGATCCTCCAGATTTGCTGATATCCGAGTCGCATTTAAACCGAAAAGCGAACTCGCTTATATTATTGACCCCACTGTGAGGTTTGAAACGAATAATAGCGACCAAGCAAATGCAGTCGATAGAGAAAAAAAGTTTGATTTACCGAAAATGCTTGACATTCTTGACTGAAAAATTCCAAGAACAATTTGGCAAAAGAAAATTCCTCGTTAAAGGGCTATGGTTCGGAGCTCGAGGAACCATACCAAATGATACAAGTACTTTCTTTCAGGAACTCGGCCTAGATATGAATATCCTCCCAATCTTAGCCGAACAAATACTAGAAGACTTGCTCGGAATTATTAATAATCACATTTATGGTTAAAAATACAATTAATGAAGAACCATAATGAAACACCAACGTGAGGCACAACCACGCGTACAATATTGATCTTCAATACAACTTCCGTATCCCTGACATAACTAACCCTTTGCTTGAAACCAAGAGATCACATCAAGACATTTATCTGACGTCTGATTAAAGAGCTGTGTCGCTTAGCAACCCCATTAATTTGGGCAGCATCACTTCAATTATTTTAATAAAGTGTTCTTTCTACTGTAAGTTCAAAACATCAATTTAATATAACCTTTCTTAGTAATCTATTTTTTGTACTATATTTATTTTTCATTAGATGCATTTCAAGTAAATTCAAAAGCAAACTTTTTTTTTTAAATAGCCAAAGTTAAAATTGATTAAAAGCTGCCAATGAATATAAGCTAAATGTGATTTAGCCCATGAAGTGTATCCATCCATGCATTTCTATATTTGAGGGAAGGGTAACTTAATGTAGGAAATAAATATATTTTTTTATTGAGATTACAAATCTAAAAGAATTTATTTCCTTTCACAATTGATTTTTGAGGTACGACCATTTGAAAGTGTGAACCTTTGCAGATAGCTCCACATCCCCAGGGAAGGTGATTACGATTTGTGAAATCAATATATTTTACCCTCCTGTTTAAAAATGTATTCCCTAATGCAAGTAATTTTTGAGATATGGGTATGTGAATGTATGTAACTATATAAAAGAACCCCTCCCCCCAAGAAGGTGCATTATGATACATCAATGTATTTTCCCCCTCCAGATTATGAAACTGAACGATTTTTCCTTATCCCAAGCCGCTATTGGGGTATACGTTTTTGAATTTCTCATATTTGCTATTTTTAAATGGTAATATTTCAAAAATGTTTAGTGAATGAATTTTTCCAGTTTCGCAAAGAGGAAAATTACATTAATTACATATATAACTACAGTCAGAATTACTGACCACAAATAAATTATTACATTAACCAATGAATGATATTCAGAATTAGTACCTGTAGCCTTCCTTAGGTTTATAAGTTTTCACATTGCCTGAAATCGCATAGGACAGCCCATGACAAAGATGAACCCCAGCATTTCCAAAACCAACTCCGGCCATAGCTGCAGCCAGATGCATATTTGATCGAGCTTCGACATCTTGAGGATCATAGACAGCTCTGTGAATTAAGTCTAAACATTAGATATTTTAATCAATTCATAAAATTAATTTTTGGTGAGAGTTACTGTTTTTAAACAAAGGGGTGTAATAGCTATAGGTACAGAAGCAAAAGACAACTCTGCAAAGGCATTCAGTTTTTATTTTTTTTTAATTTAAACAAAGAGAAAATCTAACTTTTATGTACATAAGGAATAATTTTGTTGTCAGGTATAAAAAGTATTCCTGTTTCTCCACCATTATTATTGTTTAAATTTGAACGTACATTATAATTAACTCAGACTTTTAGGAAGGGTTATCTACAGGTTACCACCCTTTTCTAGCCATGATAGGGCTGATAGCTTTTCTTTTTTCCAAAGAAAAGCCACCACCCCTGGTGGGAATGGAGCCCATGGCATGGGCAAGCATATTCGGCAAACATATATATATATATATATATATATATATATATATATATATATATATATATATATGTGTGTGTGTGTGTGTGTGTGTTTGCCGAAATAACAATACAAAAAGAAGACTTGGGCCCTGATGGAATTTTTTTTGAAGCCATCTGTCCTGAAAGTGTTAAGCCACTGTGTGACAGGTTGGCTGCTGTGAACAGGACAGCCATCCATTTGTAACCAGCTCTTCTGACGGAATGCCAGAGGAATGTCGTCTAATAGGTTGGAGGGGGGGGGGTCATTTTCCTCTTGGGAGAGTTGTACCTCCCAGGAATTAATATAGGTTCCAAAAGAGGGCCATCAATAAGTCTCAAGCACACATTAAGCTGGCAAAGTATTTTAATAGATAACTCACTCATTTTTGATAAATCGAAAGCAAGAGTTTTACCTTAAATTGATACGTTGGATGTATCCTCCTGGAATTAATATGAGCCCAAGTGTGACTGTTGTGCAGATTAAAAATTCTGTCCCCGATAAATGAAGATCTATATTTACGTTTATTTGACCTAATAAGTATCTGCCTCAAAAAAAATATTTAAATACAAACCTAGTAAAAGTGGCTTCATTAGCCCATAAAAATAATAGTCAGAAAAATCCCTTCTAGCTCGCCGATCTCTTTCTAACAATGGCTGAACAGGTTGAAATGATAAGGGTGCCTAAAAGAATGATTGTTTGGCTTTCAAAACTCATGTGGTTTGCTATTATGCTTACAAAATATTTATTAAAAAAAAAACTAAACAAAAAAAAGGAACAAATGGTTTCGTTGCTTCATCAACCTCAGTTACAAGTCTGTTATACACAAGATATTTTTTATTTCTTGTTCCCTTGCATTATTAATTGTCTAATAAAGATAGGCTAGTTTTACATCATATCAAAGCTTGTGAAATGAAAAAGTTTTTCTCAGATCCTGAATGTTTAATCTCATCTATAGAAAAACTATGTGAGCTGTAAATATCAACAAAAAATAGATTTAATGCTAAAGTTATGTCGTTGAGCAAACAAAACATTCTTTTTTTTTTTTTTTTTTCTTAGAAAAACTGTAATATCTCCCTTATTCTATCATCATTTATATGGACTTTTTTGTTCCTTTTAAGGCTTACTATCCATTCCCGAAATTTTATCACACATTTACAGGACGACATGTAAATATTCAATGAGATTTTATTAAGATTTCAAATTTACCTTGCAATAAATAATTCCTTGGGCAAGCATATTTAACAAGTAATAACAATGATATATTAGAACAAAATAGATTAACTGAATGTAAGACCAATATTTTATTTTTGAATTAAACTTAAAATAGATTGAATTGGAATAAATATTATCTACCAAAATTAATATTACAATAAAAAATGCTTATAATGAACAAAAAATCATCATACATTTTACCTTTTAAAATATTTTTTGAGTATCCCAAAAGTAGAGCGAGCCCATACATCAGATATTGGATTAGATCCTTGATAAGCTGGTCTTAGAATTGGATCAGAAGGGCAAGGAGCTCTGGAGTTGTATGGAATGGCTGTAAATGACTCCAAAGCGTGGCAGAATACATCAAATCTGCGATCATAAAATACATTTACTCTACAATAAAATATTTAAGAGTATTTGTACTTACAGTACCTACACAAATATTTTTATAACCATGAATTAATGTTGATTTATTAGTATTATTCTTTAACGTTCAAAATTTCATTCTCAATGTTTATATGAATAAATGTATTCATTGTCATTTTCCCACTTACCCACTGTATGCAACAACTCGTTCAGGAAGAGTTAATGTATGAAGTGGATCAACAATTCCGAGGGTAGGACGCAAAGCTCTGTTAGCAATTCCAGTCTTTGCTTTGAGAGGTTCATAATCAAATATGCTCACTCCTGTCGTCTCACTGCCTGTTCCAGAAGTTGTAGGGACTAAAATAATAGGTAGGATTTAAGTTGTATTCAATATAAATACAATTGTGTTTAAAATAAATTCATTACTGACAAGGAGAGTGCATGACGAGCACCTCACCAATTTGAACGAAAATTTTTGTATGTGTAGTACTTCACCTTTTCGATGCGATGTGGGCTAGCGAGAGTAATGTCCCTGAAGTCAGAGACCACCCGCTGCCTTTTCCCTCCACAGGCTCTCCACGCACCCCTATATATATATATATATATATATATATATATATATATATATATATATATATATATATATTGTAAAGATTAATTTTTATAAAAGGAATGCGCCACGTTGGGTTGCCATTTAATGTTATGATTATTTTTTATTTAAAATAAAACGATTTTAATTACTTTAATAAGTTTTATTATATTAAATTGATTTAATCTCAGGGATAAAAGTTCCGAATGAATGGATAATATAATATTTATTTTTGACAATTCCGAAATACAAAACAATATTAAAGTATAATCAAACAAACAATAAAAAAATTAAACATTACAAAAAAATAATTTTACCTTTGAATTAATTTACTTCAAGTAAAATGTGAATCTACTGCACTTCAGTAATTTCTTCTTCAGTTTAGTACGCTTTCTTGCCAGGTGCATATGATGGATATGGATATCTTGATATTCTGGACTCAGTTGTTTTCTCTACCCGTCTTCTATTATAGATAGCAATAGACTGAACACTGTACTCTCCAGAGGATAGACTTTAGCTCTGCACTCGACGACTGCTAGGAATAGACTGATCACTATACTCTCCAGAGGATAGACTTTAGCTCTTCACTCTACGACTCCTAGGAATAGACTGATCACTATACTCTCCAGAGGATAGACTTCAGCTCTTCACTCTACGACTGCTAGCTATAGACTGATCACTATACTCTCCAGAGGATAGACTTTAGCTCTTCACTCTACGACTGCTAGCTATAGACTGACGCCTTGTTAGCGGGAAAGTTGGCATCCTTTATTTCTAACTTCCGCATTTTTGCCGGTTTATATATAAAAATAATAATTATATTTTTGCAATACTAAATAATTTATTTATTGTTTTCTGAATGTACATTTAATATGTATATATTGTACATCAGTATTATCCAAAATATTATTAATTTAAAGTGTACATAATACGATGTTATTTGTATTTTATGGTTTGTGTTTTGCGCGGGCTTTTCAAACTATCGATGGTTATTTGAATTTAAAAATATTTTCGTGAATGTAATATATCATTACAATATATATATATTGTTAAGATCAATTTTTATAAAAAGAAATAAAAAAAAATTTTAATTACTTGAGTAAGTTCCATTATATGAATCTGACTTAATCTCAGGGATCAAAGTTCCGAGTGAATGAACGATATAATATTTATTTCCAGACAATTCTGAAATACAAACATCAATACCAAAAACAATACAAATGACAATAAAAGAATTAACAATTACAAAAAAATAAATTTTACCTCTAAATCAATTTGCTTCCAACAAGGCCTCAACACACTGCGCTTCAGCAACTCCTTCCTCAATGCGACACGCCTTACCGCCAGGTCTCGTGCCTCTAAATTAATTTGCTTCCAATAAGGCTTCAATACACTGCGCTTCAGTAATTAATGGACTCAAGCTCCGGACGCGACCAACGCTGAGAATAGAGAGACGCACCGTTTGAGCGGGCTGCTGGGACTCAACTGACTTCTTCTCTCTATCACTGCTGAGAATCAACTGACCTCTTGCTAGAGGGAAAACTTTGCATCCTTGTTTCTTAACTTCCGCATTATGTTCGTTCATATATAAAGATAAAAATTATGTTTTTCGTAACTTCAAATAATTAATTTATTACCATCTGAAAGTACATTTAATATGGATATATTGTACACCAGTATTGTCCAAAAATATTATTAATTTTGATCGTATATAATACGGTGTTATTTGTATATATGGTTTGTGATTTGCGCGGGCTTTTCAAAATATTGATGGTTATTTGAATTTAAAAATATTTTCGTGAATGTAATATATCATTACAATATATATATATATATATATATATATATATATATATATATATATATATATATATAAAATAAAATAAATAAATTTAAAAATATATATATATATATATTTTTTTTTATTTATTTATTTTTTTATTTTTTTTTTTTTTGTTACTTAGGCCCTTGTTACTACTAATCATCATTTTCATGTTTATCATACATGAACGACCACATGTATTACTTGAAACTAATTATTTACTACAATTTAGATAAGCAGCAAACCTACAATAACCATTTAAAATAAAATTTACTTTTCTTCTCTATATTTCCCTTTCTATTTCATTCCGGAACCACTGTTTGTATTTAGACGTGATTTTTAAATGTAGCAATAGTAGTATTTTGATATTTTTTTTTATTATTAAAAACATTTTATAACATTAATAGATAAATATGAAAGTTTTTTTAATGATTGAAATTTATTTTTTAACATTTTGTTCTATATATTAAAAGAAAATTCAAATGCTATAAATGTTTCATATGTCCAAGCGTTGATAGTTGTGAGTTTTGATAAAGACAAATGACGAATGCAAACACACTTAATCAATAAAAATAAGCCTTTGTGTTCATTATAAGTTGAAAGAATGAAGATAAAACTTTATTATAATAGACAATATTAACAGGTTCTGTTAAAGCGAGAGTATGGGTTTCTCAAGCAGTCATGTGAAAACAGTGCGAGGAATATTTATAACTTTTACTTTGTAATCAAGCGGAATGTATTCTACTTGTTTCAATTCTTTTTCATCTGGTTCAAGAAAATCTTCACAGGGTCATATTCTAATTCCTGGGAAAAAAATATTTTCGTCAGCTTCATTTTCTTTAAGAAGAAGGAGCTAAATATTTTTATAATTTTGTATACAAGTAGCTATTAATTCTTAATAAGTAATTAATTTATTCCCCGCAATCATTTGCACAGAGTTGTAAAACATTTCTTTATTTGTCTTTATCAAGACTCACAACTATCAACTCTTGGACATATGAAACATTTATAGCATTCGAAAATTTTCTTTTAATATCTAGAACAACATGTTAAAAATGAAATGTAAACAGTTAAAAAACTTTAATATTTATTTATTAATGTTACAAAATGTTCTTAAGAACAAAAGAAAATTATACAAAAATCAAATTTAAAACAAAAACCATTAATACATGACGAGATTCGAACCAGGGATCTAGGGTATACAGATGTAGCACACTACCAACCGAGCTACCGGGGCGCTTAAGCAGAGCCATTCGGAATATCTTAAGTCCAGGTAAATTTTAAACGTCTTTTTTCTGATGAATGCTTGAGAATGGTGTTTTCTCGCTTTAACAGACCCTTTTTCTAGTTAAGTACTACACATAAAAAAAATTTTGTTCGAGTCGACAAGGGGCACTCCCCTTGAGAGTATATCAACTTAAATAGTTTAACCCTTTTAGTACTGAATTTGGCAAAGCATCAGAAGGAGAGTGTGGGTTATTTAGGTCATCGACTGACTATGACTATGAACTGATTCTATAGTTGCCAACCTCCGTCAATAAGCTTTCAATCGCCATTTTATTATTCTGACCTCTGAGCTCCTTATGGGTTGATTTAATCCTAGAACTGTCAAAAAGAGGGAGAGGAGGATTTCCCAAACCTGTTTTTCACACCAAGTTAAATCATATTTAAAATTAAATATTGCGATCAGAATATTGATATGATCGCTACATATTAATTTATTGGAATATAGGCAGATTCAAATGGAATTTATCGGAATGTCTGTAGCTTTAGCTAAAGAGCCAATTGGAACAAAAGCCAGGGAAAAATTAGGTAAACTCTATGAAAGACAGAACATTACCCATACAAAGTCCTTCATAGACCTTAGAATTTTAGACAAGAAGGAAATTTTCGTTGGTATGGCTGGAAGGGATTTGAGGGTGCTTGTGACTACTGTGTCCTGAATAATCATATATATACTTTGGCCATGATGTCATCGCCAGTCTGCAGATGGCGTAGGGACAAGGATGAGACACCCAAGCATGTTAAATTTTAACGGTGGAGGCTCAGCTATTTTAATGCCATCCTGTGGAACCAGGAGGGTGAAACAGGCTCTACTCCACGGACATCTAAGGTCATGCGGGTGCCATTTCGTAAGGGTTAAGGTAAGGTTGTCCATTTTAGGACTCGTAAAAAGAGCAAAAGGTCAAGGTTCACCTAGTCCTTTGGAGGGTTTGAGTCAAGTTATAATCTAATCTAATCTAAAAATGGCAATTAAGAGTCACTCACCTGCAATAAGTGGTTTCAATGGTATTGTTATAGGTTTTCCCTTCCCAATAGGAGCATTCACATAATCTAGAAGTTCTGCTGATGGATCCGAAGAATAAAGGTTTGCTGCTTTACACGTATCCATAACTGAACCTCCTCCTACTGCAATAAAGCAATCAAAATTGTTTGCTTTGGCAAATTTTGAGGCATCTTCAAAGCTGAAAATAGGAATTGATTTATATTTACATTCAATGCATAAATTAATGACAACTAACACATAGCATCTTGTTTTATCTTTTTTAAAAATGACTAATGAAAAAAGATATGTCCCTGAATCATTAGTTTTGTCAGAAGAAATCTTCTAAATCTCCTTAAAAATTCCAAAAACTGAATCTGTGATTAAAATTTCAAAGAACTTTGTTTCACAGAATCTTGTACCTATATATCCAATATTCTGTTGAAATTAACATATTGAAATACCTATGAACATCTAATTTTGTAATAAAGAATAGTTATATTCATAATTTGTTTAATTAACAAAAATTTAAAACATTCAGGACAGTTTTCTCCAGGTGAGAACACCCTTACAGAATTTTTATGAAGGGATTTTCGGAATGGAATGTAATAACCCTTAAAATGGTCTTCTTCACTTTATCTGATTTATAAAAAAAAATTTAAGGTAAACCTGAAGGAGATTGTCCTCAACACCGATTTTCTCCAAACTTTGCACTATAACGTATTTTGATGCACTAAACACGAATCCGTTGAAAAAAATTGCTGTTCTCAATCAGGAAAGAAGTTATTTAAAAAAAAAGTTCACTGTTAGCGGGTTACAAACGACCAAAGGTGCTGTTAGCGGGTTACAAACGACCAAATTTTCTTCAAAATTTGCATTATAACGTATTTTGATGCACTAAACACGAATCCGTTGAAAAAAAAAAGTTGCTCGCAACTAGGAAAGAAGTTATTAAGCACCGAAATGTATACATCTTAGTTTAAATGAAAGTGAAACATTACTTCAGAACTATTTAGTTTACAGAATCTATTATCTTAACAAAACCGATTAAAACAATTTGTATTACGCCTAGATGTTGTAAAAAAACAAAAACACTTATTTGAGAGGATATCACAATTTCTTTCTTTACATTATGTTATCTATTTTCTAAAACATGAAATCTCCTAGTTTCCATTTCTTAATAATATTTTGCAAAAATATTCACGATTTATTAACGTTTATGCAGATAGAAAAACAAATCATTATATCGCTCAAACAATAAGGAGTAAATTGAAAAATAAAAAAGAAGTACTTTAAAAAATAATACCTTTCATCTGTAGGCTCTACTCTCACAGTGTCATACACCTTAAATTGTATTTTATTCTTAGTAAGAGAATCGAGAACAGCCTTAACTGGAGGTAATTTAGCTAAGACTGTATCAGTCATAACACAAACATTTTTTGCTTTCATATTATTCATATCTTGTCCAATTTCCTTAGTAACTCCTGGCCCATAGCGAATAGTTGAGCAGGCCATCTGAAAAGTGAATATGTTCTTTACCTCTACAATGAAAACATTTTGAGATTTTTTAGTGGATCATTAAATACTGCTGTTTTATTATACTATGGAATTATAATAATCCAAGGAAAATTGTCCTTACCTCAAAGGCATAGTCTGTTTTAGGGAGGGGAATGTTTGAAAGTGAACTTTTTCCCGAAAGAACAACAGGTGTTCCATGAGAATGAGCAGGGCATTTGCATCTGAAAATAATGAAAACAATTATAAACGCTTCCAATAAATACAATTATGCATAATAAGAGTAAAATAAAACTTACGATCCCGAGGAAATAGTTTGCATCAAATCAAAAATTCTCTTCCTTGAAACCATTTTATCTCTTTTATTATTGTTGACTAGAGCAAACTAATCAATTTCTGAAGATAAAGTTCTATTATTCAATACTTATGTAACAAAAAACTTGCTATCAGCAAATAAACATCAACTCCCTTTCTCCATCCCTTATATAAATAATTTTCAACAGTTATTTTGCAACTGTCAAAATCGTTAGTATGCTTAAAAATAATTGTTCTGTTAAAATTAATATAAGCAAGAGCCAGAAATCAACTTCAATTACAGCTAGTATTCGATTAAAAAAATATTGATTGTTTAAATTACAGCTTTTTCTACTAGTTGCTTTATCAGCAAGATTAGAGATAACAGTTAGTGATAATAGGCAATGAAAGTATAGAGAAGCAGTCAGCGAGCATCGAGAAAAAATAGAGATGTCATCTACAGGCCAACCTTCTAAAACCTTTTCCCGGTTCATATAAGTGAGGATTTTCATAATTTCAAGTAAAAATGAATGGTATTTAAACAAAATTTGAAGTAAACGAACCAAATTAACTACAAAACAGAAAAAGTTTAAGAAAGTTACTTTAAGTCTATTAAATGCTGAGACGTGAGTGATTTGTTAAATGGACATCGCAAGGTGCGAACCTATGTTGCAGATTTATTCAAAAAGAAAACTGGGTTTGAGGTTTATGAGGCTTGCTTAGCCGAGGATGGTTCCACAAGAAGGGCGGGAATTGTAGGCATAGATCGTAAGATATCCGTCGAAATTATACCATGGGCGTATATAAGGGGGGGGCTGAGGGGGCTGCAGCCCCCCCCCCCCCCCCGAAATTTTGATTTGACCGGTAAACATTTCATAAAACGCTTAAAAATAAACTAAATAAGATCATTTAGTTCATAAACATATTCTATTTTGGGTGTAATAGCGTTTAAGTTGGCTAAAACTCTTCCAAGATCTAAATTGTTAGTATTCCATACACCGGAAATGGTTTCAGCCCCCCCCCAAATTATCCCAGTCCCCTCCGAAATTATTTTCTATATACGTCCATGAATTGTATTGCATCCGATTCGAGATAGACGAGAATCAGGGCTTATAAGCTAACAACATTTATGAGAAATGCATTCCCTATTTCCGTAGAAATTTAAGAATGGAAAATTGGGAGGCAATCCGTCTTCTCTTTGTAGCAAGAGGTTCCATACTTTGATTTACCCAAAATGATTTCAGGAGATAGAACATAAAATGTGACTTCGAATCTTTTGCACTATCTATAAGGCTGAAGGAATAAATAAGAAAACATATAAATATTAACAAAAAAAAAGGTAGAAAATTCATAATTTCATCGAAAACAAATATTGGGTCTTTTTGCGAAGACCACATCCAGTTACTTTTGAAGTAGCAGTAGTGATTGTATCAGTGATTTAGCGCATGCGCATAACTCCTTTGCCTTCCTATTGGAGGATTGGATGACCAATTGCATTCGTTCTTGCTGGGAGTAAAGTAACCTTCAACAGTGAATTAGCTTTTGTTTATGAAAAAGCTCTGCTTATGTTTGTGAGAAAAATGAGTCTTTTACAATTAGTTCGCGATGTTCCTGACAAAGTAAAAGGGATTGGTTTCTTACTGGGAAAAATTAATGGAATCCTATTAATTTTAGCGAGTTGGATAGACTAGAGTCGCTACAATTAATATAATTCTATTAATTGGGAGTTGGATTGACTAGGGTTTTGATATTTTCTTGAGCGAGCGGAGCGTAGCGTAGCGAGCGGAAACGCATAGCATGTAATGCCTAATAAATGTAAAATATCCAAAAAAGAGAGAGAGAAAAGGAATAAAATATGTTTGTTTACAAATAACGTTGTTTGTTATCCTTCATAACCTGCAAAACAGTCAACTTTAAAGCTTAATAACTTATTTCATAGTTGAGAGAATTGATTTTGATCATATTAACTTTTTTATTAATAAATATTGCTTGCCATTATCTAATATGAATTATAACCGTAGATAACGAGTCAAGAAGTAGTAGATAACCAGCAAAGAACCTATAAGCTAATCAGTAAGCTTATCAGCGAGTACGAGTAACTGTTATAAATCACTACTGCTACTTCAAAAGTAACTGGATGTGGTCTTCGCAAAAATACCCCAAATATTAATACAATAAATAAAATCACTTGAAACCAATTCATAGGTTGAATATAGGCCAGAATCTTATTATCATTCCAAGGCAGGGCCGCCACATCTCAGAGCCGGGCCCAGGACCAGATCACGGGCCCCGGACCAGATCACGGGCCCCCACTTCTCAGAGCCAGACTGAAAATTCTAGTACTTTGCTATAAGACTTTGGACATTTTAAAATTATTTTCATCTTGAGTTTTGAGCGAAATGAGAATAAAAGCCGGCAATCGGTGCAGCAAAGTACTTGTAGTTTTATTACGACTCCTAATGAAATACACTATTCTGAGACTGCACTTGTTTAGTCGTTTATGTACATTAAAAAAATATAGATCCAATTCAAATAAATATAGGCTACGCCCGTCTACATTTCTAAACCCCATTCTTTTTACAAGCCCTTAACCTATACATTTTTTTTCCAATTAGCGAGGCCCGGCCTGGGCGCCGTGGGGGGCCGGGACAACAGTACCCGGCTGTCCCCCATGTGGCGGCCCTGTCCCAAGGAGAAAAAATTCTTTAAGGAAAAAAAATATATATTTTTTGAAATTATGAGAAAGCTGTTGCCAAATATGGTTAGCCATTAGTTGGGCATGACTATATCCAAAAGTTAAAATATTATTTGCACCTATATCGAATCAACCAGTAATAATAGGTGTCCTTTTCGGCCGGAATCTGCAAAACCACAAAATTAAAACATTTACCTACAAATATAATCAATACAATACAATAATGTCGGGCTGTCCTCCTCAAGGGAGCGCACCGCGGCCGTACGACCTATTGTGCTAATCTAATCAAACATTTATTTATTTGTTTAAATTTTAACGTCCATTTATTATTAACTACGAATATTAGGACGGGTTATCTATAAGTTACCGCCCTTTTCTAGTCATGGTAGGGCTGATGCCTTTTCTTTTTTCTAAAGAAAAGCCATCACACCTAGTGGGAATCGAACCCACGACCGGAGACCGTGTTGAGTGCTCACGCCTTAACCCTCACGGCCATTGGGTCTCCAAAATTTAGAAAAATAAAAAAAAAGAATATTCGAGTGAAACAGATGGAAAATAAATTGGAAATTAGATTATTTATATCTTATCTACTTAAACTTTTACGTCCACTTAAACATTTTTTTCAAATATCTTTATTTGCCAATTATACAATACAATAAGTAGTCTTAAACATAAAACAGATTTTTGGGAGAGATTGGGAGGAGTTATGCCTATTCTTTCTCATTTTAAAGAAAAGCCACCCCAGTGCGACCCCTAGAGGAAATGTATATCCATATAGATCTGTTCTATGCCATTATAAAAAATATTTTTTGGCATGCCCAAGATACATTTCCTCTACTAAACAGAAAAGCTTCCTCTACTTCACAGAACGACGACCTGCAGAAGCGAATAGGATAATGGATGGGCCGCCACTCGGGGGTTTGCCGGGAGGCCCGGGCCGGGCCTCGCTAATTGGAAAAAAATGTATAGGTTATGAGCTTGTAAAAAGAATGGGGTTTAGAAATATAGACGTATAAATATATAGGCCTATATAGATATAGGCGTAAAAATGACAAAACCAGTGTAGTCCCAGAATAGTATATTTCATTAGGCGGTCGTAATAAAACTACAAGTGCCGAAAGTGACCTTTGCTGCACTGATTGCCGGCTTTTATTCTCATTTCGCCCAAAACTCAAGATGAAAATAATTTTAAAATGTCCAAAGTCCTATAGCAAAGTACTAGAATTTTCAGTCGGACTCTGAGAAGTGGGGACCCGTGATCTGCTCCTGGGCCCGGCTCTGAGATGTGGCGGCCCTGGATAATGGTTGGGAAATAAGATAACATCCACTGAAATGCGGACATTAATCGAATTTCAGTTTCAAGACTGTAATCGACATGGGCGTATATAAGGGGGGGGGGTCTGAGCCCCCCCCCCCCGAAATTTTGATTTGATCGGTAAAAATTTCATAAAACCCTTAAAAATAAATTAAATAAGATCATTTAGTTCATAAAACATATTATATTTTGGTTGTAATAGCGTTTAAATTGGCTAAAACTCTTCCAAGATCTAAATTGTTAGTATTCCATACACCGGAAATGGTCTCAGCCCCCTCCGAAATTATTTTCTATATACGCCCATGGTAATCGAACTTAAGCAGGTTACGAGGTGAAATGGAATAGTTTGTGTTAAATCTATTTCTCTGCTATATTTCTCTAGAGAGCACGCTACTGTATCGCTGCCTGGATCGCTGGGGAGGATCCCTGAGTTTACATTTTGGTGTCTGTATGTTTTTTTTTTTTTTTTTTTTTTTTTTTTTTTTTTTTTTTTTTTTTTTTTTTACGGCGCATCTACATCTAGGTCATTAGCGCCGACATCCAGGGTGCAGCGAGGAATTTTACCAGCGAGCCGTGGGATGATAAAATTCCTGCCGGAGGTTGGGAATCGAACCCACCACCTCCCGCTTATGAATCCAAGGCGCTAGCCATTAGACCACGGGAGACCCCGGTGTCTGTATGTTGTATCTCTTATTGTGTACCTTCATTATATCGTCCCTACCATTGAGTTAGTAGATAGTGGAGGGAATGTTATCTATCTTTCAATGCTAAAAAAGGGTAGGTCTGAAATCGGCCATGCCCATTGAGTTAGAAGGGAGGGGAGGGAGTCTAAACGATAAAAGTTGAAGCCTAAAATCGGCCATGCCAGTGTGACAAAAAGCGCGCAAAAAGGTGAATTTTTGAATATTATTGTAAACAAACAATGAAAATAGACGAATTTATTTATCTTATTCGTCTAAATTGACATTTATATATAGGTATAAATATAAATCAATAAGAATATGATATATATATTCGTTAAAATTCATTGTTTGTTTACGATCATATTCAGATTCAAATTTTCACTACTGGTACTTTTGTCACACTGGCATGGCCGATTTCAGACCTACACTTTTTTAGCATTGAGAGATAGATAACACTCCCTCCACTATCTACTAACTCAATGGCCATGCCAGTGTAGTAGTACCAGTAGTGACGCGCGAAAATTTGAATCTGAATGTGATTGTAAACAAACAATGAATTTAAACGAATATATATATATATATATATATATATATATATATATATATATATATATATATATATATCATATTCTTATTGATCTATATTTATACATAAAAATAAATTTCAATTAATACGAATACGATGCATAAATTCGTTTCATTTCATTGTTTGTTTACAATAATATTAAAAAATTCACCTTTTCGCGCGCTCTTGGTCACACTGGCATGGCTTATTTTAAGCTTCAACTTTTTTCGTTTAGACTTCCTCCCCTCCCTTCTAACTCAATGGTCCCTACCAACTTGGTAGGGACCATTTTTCAATATATTGCTTCCTCACTGTATCGAATATGTACGCTCGCTAGTGTGGATGGTTCCACAAGAAGGGCGGGAATTGTAGGCATAGATCGTAAGATATTATACCATGGGCGTATATAAGGGGGGGGGGGCTGCAGCCCCCCCAAAAAAAGTTTGATTTGATCGGTAAACATTTTATAAAACCCTTAAAAATAAATTAAATAAGATCATTTAGTTCATAAAACATGTTCTATTTTGGGTGTAAAGATCTAAATTGTTAGTATTCCATACACCGGAAATGGTCTCAGCCCCCGAAATTATTTTCTATATACGCCCATGATGGCATATATGTATATCAGGTCAATAAATGGACCTGATCAAAATGTTTGCATTACAGAAAATAGTTAATTAATTAATTTTGATTATGATTTTTATTAAGACCCACGTAAGTTGAATTAAACAATTGCTTGCTATCTCGGGAAGGACAAAATGGTTGAAACACAAGGAAATCTTAGAAAAAAAAAAGATATATGCATACTGAATCCATTCATAGCTGCTTATTTCTATTTGTAACAATCGCGAAAACCTGAGTAATCACTACCTAATTTTTTTTTACCATGAATAACAAGTGTTTGTGAACTCAATGAAAAAAAAAAAAAAAAAAAAGAGTACCAAAAGAGTATCAATGGTCTAGAGAATTGATCGGATGTACACATTTGAATACTTTGTCCTTAATTAGCTGCTAAATACTGGCCTAGTTATTTTTGCTGCTTGCACAATAATAATTTTGGGTGAAGAGAGAAAAAAAAAAAAAAAACAGAAGAGGAGGATCCCTGAGTTTCCAAATGCCTTGCGCTTCATTTTTTCTGTTCAGATCTTTGATTGTATTAATTTTTTTTTTCAGTACAATTTTTATAATCGGGGTTAGTCACTATCCAAAAACAAGCTTCCGTTGGAATATATTTTTTTTTTTTATGGCGTATCAGCATTTAAGCATGAGCACCAGGATATCTACTGGTTCTCGTCTTTCCTGTTATATTTATTTATATTTGTTTGCTTGCTCTCTCTGGCTCAAAAATGGGCCGATTTTAATGAAATTTAGTACAAAAATACATTGTTTAATTTGAAATATCCAGTTCGTTAACCAGCAAAATCTGTCCACCGGAACATGGTTTTGGGCGAAATTAGCATGAAACAAATAGTAACACTTATGTTTTTGCCTTACTAGGCTTCCAGGTACACATTTTATAAGAAATAGGGCACGATAAATTTAATATAAACATTTCCAAGGCCATACCTAAAACCTTTGTCAAAGAAAATTGAAAAATCTGGAACCCTGTTGGGAAATCGTAGTAAATGTAATGAATCTATCCGTAAGTTTATTAAATTTATTATAAATATGGTTCTATAGAGATTTTTAATAGAGCAATCGGTGCTTAAGTGGAGCATTTTTCTCTTAGGATACTCTCAGTTTCCTTTGGTGGCGCCAAAGATCTTCCTTCGCCTTGAGATTTCATTTGTACATGTGCTTACATTTTTCATAAATGATTAAGGCAAAGCATTAACACATTTGATGCGGGCGTAGTAATTGCCGTTTTCACCCTTTACAGGTGAATTTTGGTATGTTTTTAGCGCGGTTCCTCCCTCCCTTCATAGGGAGGAACCCCGCTTATAAGTTTGATCTCATGAAACAATCCAGAAGTGCCGACTAGAAAATTTTGCGTTTCAGAACCCCTAGAGACCGAAAATGACGGTGGTTCAAATTTGTATATATTTAAATGTATATATATATATATATATATATATATATATATATATATATTTGTCTGTTCGCTCTCTAGGTCCCAGGCGAATGGTCCGATTTTGATGAAATTTGGTACAAAAATCCACCCATCCAGGTAAGATCATAAATCAAGACCTTTCAAGAAAAGTGGAACCAAAACAATAACTGCTTCTATTTTAATGTTTCCAAATGAGACTAGGAATAAGAACGGAACCGCGCTAAGATGATGGAGTTCCCGAGAGAGTCGGAGATTATTTTTTTTTATTACAGTTACTTTATTTGAAGTAAACATAAGCAGCTGAAAATATGTTCATTATTGTCGAGCGGCTTCCACTTTAAGGCAACTAAGACATAACTGAAGCAAAATAGTCCCCCTCCATAGCATTTCTTGTGAAGCCATCAACAAAGGAGTAAGACCAGTAGATCTACTGGGCCCATATGGTGAGTAGACAGGCACCCAGTAGATCTACTTGGTCTGCACTGAACGTCTTACCTGTTTCTATTTTGTTTTCCAAACGACACTATGGATTAGAATGGAAACATGCTAAGATGACAGAATTTTCTTTTCTTTTCTCTCAAGTATTTTTAGTCCTCTCCTGCTAATTTGTTCGACAGGAAAGAAACATAATTTGTTGAGAACATTATATAGGTCAGGAATTTATAACAATAATAATTCTGTTCTAATTTATTTATTTATCTTTATTGTTAGTAGGCTTTACAAATATACAATTGTAAATTCTCAAAACTGGTTAAAAAAAATCATATATATATATATATATATATATATATATATATACATTAATGTTTAATACATATTTTCATTGGTAAATATAAAAATAAGAAATTAATTGACTTGTCTTAATTATAAAAATATTTTAAATACAAAAATTACAACCTTAATAGAATACAAATGCAGTTTTCAGTCATTTTTTTCTTTAACAGCAAAAAACTATTTATACCTGAAAAAATAAAAAAATTGGATCAATTATTCATTCATATTGATCATAGAGGTCGCATAAGTAGCGATTCGCTCTTTGTGAATGTTTTTAGATCGTTAACATATAGTAACAAATTAAAATTGTCACTTGGAGGTGCCAAGTAATAAAACTTGTTAAGAACAAAAACCTAGTAACTCATGTTATTTTTTTTGCTTTATTTATTTATTTTTTTAATGGCACATCGACATCTGGGGCATTAACGCCTTAACGCCGACATCCATGGCGCAGCGAGGAATTGGTGAGATGAGAAAATTCCTGTCCCCGGTGGGATTCAAACCCACCCTCTCCTGCTTGAGAATCTAAGACGTTAGCCACTAGACCAAGGGGAGACCCAGTGACCCATGTTTTTGTTCTTTCATTTCCCCCCCAAAAAAGTATAAATGATTTGGAAGTCAAGAATAATAGTAAGATATATAATTCTCAAAGAAATAGGCTGCAAACCGAATCGCTGTATAGATCGCTGTGTATATGGATTTAGGATAGCTGGATCAGTGGGTGTGTAAGTAATTTTGGGGAGCAACTCCTGCTGGTTAATTCTATCTTTAGGGTTAAAGCTGGAAACATTAAAGAAGAGAGCATCCACAGTGGATTATTTTATTTATATAACTGTAATACTATAAAATAAAGTCTAAATTATGCTCTATACGTATAAGTAACATTTCTATGCGTGTCTGTAACCTGCACGTTAATAACATAAGCAGACATTCTTTCAATTAAGAAACAATATAAATTAGTTAAAAATTCGTTTAGAGCCTGCTGCTCAAATTCAGGAACATAAATATGCTTTAGGTCCACCCGACAAACCTATGTACTCACATAGGTGCATGCGTGATGGCTATGTCGTACATGGCCACCTCACATGCACGAACGCCAGCGGACACTTTTTTGTAACGTTTTTTATCAGTTTAGTGATCGCTAAAGCATATTTATGCTAATATTTGAAGAGAATAATTTCTGACAGTATGTGATGAAGAAAGAATCAGAAGGCAACAGAAGTTTGTTAAAAAATTATTAGTACAAGAAATGATTATAGAGTTTATTTAGTTCTTAAAGAATGTAATTACTATTATTGAAGAAACTGAACTCACGGAAATAAAGTATCTGAAGGATCTTGTTTTATCAAGTGATGTATTTGAATCAATTACAAGAAAATAACGCAGTAGTAAAATTGCAAAGAAATATATAATTCTAATACTTTATTCTGCTACTTACATTATTTTTGGTCCAAAGACAATCCATTAAGCTTGGATCCTAACTGCTCATCTAATGTCTTTCCATCACCTAAAACAGGTTCTTCAGTATAATATACCCTATTACTTACATAATGATCTACACAAATACATTTTGCATTCGGAAACAGTTTTAATATTACAAGGATGAATTATATTACAAATATTATTAATCATTTTATTTATTTAAATTTTAACGACCGTTATTATTAACTAAGAATTTTGGGACGGGTTATCTATTGGTTACCACCCTTTCCTAATCAGGATAGGGCTGATGTCTTTTCTTTTTTCTAAAGAAAAGCCACCACCCCATAGTGGGAATCGAAGCCACGACCTTCAGCACAAAGTGTTAACTCGCCTTAACACTCACGGCCAACGGGCCTACATCATTTATACTTGTCATTGGAAATTACCCAAAGTGATTGCTCCACAAAGTAGTAATATTACTACTTTGTTTGTAGGAAAAACATACTAAATTATTATGTTTTTGAAAAAATAGTGGAGCAATCACTTATTTTATTTAAAATAAAGTTCAAAGTTTGTTTTTAAACCTTTGTTTGTTGCAAGTGACAATTTTTTCAACATGGCAGGTACTCTAGGTCTTTAAAATATTATTTTATGGATAATATCTAACTCAATCTATAATAGATAGAGTTGTAAAATAAAAACCTTTATGTAGATACTAACATGAACCACTTTTCTGTAAAATTTTGGCCTGCTTTGAAAGGAAGGTAAATTAAATCCTAGAACTAAGTAAAAAAAAAAAAAAAACCCCTCAAACTTCCATTTTAGCACTTTCATCCGAAGGAAAGTAGCTATTCAGGTTGCACTCATGATGGAATTTTTGAAAAATTTCTTCAAATCTTTATCGATCCTACCTAGTAGACACCGAAAATGACCCCTGTTAAAATTTATATATACATATATATCTAATATATAAAATTCTCGTGTCACAGTTTTCGTTGCCATACTCCTCCGAAACGGCTTGACCGATTTTGATGAAATTTTTTGTGCTTATCCGGTATCTATGAGAATCGGCCAACATCTATTTTTCATCCCCCTAAATGTTAGGGGTAGTCCACCCCTAAATTTTTTTTTTTTTATTTTTTAGACAAAATTTTTAATTTCTATTTTTTTTATGATACAACATACAAAAATACATACAATCCTCAATTTTCACCCTTCTACGATCAACCCTTATTTTTTAATAGCCATTTTAGTAATTTAATCATTTTTCCTCTCCGGTCGAAAACTGATCAATCGTCATTTAATTAGATCAATTTCCCATTAGATTGGCATTTGCAATGACTATCAACAAATCCCAAGGTCAAACGATGTCTGTTTGTGGATTAGATTTGAGAAAACCATGTTTTTCACACGGACAATTATACGTGGCATGCTCTCGAGTGGGTAAACCATCCAGTTTGTTTGTGTTAGCTAAAGATGGACTAACAAAAAATATTGTTCACGCTATAGCATTAAGAGATTGATATTGTTTAATAGTGTTACTGTCGTAATTGTTTAATTAATGATATATAATTTTAAGGAATAAATTATAATAACTTAAAAATAATGTTTGCCTTTTGTTATTTTTATATTCCCTCATCGTTCACAGCGCTCCATGCTTATTTCACGCATATACCACATTCTTACATACATACAATATACACATTCTAACATACATACATACTTACAATAAGTAAGCTATTTTTTGTCTACACTAGAAATTACTAGGAAATTATTTATATGGCAAAACAACGTTTGCCGGGTCAGCTAGTATATATATATATATATATATATATGGGGGCGAGGTTAGCTCAGTGGTAGAGCACTCGACTAATGAACTGGAGGACCAGGTTCAAAGCCCGAGCGCGCACTAAAGATTTTTTCTTCTAGTGCTGCCGTCCGAGGGTTGGATTTGGGGTCCCAGATCGTCCCTAGGCTCACCCAGCCTTTAATTAATTTAATTAATAATGGGTACCTTGGGTGCTAATGACTCTAGCAGTCGAAGCAGCCAAGGGGAAAATCAGGCGGCCGGAGCATAGTATTGACCACACTATCTCCCTAGTGTGCCGTATGGTCAAGAATCAGATACCTCTACAGTATCTGCCCCTCTGGGCCCTTGTGGCCTGTTACGGGACTGATTTTATATATATATATGTATATGTGTGTGTGTGTGTGTGTGTGTGTGTGTGTGTGTGTCTGTTAACACGATAGCGGCCAGAGTTTTTGTTTTTTTGTCTCGAAACTTGGTATATAGCATTCAATTAGCAAACGATTGAACGAGTTCGTTAACCACCAAAATCGGTCCAGCAGAAGGGGGGGTTTACCCCGAACCCAAAACAATAATTTGACCATGCCAGCCGTAATATTTGTTATATTTCAACGAAACTTGGTATTCGTAGTGGTAATCTAGAGAGAAAAGTGAGATGTAAAAATAAACTAAATCGGTTCATTAGAAGGGGGGGGGTTTACTTCGGATCCATAATACCAATTCGCCACTACCAGCCGTGATTTTTGTTATGTTTCAACGAAACTGGGTATTCATAGTGCTAATCTACAGGTAAAAATTTGTCATAAAAATAAACTAAATCGGATCATTAGGAGAGGGGGGTTTACTCTGGACCCAAATTACTAATATACTCATACCGGACGTAATTTCTGCTGTATTGTAACGAAACGCGGTATACGTCGTGGGTAACTCATGGGAAAGAAGTGTTGTAAAAATGAGCTAAATCGGTCAATAGGAAAGGGGGTTTACTTTATAATATATTTCAATAGAATAGCCCGCCAGACGTAGGTTCGCAAGGCCGCCACAAGGAGCGCTTTCTACCACTACAGGGACTGTATCCTGTTCCTGCGTCAGATGAAAAGTCGAAAATATGAAGTTTTTTGTATTTATTAAGTATTGTAGTAGGTACCATGTGTAAACATAACTCTGGAAGCAAATTAATTACAAAATTAATAATTGAACAGTTACTCATTACAAAATTAAAAGAGAACTATTCATGTTTTTATTTTATTTATGTTGGATATTTTAAGCAAATTGTTCTGGAATCCAGTCTAAACTACCCAAATTCTGAGGAAAGTGCTTAGTTATGCAGCTTCTGCGTGACGGACTTTTTCTTATAGCGCATCTGCATCTAGGCCATTATTACCATGCAATTTTCATTATTTTTATAGGCTGTAAAGAAGATATTTCAAGAAAAAACGTTTTAGCATCGATAAATGAACCTGTTTTGAATTTCTTCAAATTAAATTATTCAGCCTTTAATTAATTTAATGGGGACCTGCAAAGGGGAAAATAAGGCGGCCGGATCATAGTACTGACTGCATTATCTCCCTATTTTGCCAGTTAGTCAAAAATCAGATATATCTATCTGAACCCTTGTGGCCTGTTGCGGGACTGATTTTTAATATATATTGGACAAACAGGGAGATTGGTATGCACAAGAATTTCAGAACATAAGAAGACGGTTAAGAATGGCATTATTGAAAAAATCGGCAGTAGCAGAACATTTTTACAACACTAATCATGCTGTCTCATTCGACAATGTAAGCATTTTGGCGAAAATAGAAAACTACCAAGAATGGATCATTAGGGAAGCCATAGAAATAGTAAGATGCCCGGAAAATTTCAACAAAGAAGATGAATATAAACTCAGCAAATAATGGCATCCAGTGATTAAACCGAGGGAGAAAATAAGAAACGAAATTCAGCCTATCAACGGTCCAGATGGAACCCACCAACTAGAATCAAGCAAGACTGGGACCAACCAATCAGGGACATGGAAGAGCAGACTATGCCCGAGGAAGAAGAGGATGAATACAAAGACAGGTATTTATACAGGAGAACTAAAAGAACATCCTCATTCTCAGACTAAGCCCTGAGGAAGCTGGCAGTATGACTAGCGAAACATTGGCAAAGAAGTTTGTGACACGGTCAATACCAGAAGACCATAATATTTGTAATGACTCGGACCATGGAAGCCTACGAGTTAATTTGATTATTAATAATATATTATAAATACATACATTAAAACATAAAAAGTTTTGTTTGTAAACTCATAGCAAAATAAAAACAATTAAATGAGCATTACCGTTTTTCAAACAAAGCACTTTTCCAAACATATCAGATATTTCTTCAGATGCATCATCTGGACCACAGGCCACTGATTTTTTATGTTGATATTTAGCTTCATTAAGTGCTTCCCTGATCATCCTCAGCTTTGCACAGAGTAATATTTTTCTGCTCTTCAGCTCCTGTAGTTTACTTTTTGCTTTGATAATCTGGTCTACAATACAGAGATGCAGTTTGAACATTTAATTCTTTTAGATATTACATTAGTTGAAAAATAAATTCAGCATAACATACAGTCCAAGGCTCTAAGCTGTTCGCTTGTAGTATAGATGGTGATTTTACACTTCATTCCTACTATTAAAAATATCGAACCAAAACAAAAAGTGATATTGAATAGTTCGAATTTCAAAAAAATATATTAGATGAAGCTCATCAGATTTATCAAAACAGAGCTTACTATGCCAATTATATTGCAAAACAAAATATCATAACTGTCAAAGGCCTTATAAACAATAACAGTGTTTCACTCTTAACCTTCCAAAAAACTCAAGGATAATGGCGCTATAGCGCAATAAAGATCCAGGTAAACGTTTATTAATGTAAATAATCTAACAGAAGAAATTAAATAACTTAATCTTTATATTAGTTGCGATGTTTTTTTTTAATCCTGAGTTTAGCTCTGTTAAT
This sequence comes from Gonocerus acuteangulatus, assembly GCA_946811695.1. Lineage (NCBI taxonomy): Eukaryota > Metazoa > Arthropoda > Insecta > Hemiptera > Coreidae > Gonocerus > Gonocerus acuteangulatus. The sequence goes on from OX328123.1 coordinate 90,724,492, forward strand.
TGAAACATATATATACTTTTGTCATTATATTTATTATTTATAAATGCAATAATAATTATTTATTTGCATAATAAATAATCAGAATTTATTTTAAATAATCAGAAATATGAAAGATTATTAAGTTGTGTTTATTAAAAAAACGAGAAAATGAAATCCCCCCCCCCCCTACTGAATAATGATGGTGAGGTGGTGAACACAAAATGTTATACTTGCATAATAGAGTCATAAATAGTTTAACATAAATCAAGTAATAATTATTATTATTATTTAAATAACGGATAACTAATAAATTCATATTCTTTATTCCAGTAATTATGATATTCGTGGTTAATCGAATAAATTTAAATTCTTGGTAATTTATTATTTGTAATCTATTACGATTACAAATAATTATCTTACTATGTCTTAACTCGCCTTGGCGTGGGCGTAGATGAAGCCGGGGGGCTTGCAGGACGAAGGATACATGGGAAAGGAGAGGACTTGACAAAGTAGGTTTCTAGCTAAGTTAATTTTGATGTGGTAAGGATGGGACGAGTGAAAAGTAGGTAAGCGTCCTGAGTATGTGTTTTTGTTGTTGTTTTTTTTTTTTTTTAAATCGTATTGATTTTTTCCTTAGCCGAATCCCATATTACCTGATTGCTTATACCTCGACGGCTATCTACACCTCATGGTAAAATATTTAAAATTTTCGCTACCCCCAAATCCCTCAGTACACCCAGCCCTCCATCCGTAATTATTTTCTATACGTGTATAAGCTCCTGCGCCTTGCTAAATACTCGTGATGATATTCGTTCGGCTTCTCTCCTAAGCGGTCTTCATAGTTGTACTACAAAATTTCTATCTTGCCGTATCTCTCGGATGAGAAATCCCATGGGCAGCCTTATCTCCAGAAAGTTTACCCCGGACCTATGGGAGCCATTTAGGGAATGAAGAAAAAACGGACGACCTGGCCTAAAAGGGAGCCAGCACCATATCGTTGGTGAGGTATTTCTCTTTACATGGCAAAAGAAAGCATTATGGCTCGTGTTAAGGGCAGGGTATAATCAGATTGGGACATGGGCGTATATAGAATAATTTCAGAGGGGGGGGCTGGTAGAATTTCGGAGGGCGCTGGGGTATGGAATACTAACAATCTAGGACTTGGCATAGTTAGCCAATTAAAACGCTTTTACACCCAAAAGAAATAATTTTTTCTGAACTAAGTGATATTATTTAATTTTTTTTTAGGCTTTTATGACACATTTTTACCGATTTCGAGGGGGGCTTCAGAATAATTTTTTCTTCGATAAATTGAGAATTTATTATAAATCGGAACAAGTTTTACCGTATTTTTTTTTTTTTTACTTTTTTTTTTGTATAGAAATTTATTTCATTGTAGTTTATACGAGTTGAATCATATGAATTGTGTTGGACTGACTAGAGTTTAGATATCTTCTTGAGCGAGCAGAAACGCGTAGTACGTATGGCAAAGCGTATTTTTTCCATGCTAAAAATTATATTATTATTAAATTTTAACGTCCATTTATTATTAACTACGAATTTTAGGACGGGTTATCTATAGGTTACCACCCTTTTCTAGACAGGAAAGGGCTGATGCCTTTCCTTTTTTCTCTAGAAAAGCCATCACCCCTAGTGGGAATCGAATGGCCACGACCCTTTGGCACGGAGTGGTAAGTGCTCACGCCTTAACGCTCACGGCCACCGGGCCTCCTAAAAATTATAGTAGGATTGATTACGACAGGTGAAAAGGCCCTTAAACTTCACAATTACTATAAAAATTATAGTAATTGTGAAGTTTATGGGCCTCTTCACGTGTCGTAACCTATCACATAATCGGCATAGGTGCCAGGCGTTTCCGCTCGCTTAAGAAGGTATCTAAACTCAAGTCAGTCCAACTCGCTAAAACTAATAGAAAGAATTCTATCACTTAATTTTATTTATTTTTTGGTTAGTGCATTCATTCGCGTATTATTTCGTTAAAAAAAAAGTCGTAATCTGCATAACAGTCACCTTCAGTGCTTATACGTTTTTTCCTAGTTGGGGTTGCTTTTTTTTTTTTTTTTTTTTTTTTTTTTTTTTTTTTTTTTTTTTTTTTTTTTTTTTTTTTTTTTTTTTTTTTTAGTGCATCAAAATACGTAAGAGTGCAAAATTGAAAAAAAATCGGTGTGAAGACCCTTAAAGTTAAAAATTGCAAAAAAAAAAAAAAAATACTGTTATAGTCGTTTGCGACATTTTTTTTTTCGGTTTTTTATTCTTAACTAGGTTGAAATGAATATGTATACGAAGTTTCACGAAAATCGGAGTTGGTGCACTTTTCGCTCAAAATTCCCCTGACAATTTATTAAAAAATACTTTCAGAAGTCATACGATATATTGAATTCTCTGAATCCCCATTTCAAATTCAATCTTTTCTCATGGACTGTGTATTGGTAGAGGTTGAAATAGAAATGGAAAAATTGAATTCGGTATGTAAAAGATGAATTTGACTTAGAAATGACATATATACATTTATCTATATGCAAACATAGACGCTGCAGATGAACGATCGTTTGTAACTGAGTCTTGTCTTGTAAATATAAATTCACCATTGAGTTAGTAGGAAGAAATGAAATTCACATTATGATAGAGAAGGACTCCTATATACTTTTACTCATTGCCCCCTTATTGAATTTATAGAAGTTTTAATTTTTGAAAGGATTAATAAAAGATGGGTAAGGTTGTATCTCGACTTAACAAGCAATTCTATAGGTTTAATGCTGAAAATAGAGCCCACAGAGAAATTGCCAAGGAAAAACGTAAAGTGGCTCCAAGACATCCTACAGAAGAGCGAGCTATGAAATCGTTATTAGAAGGTATGGCTGATCCATTCAACTACTATAACAAATAATAATGGTACAGGTAGCCTTATTTTTATTTATCAATTTCAGAAACTAAGGACTTTAAAGAACAACAATTGATAAAAGATCCAGTCCTGGATGGTTATCTAAAAAATGTTTTTGTTGTATCTGAAGACCCAGTTGAAGAAGTAAGTTGTTCTCTTTTTTTTTCTTTTTTTTTCTTCTTTTTTTTTTTTTTTTTTTTGGGTGCATCGACTACTAAGGCCATGAGCACCGAGTTCTATAGTTACATTTTCATTCAATTAACTATACTAATGCTAAGACTACTATATACAAATTGTGTTAGTTCCTTTTAACATAATTTGGAACTAACTTTAAATTTAAATCTAAGCCTAAAGTGACTATGTACATACTTACAATACCACTCACACAACACACACGCATGCGCACACACACACACACTCACACACACATGCACACGCACACGCACACGCGCACACACAATAAATACTGTCACACTGTACATTTAAACACACAGTAAGCACACTCGTACAATAAATACTATCACGCATGCAAAATAAATAAGTTAAACAATATATACAGTTTTAGAATATGTAATCAATACTTTAGCTATTACTTATATCATATTGTAAAGTTTCAGGTCTTTCAGATATGCTATTATTTTTTTCACAGAGGGCTCTCTTTTTGATAACAAGTCCTTAAGGGAATTTGTGAGGCGATGTCGCTCCCTTGCAGCTTGGAATGCTGGGCAGTCCACTAGGATATGCCTAACATCGAGAATGCAGTCACAGTACTCGCATTGAGGCCGCCTTCGCCCCATCAGATGGTGCCCATGCGTGAGGCGGGTATGGCCGATCCGCAATCGTGTCATCACCACGTCCTCACGCCTGCACACACTGGCAGTAATACTCTCGGTCGTAACAGCATCCTCGATGTCCTTTAGGAATGTATCTCTGTTACTAAATTCTTCTTGCCACTTTTTCTTAATGAGGTTTCTCAAGAACAATTTCTGGTCGTCGAGATGAAGTGGTGAGGCAGAATCAGCTGCTGTAGAAGAGGCCCGCCTCGCCAGCTCATCAGCTTTTTCGTTTCCTTCAATATTTGTATGTCCAGGGACCCAGAGAATTGTTACTGTCCTTCCTTCGGAGGCAAGATTGCTTAATAATATTAATAGCTCCAACAATAGTGAATCTCTGGTAAATTTTTTTTTTATTGCGGCAAGAGCACTATGTGAATCAGTACATAATAGGATATTTTTTTTCTTAATATATACACATTTTTCCAGTGCTATTTTTATAGCTAGTAATTCTGCATGGTAGATATTAGTCTGCAAATGTACGGGGACTGCCAGTTGGGTTTGATTATCAATGAATATCCCACAGCCAGTTCCTGTTTCCGTTTTAGAGCCGTCTGTGAAAATAACAATGTGTTCTGCATACTGCTGTAGCCTTTCAAGGAACATCTTTCTATATATCGAAGGAGCAGTATCCTTTTTCCCCAGCCGAGTCAGTGAGATATCTATTTGAGGGTCTGGGAGCATCCAAGGACTTACGATTGGTGTTTGAATATCCATTGGATGTGCCCAGGCTCCATTGTATGCACACAAGGTTTCTTGTGCCCTCACCACTAATGGTCTGGTTACAGAACGCCTGAATCGAAATACACCCGTTATGATATCATCTTCCAAATCTTCTTTCATAAAATGGTTTTTTCTTGGTCGTAATGATGATATGTAAGACAGAGTCACTAGATTTCTCCTATGCTCGGGCGGCAAATGTCCCGCCTCCACATAGATAGAATCCAACTGATTCATGCGAAAAGCTCCGATCGCAGCTCGCAGCCCTGCATTATACAGCCTATCGAGCTGCCTGAGCCACGACCTGCGAGCGGACCCATATATAGCACATCCATAATCGATTCTGGACCTGATTAGAACATCGAATATTTTCAACAGAATGGATTTATCCGCACCCCACTGCAATCTTGACAGAATTGTTAAAACTTTCAGAGAGGATTCACACCGTTGAATAACATAATTGATGTGGTCTTTCCATCTTAGCTTTTTGTTCATTATTAGACCTAAAAATTTATGTTTATCTTGGAAGTTTACCTCACAACCACCCAGCTTTAGTTGTGGATGGTTGTGGGGTCTCCGAAGCCTGCAGAAGTGTAAACCCACAGTTTTCTCCAAGGAAAACGTGAACCCACGTCTTATCTCAATAGCGTATACTATGTCGACTGCTTCCTGCAGACTGTGAGCCTCGACAATTTCGGCTGGGTGTCATCTGCGTAGAGATGAATTTGTTCTTTTTGCTAATTTAGAACTGCTTGTTTTTTGTTCCTTGCAAGGCCATAATTCTAATGGCCCAAGAACCGGTGAACCAAATAAAAGAATCTTTAGAGTTATATATGTATATGTTTCTTTTTTAGAATCATCGAAAAATATCTTTGGTTTCTGCATGGTATATTAGAAAATTTGTTTTCCATTCACATGTTTTGGCTACAACTAGTTTTTAATAATGAGGTGTAGATAGCTAGCCTTTGAGATGATAAGCAGCCAGGGAATCGGGATTCGGCTAGGAAAACATCAATAACATTTTTGTAAAAATCTGTATTAGGGGTGTCTTGGTTACCTTTAGTAGCCTTCATCAGCTAAAAGACAATACACAAATGCAGAATTAATTAACGAATTAGTTAGTGATAATGGAAAATAACAGTAGTAATGTAATAGCGCTCTGATGTAAAATTGAATCATTTAAGATTGCTTAATAACAATGAAGTTTAAGAGTTTATATCAATTATTCACAATAAAGAAGAACTAATAAATTTTGTAGTTGATAATAAGCTACTCACCAATTCCAATTAGATTGTGGAAAATGCAGTGAGAAATTGCAATTAAGTACAAGTAATCTTCATTTCAAATTTGTGTATATATCTAATAATCTCTCTCTCTCTCTCTCTCTCTATATATATATATATATATATATATATATATATATATATATATATATATGTATATGTATGTAAGTAAATAAATTCAATTCCCAACCAGTCACATTATGGGGGTACATGCTGCTGTTTCCGCTCGCTTCGCCTGCTCAAGAAGATATCTAAATTCTAGTCATTCCAACTCGCTTTTAGCGAGCATATAGGGAAACACGTAGCACATATGTCCATAATGCGACAGGTTAAGACGGGTAAAGAGGCCCTTAAAATTTCAATTATTTCTGAATACATAATTTATCAACATTTCATTTGAGTTCTTCATTTTCCAATTTTACATCCCTGCGCATAAGTAATTTTACAAATATTGTTTATGCCAGCTTTCCTAACCTGCATAACAGTAAACTGTAGTGCTTAATAACTTTTTCCTAGTTGCTAGCGACTTTTTTTTTTTTTTTGTCTTCATATTTAGTGCATAAAAATACGAACATCATGTAAAAAACAATCAGTGAGGAGGCCTCTAAACTTCACAATTACCCTGGGGTTTATTAAAAAAACTGTTTTCCACATACCTGTTTATAATGTTACTTATTTGTATTAACAAAAAATGTTCTTATAAGTGATTTGTATTTGAAGACCATATTTTTTTATTGGCCTAATTATTCTGTTTATCAATTCTGCATTTGTTTGTTTTCTTTTAGCTGACACTACTAAAGAGTAGGTGAAACATCATTAATACAGATTCTACAAAAAATGTCTTGATGTTTTCCTAGCTGAACCCCAACGATTCCCTTGTCTAGTTTTTAATGTTTGCGAGAGGAGGTTAGTGAGATTGGTGTATTTTAGACTGTTAGTATTTCTAAGGAGTAGATTCCTTATTAGATCTGTATTTAGGTTCTAGCTGGTTAAATATTATGCAACCCATTCCTCAATAAGTGTCAGTTAACTAAATCAGACAGCATTTTTGTGCTCATTACGTTTTAGTTTCTTTCAACCCTGTTGAAAAACTTTCAGGCTGTACTTTTTAATTCCTCTGTTGCCTTACGACATCAAGAAGCTCTTTTATGTCTTGAATGTTATACTTCAGCAATTTTTACATGCTTTGTTTCGTAAATTCAGTTAAAAGTACCTTTAAAATTTCCATTTCTAATGGATTTGTGATTAGAATTAGTCAGTCTCTTCTTTCAGTCTGTGTTTGGACTTTTCTGGGATACTTTGCAAGTTAATATTTCTTGGATTAATCACAGTAATTACTGTACATGTGATTGCTACTAGTTTTCTGCACTACAAAATATTAATGTACTTACGATGAAAAAGAAGAAAAATGCCAATCCATTTCATTAATATTACTAGTGCTCTACTTAAAACATCAATACAGCGTGCAGCGTGTGGTGCTCATCAAGTACTTACTGCTGGACTGAGAATATCGTCCGGTGCTGTCCACACCCTTTCCTAGAGACGGCGAGCAATGTATGGAGCTCCCATTAAGTTTCTCGTTGCCCTCCTGACCAGTAAGCAGCTGCTTGGAGTTCTTTCTTGCCCTTAAATTGTTCTGAAAAGGATTGAGAAGACAAGGCCTTTTGGATTTTAGAGCAGCCGTTTATCCCATTCCAATGACCGCAAGCTCCATATGGCGCTCATTAGTTGTGAGCCAAGATGGCTGCAGCATTGAACATTTTAATGTGATATTGATCCCCATTTTATTTTTACTAGTAATATATGGGCCCGGTTGGACAATGGTAAGTACAGTTAATGTTGTTTCGATAAGCTTTATTTCCTTTGTGTCCAGCCTTGTTTCATTCATTCTGAATGAGGTATTTTCCTTTCATCAGACCAAGCTGCAGCAATCCTTTTTTTTAAGCTCCACCTGACCGACTTTCCAATCAACAATTTTTTTCAAAAAATGTCTTTACACAATAAATCTATGTTTTAGTTATAATGTGTCTACTTCCACGCAGATTCTTAATTTTTAGTTTATACCTAGTAAATAATTTATTTCTTTGTATTGACCCATCCTCCATGATGTGCTCAAGTATCTTATAACCATTGCTGACGCAACCCAAATGAAATTGTTTAGAATATTGTAACAAGATGTCAGTTGTCTTGCCTTTCAGTTAAGATTTTGGGATATCCTACAAGCTTCTTTCAATTCTGGGTTGCAGCAGAATCTGTTGTGAAACCTTTTCAGTGCCTATGAATTGAAAACCTCAAATAAGTTTCTTTCTGAATCTTATTCATAATCCATTATTTTAAAATATCAGTAGACTCACCTTTTAACTACCTTTAAAACACCAACCTTTTAATCTTATTTACAGAAACGAAAGAAACCTTCAGAAAAAGGTATGCTTCCACTAAGTAGGTCTCGCCCTGAAGAAACTGAGTTGGGTTATCAGGAACCCCACATTATTCCAAAGGGAAAATTAACTCTTAAACAAGTTATGAAACTTTTAGCTGATAACCAGGGTGATCCACAATTCTTTAATGAAGCAAAAATCTCTCAAGACTATGAATTATCAAAAGAGGATACAGGTTTGTACACTTTCCTTTTCAAAACCATAATTCTAGTTGTATTTTTAGTAGTTGAAATGGCTGGTAAGAGTTTTTGTGAACTAAAAAGAAAAAATCGATTTGACTGAAGATATGTAGTAATTTTGTTCTTTGTACTCCAAAGATAATCAGTTTTTGTTGAATAAACAAGCTTCTACTTCACCTGATTTGCGAATTCATGGTAATTTGCGAGTGCACCCATGGAAAAGTTGAAATAAGCCCATGGGGACACATTACTTATCAAAGGCCTAAGTTTTTCCCTTGCAAAAATCATTTTTAGAAGACATTTTGAAGATAAATCATTGAGATAAGATTTTAATTTCAAATACCAAAGAAAACATTGAGTGTGTGAGGTTTCTTCTGAGAACAGGGCATTGCGCAACCTGTTAACTGAGTAAGAAAAACTTCTCCAATTGGAATGGAAAAATTTTTCATCACGGAAATAAGCCGTAATATTTTGAACGCGTTATGTTTATGTAGTATTTAACATATTAATTTGTGGCTATTTGAGATAATAACATTTTTGCAATCAGTCATGTATTTGCCCGTGGTTAACTGGTAAAAAATAAACATGATAAATGAAAAGTTGAACTTGGGCAGTTTCGTTCTGCGTAAAAATTGGGAAGATTTACACATACAAAGGACCTGTAAAAAAAATACTCACAGCTAAATCAAGCACAGGGACAATTGAAGAAACGTGCGCCTTGAATTTTGTGAGAGGATGATGAAGATCTGTTCAGTTTTGTAACCATGGGCAAATGGCCTTCATTGCAGGTGCTCACAAATAAATAACAATATGTTTTGTATAACAATACTGTTTTTCCAGAGAAACTGCTTAACAAAAATTAAAAAACGAAATAAAAAGATATTATATATATAACCTTGAATGGCTCAGAAAAATGGTGATTTATGTGTAGCCAGACATGGATGCTACATCAGGACAACTCCCAAACACATGGCCATCTCCATCACTGAATTTGTGACTTTAAAAGACATTCCTGTTGTTCTCCAGCCTCCCTATTTACCTTATCTCAGTTCTTGTCACTTTTTCTTTACTTGAAACTGAAAAATATGTTAAAAGTACGTCAGTTTGGTAGTGTTTAGATCCATAAGAATATTGCATTCATTCTTAAGGGTTTCGTGGCCTTCTGGTGATGCTACCATGACTACAAATAATGACTCCGCAAATGTATAGATGCTGAAAGAAATTACTTTGAAGAGGATAATATATTGTAACTCTCCTTTAATATTAAGGTAATAGGACTAGCTTATTTATTATTATTAAATACATTTTATTTTAGGTAACTTGCTGGAGTATTTTGGTTCTTTCAAAATATACGTTAAAGAAACCACAAAACAGTTAAGTGGAAAGGAGAAGGTTCTCAATTACTTTGGCCCTAGCAGTAAAACCAAATCTTTGCCCGATGGAAGAGAAAGTTAGTGCAATGTGGTTATTGTTCATAGTTATTCTAGACATCGTATTATTGTGATGTAGTGTGCTGGTTGCTCTTTTAAACCAGAGATCTTGGGTTAATACATCTGAATAAATTGTTTTGTTTTCAATGTGACCAATATATTTGTTTGATTTTTTTTTTTTTTTTTTTTTTTTTTTTTTTTTTTTTTTTTTTTTTTTTTTTTATGCGGCGCATCGACATAAATCTTGGCCATTAGCGCCGATTTGTTTGAATTATTGTTCACTCAATGCTTTTTATGTTTTTATTAGAATTATTTATTTATTTTTTTAGAGAAGAGTTTTTATATAAAAAAATTCCCTTGTTATCTCATATAATAGAATTTATATCACATAAATTTAATGCTTTAACAGTACTTTTTTTCTCTCCTTTTTGTTGATGAATTTTATACAATTTCAAAGAAGTAAGTAATCCGTTTTTTTTTTTTTTTTTTTTTTTTTTTTTTTTTTTTTTTTTTTTTTTTTTTTTTTTTTTTTTTTTTTTTGTTTATATCCACTCTTCATACAATTGAAAATGCTGGCTGTCAACGTTAGTTTTTTTGTGTAATGCAGGTGTCTGTGTTGAAAAAGATAGTGATTGGAGCTCTAAATATAGCACTAGTATTTATAAAGCAACACAACTCAAAAATAAAACTCAACTGAAAATGTGTCACTCTTGTCTATGAGGGGGCTTAGCATTATGTCAGGAAGGGTGACACAAGTGCCCTCTGGTGTACAAGCACTGAAGCTAGGTAAATACAGTTTTGATGTTTGATAAAGATATTTACCATGTCTTTCATAGTCATAACTATGACGGTGTGAATAAAACTAATTTTTGAGTTGTGTCACTTTAGAAATACTAGTGCGATATGTTGATGTTTGACCAGTTGAAGACATAAATAAAAATATTGCTTTATTTTGTACCCAAATTGATTTATTTTAATCCTTTATCAAGGTTTACAACAAAATAATGATTAGTTTTGAATATTACAAAACTATTTTAGATTCTCATATACAAACTAAGTGTTATCACAAAGATAATTTGGGTCTTTTTGCGAAGACCACATCCAGTTACTTTTGAAGTAGCAGTAGTGATTGTATCAGTGATCTGTTATAAATCACTACCGCTACTTCAAAAGTAACTGGATGTGGACTTCGCAAAAGACCCGATAATTTAAATTTGAAAAAAAAATAAAATAAAGGCTTTAAATTCTCAAAGCAGATAACCCACCACTTGGGATTAGATCTCTGACAATGGATTGGAGAAAGCATCAGTTTGTGCTAGCATAATATATATTTTGAAGAATCATGTAAATCGTCTCTGATCTGACAGGACTTCCGTGTATTTTGTTGCATATGTGCAAAAAATCAAGAAACTAATCACCAACTCCAGGGAGAATAGGTTACTTATTAATTAAATTTTCCAGTACATTTCCTGTGCCTGTGCACATGTTCCGTTGAAATGCCACACACTCCGTCATCAGAATCTCTACTGTATACATGCTACTCATTGTACACTGAATTTTTATTTTATCTTCTAACTTTCTTTAATTATAACCTCAGGTAAGGATCTTGCTCCTTAAGCACTAATTGTTTTTTTTCCATTAGTTTCTTACCAGCTCTCACAAGAATCGGTTACTTTTTTAATTCCAGCCATCAACTTTCTACTTCATTGAGCAATGGATTTATTTATTTGAAAGGAATGTAGCTATTGAAGTTGCAACCATGAAATACTATTTGAAAAATTAAATACCAAAAATGACTCTTTCTAAAATTTGTATACACACATATTTTAAATATAATAAACTCCACTTAGTATTCACTCCTGTTCTCTGCAGACAATGCACCAGTGGAAAATATATCATAAAGACTATATTTTTTACAACTAGAAGTTCTTAATGCTGCTGTAAAGAAAGGGTATTTTTATAGTTCAAAGAACATTTTTTTTTTTTTTTTTTTTTTTTTTGGAGGGGTATGCCCTTAGAAACTCTTGTAATGCTTAATACATTTTGAAAGTAAAGAAAAGTTGATCAAAGGTCAGATTTGATCTGGGTGCCCTCCACTTCAAGAACTGATGACTACATTAAAACATTTCCTCTCTGGTTCTTGAAAACCATTGTTGAAACCATTAATCAATTAGTTAAGGCATCCAGGATGTCTTGGAGTTAAATTTAAAGGATTTTATCTCAGGATGAGGACATGAGAAGGGTTGCAGCAAAAATGGGTCCATGCCTTCTTACAGACGAGTCCTGTCTGTGAAGCAGTTTCTGGCAAAAAACGGCATGACACCGATAGCTTATATGACCTCGCTACAAAGAACTTTTGTTCCTCCGTCTTAAAAGGGTCATGAAAGGATAACATTTTGCAACAATGAAAGAGGTGAATCGCTGAGCTAAAGGCAATATCAGAATTCAAGTGAATATCAGAATTGTTTTGAAAAATGGAAGAAACAATCAGCGAAGTGCATTGCAGTTAGTAGTAATTATTGTGTAGGTGATCAGAGTTTGGTGTAAAATTCCTGAAAAATAAAGTAGTCTAATGAGTGAGCCATTGATTAGCTGTAGAACCACATAGAGCTTACTCAAGATCATGAAACATTTTAGGAAGCTCACTAGTGTGGCAACATTTAAAGAAATTGAGAACAGTATCTTGTTTTCTGTACAGTACTGACCTATTCGACCAAGTCAATAATACATTAGATCCCTGATGAAGTCGCAACAAGGCCACAAAATATATTTGTTAATAAATAAAAAACACATTAAATAAGAAAATCATGCTATAATTTGAAAGAGGAATATGCAAAGTTTGTTTCATGACCAACTTTTCGATTACAGTCTGCCGTATTGGTGAAGTAAAAGGTCTGCTTTACTTAAGCCATCACAATGTCCAAATATTCTGTCATATTCTTCAGTCTCTTTTCAACAGTATTTCCCTGGTTTATTGCAGTACAATTAAGGGATTGGAGTTTCAGTGCCATATCCCGGTCTGAGCTTTATTTATAGGTATTCGTATTCAGAACATAAAATAACAACAGTAAATTTCAGGAGAGGAATGGATTGTTTAATAAAATACTGGATGACAAATTACTCATTTTTATTACCAATAAAAAAAAGAATGCATATATATATATATATATATATATATATATATATATATATATATATATATATAAAAGAATGAATTAAAGAACAGAAATTCCACTTACAAATAACTGGTATTACAATTTTTTCTTAATGAATTTGCTTCAAATAATTAATGATATGTACAGGACTATATACAATTTAAAATATCGATCATGGCTAATAGATAAAAATATTTCTCAGGAAAAAAATACAAGATAAATTGCAATTTCTGTTAATCCAGTCATGAAAGGGAGGGTATTTAAAATTTAAGGAATAAAAATGTAAAAATACACAATTATTTTCATCCATAGACTTATTTATAGATCTTAGACTAAGGACACTGTCCTTTTAAAGATGCATTAAAAGAAAAAATACTGACAATGTATTTCAATTTATCCCTTAAACTTAGGTGTTTCACTTCATACTAAATATCTTGAAAACTAAATACTTACTAAATGTCTTGGTAATCCAAGAAGTAATACATTTTATCTAATAATTAGTTGATTATAAATAGTAGGAAAAAACTAAAACAAAATAATTTCAAAATATTTATAATTTTTTTATAATTTACTGATTACAAATCCATTACATATTGAACAACTGATGTATGATAAAAAGTAGATCAACCATTTTAGTATATATTTTTTTATGCAAGATGATAAAAACTGTTTTTGTTCTAAAACATGCATAATTCTATAGTCAATGTGATTTATTCTAATTCCTTTTATTCACAATATAAACTAATTGTACTTAATCAATAAATATAATATTTAAGCTCTAATATTGGTGTCTCCAAACAATTTGGGAAATGTAAGAAGCAGGTTTCAAACGATTCTTTGCACATAAAAGGAAGAACTTCATTTTGAAGTTAGAAAACCCTAGAAATGACTGGATTGCCTTCTTTAAACTGAGATATAATAATGTGAATAAAAAATTGTAAATTTTTGTGATCTTTTTTAAGAGAGAGAACATTTTTCTCTCAAAGATTTGCCATGGAAATCAATCAAAATAATAATGATGATCTCCTAAAATAATAATTTAAAATATTTATTGATCTATTGAAAAAAAAATAACATAAAATTAATGGATGCTCTTAAAACTACTACACTATTTTGTCCCATCTCCAAATAGTGCCATCATCACAAACACATAAAAGTACAGATCCATCACGTGAAAGAGTTGTCTGCCGAATTGCTGTATTACATTTTGGATGAGAAAGAACTGTGCACTGCGATCTTGTAGGATCTTCCACATCTAAATCCCAAATAAAGGTCTTCCCCACTTGGTTTCCAAGTGCCAAAATCTATAAATTAACAAAAATTATTGTGAAATAAATGGCGAAATTCAACATACATTGAGAAAATTTGAAAATTTATTGCTTATCAATAGTAAAAAAAATGACATCAAAGACAAAATTTATTTAAAAAATATACAACTTTAATAACTCAGGGAAATTTTTGAGAAATCAATAAGGGCAAGTAATCCATCATATTATTGTTAAGTCATTTTTCATATATTTCACATATCGATGGCCCAGAATGAAAACTTTGTATCTAAAAAAACCTTAATAACTTTTATACGTTATTAGATGGATAAGGCCCTATTTCACAATACTTGAATGTCAAAGAAACTTAATTTTACTCGCGCTGAACTCTATCGACAAAGAATAAAACCTTTTATCTTTCTCAGTAGCCATAACATATAAATGTATTTACTTTTCTTGTTAGATACAAGGTTTTCATTCTAGAGCATCGATATACTATAATCCTTTTAGTTTTAGTAAAGGAATTACAAAACTAGTAGTAAATTTAAAAATAAAAAACTTTTCACGGTGTTATTTGAGTTATTCATTGGTCACTTTTCATTAATAAAAAATATGTCAATATGTTTATTAACACAGATTTTTAGATTTATAGGCCTCATTGAAAATATAAAAAGTGAATACACTTCAGCTGTCAAATTAAATAAATAGAAAGAAAATTAATGACTCCGAGCGATTAGAAGAGACAAAAAAAAAAAAAAAAAAAAAAAAAATATAGGTGAATATATAGGTCAATATGGTGAATTGATTGCCAAGATTTTAGCTATTTACTGGTTCCAATCCTTCCTAAATATTTGTTGGAAAGAGAGGAACTCTTTGAACAAGCCTATTGCTGAAATAGGCTAACCTTCTACTGGCCTTTTAGGATCCCAAATGCTAGTATTTTACCACTGGTCAATCTTTAGGCTATACAAAAAATATTTTCACATAAGATATTTAAAATAAATACATAAAAAAACTGACCTTCTGCCAAAAATCTAAAGCAAATCGAACGAACCATATTTCACATTCTTTGAAGTCAAACCTGTGAATAATGGTCACATTTGTTTCATTGCTTCTTAATTCTTTGTCCTCTAAACGGCCTGGTTTCCAGCAAACAATACAGTTTTCACAAGACTGTAAGATTTAATAAAACATTTATTTAATATAAAACAGTTTCTGAACCTATATCTATGTTGTATTATTATAATATAAAAATAATAATATTGTTACACATAATTCCAATAAAAAGGTTTACCTTCGATAAAAGAAAGTCACCAAGCCAATGAACACAGTCAACATAATTACGATGAATATCTCTTGTAGAAAAGTCTGGAAAGTGCTCTTTCAGTGAATCAAATGGTCTCTGAGAGCGAGCTGCACAAAAAGAATATGAGACTTTCATCGCTTCTTCAATGTAATCTTTATCAAGTCGCCATAATTTTAATGAGTGGTCCATTCCACATGACATAATTTTTTCACCCCGCATATCAAAATCCTTGAAATGAGATTTAGTAATTATAAATCCATAGAATTCATATATAACATACAATGAAAATAAACTTTTAAAAACAACACACTTTTGATATAATATGATATATCTGTACTTATAAAATTAGAATAAGGAACTGACTAAAAAAAAAGTCTGACTCGCAGGAACTACGTCATCTTAGCGCGGTTATGTACATCTCGAAGAAATGGAATATATTAGCATCACAAATCACAGGAAACTTACACAGAAGCGGATGATTCTTAATCTGTATAAGTTAACTGAAAACGTACTTAATCTTCGACTACTGCTGAGAAGGATCTATTCTAAACAACCAAACATTTTAAGTATCTTGTTTTACTAGCAAATTCGTTTTACTGTTATAATCAACTGTAAATATGTGCTTCATGGCGAATAAAATTCCATTCTGTCGTGGGTTAAATCTTTCTATAAAATAAGAAACAACGATAACTTCAGTTGGAGGCTATGAGGAAGGTTATATAGATAGGAGAATTCAAAACAAACTACGTCATCCTGATTAGCCACTGCCATCTTGATTACCACAGCCACTCCAAACTTATTGTTTTTGTTTGCTTATGGGTGCTTCTACTGCTAGGGTCATTAGCACCTCCAAACTTATTGCCGTTTCTTTCACCGTTTCTTAGCTTATTTTACTACAATACTAATTTTACTGATAAATGCAATTTAAAACAAGAAACAACCAATTAAAAAGTGAGATAAACAAAGAGAAAAACCCTTTCAAAACAACAAAACAAACACTTTTTAAGTTTTTTTGAGCGCTTATATCTCTGATTGACGTTGCCCCATCGAATATTGCTTCAGAACCTTTTTTGTAGAGAATTTAGTAAGCATTCGAATGGTCACCTTCCACTTACCAAGATTTCCCAACCGTTATCGAGATATTTACGAAAAATGTATGAAGATCCGAAAACTTTTCATGTCTATTAATAAAATAATTTTTTTTCGCATACTTCCTTAACTCCAAATATAACCAAAATTTAAACATCTAAGTTGGGATTAATTTCCAAGATGTAGAAAATATTTCAATTGAATCCCGCGATTCTAAGTACTCAAAAAAAAAAAATAATGACTTACAAAAACATTGATTCCACTTTTCTCAGAAACGGTTACAGATATCGCCTTAAAAATGGTTTCATTCGTTTTCTTATGTTAAGAAACCAATAAAACAAGTACCTGCAAGCATATAAACTCAAAAACGTAAGCGTTAAGATTTTTTTTGCGCGAATTTCACCCCAAATACTATCTTCTAGTGGGGGGATTCTGCTGGTTAACGAACTTGACCTTTCAAATTAGACGACAGATTTTTGTACCAAATTTCGTTAAAATCGGACCATTTTTGAGCTTGCTAGAGAGCAAACAGACAAGCATATATATAAATATATACATATATATATATATATATATATATATATATATATATATATATATATATATATACAAATTTGGGCCACCTATATTTTCGTGATCTATAGGGTCTGAAACATGAAAGTTTCTAGTCGGCACTTCCGGATTGCGTCGTGAGGTCAACCTCATAAGCGGGTTCTCCCTATGGAGATAGGGAGTAACCGCGCTAAAAAACAATAATATTCCAATATTTATTAAGATTTGGAGTAATGTTAAATTAAAATGTATAGAGCTTTAAATTAAAAAAAAAAAAAAAAAAAAAAAAAAAAAAAAAAAACCTACATCTATGCTCCTATTGAAACTTACTTAGGGTAGTCGCATGGTGAAGAGGTAGAGGTAGAGGTAGAGGGCTAAATTAAATAGAGGGAGGGTCGCATAGTGAAGAGGGATACTGCGCTGCTTTTCCAGTTTCACATGAATTGAGGGTCAGTCTTCAAATGTGTTGAAAGAAGAGAGGTTGTTAGGATAGTTTATTTTTTTACAATTTTAAGTGACAGTAGTGAAGATAGTGATGACATGTCAGCAGCGTGTAAATGGTGGATAATTGGCACTTTAAGTAAACGAGATTTTAGTGCTCATCCCATAAATCAAGTGCGACAAGATTTGGGAGAACATCACTATATTTTTTTGCAACTTAAAGAATACCCAGGCAAATTTCAGGAATACATGACGATGACTCCTGAAACATGTTCATACATTTGCGACAACATATCACCTTAAGCTTACCAGTACTATGCAGTTCAGCTGCTACAGCCTTCCAGTCTTTCTCATACAAATGACGGTTGTGGTGGTTTTTATGCCATTTGTCCGACAGTGCTGGACGAATCTGCACCGCGAAAATTAAATCTTCTTTCATTTCACTACCGTTAATAGTTATTTACAATCCCAAAAAAACTAATCTCAAATTTTCTAGAGTGAAAATACTACGCAAACGACCACACATGCAGCAGAGGGTGGAATGGGATAGTAGTGGACTTGAAAGGACCAATCACGGAGGAGCCACGTCATAGGCCGCGCTTTAGACCGCTCGAAAAGACAAACAATTTTGCCTTTAAAAGCGGGCGGGCGGGACCTCCAGGAGGCCCGCGCGGTTCACCTCTACCTCTACCTCTTCACTATGCGAGCCGCCATTACAAACAATGTGTTTGTGTTACATAGAGGTACCTCTACCTCTACCTTTTCACTATGCGCGTACCCTTATGGACAATATATGAGAGGGGTATTGAGGGATGCAAGTCCCAACTATATTAGCCCAAAGCTGGCAAGTTTGGATTTAAGCATTAAATTTCTTTGGTCAGCCTACATTCTCAGGTCTCTAACATATTTTTGAGATAGGACTGAATATCCTTTACTTCACTATTTTTATTCAAATTCCCAGAAAGACTAGCATGTTTTGTGCACTCTGTATGTGAAATGTTAGAAGGAGCAAAGAGACTTTGTTAATTATAAAATATTTAAATAAGATAATAAGGAATATACAACTGCATAGTATATCTAGTCTTACAAACCAAGTTTGTATTCTGGTCAATGGAATACATGATGTAGTCATTAGCAATTTATTATAATCTTATTCTTTGATTGATATGCTCAATATCAGTATTATTTAATATCTATCTATCTATCTATCTATCTATCTATATATATATATATATATATATATATATATATATATATATACACACATATATACACATACATAGAGAGAGAGAGAGAGATATTAACATAAACAATGCTTAAGCATGGAGACTTACTGCACTAAGGACTTCATCTCGGTGCCCTTCAACACCACCAAAAATTGCAATGCAAACGTCACTTTTTATATTCCACAGCCGAAGAGTATGATCTTTTGAAACAGAAAGAAGAATGTTGGGATCTCTGGGATGAAACTTTAATTCATTTATTGCGTGACCATGGCCTGGAAAGGGAAATCATTAAATTCTGTTAATATTATATAGAAACTACATTTGAAATATAAAGACAAAAACATTTTTTATTTTGAAAATTCTTAGGAAGGACATAATTATTGGATATTGATTACCTTTGACACATCAGGCATGGGAAAAAATCGGTTGGTTGGAGATAAAAATCAATTCATTAGAGAGTGGTTAAATAAAGTATTTTAGTTTATTTTTTAACTTTTCAAATCCTTGTGGTTCACAATTCTTCCAACTTATATCTAGTCGTATTTATAGCCTAATTTGGACTACAGCTTAACACTGATATTATTTGATTCCTAAATTATTGTGCACAAACACTTCAACTAAAAAATAATTCGCTATTACACTTTTTGATTTCTGTATATTGAATTTAACATTGTTTTGTAACTCTCTCCTTGTCAGATATATCTCTGAAAGACAGATTTCTCCAATAGTGAAAAAGTAAAAAAGTAATATAAATGGAACTTCATTGATTTGAAAACAGAAAAATTTGTAAAGGACAAAATTTAAGCTGGGCAAAAAGCTTACATTGTGTTACTAATGTTGCTTTAATTTAAAGTTATTTTTGATCATAGCATTCCTTTTTTTTTTACGCTTAAGAACTAATGAACAAAATTGTATAGCCTCTTCAGAAAGATAGAAAAAATATATTTTGAGGGAAATATTCCAGATGGCTCCGCTATTTACAATTTTTCATTTCAACAAACAACATGCTACACTATAAAATCTGAATGTCCCTGATTTAGGACCAGGGAAGGCTTTGACAGGTCAGTCAAGGGAGATAGTGTTTATCAATACTTAGCCAAAGCTAAGACTGAGAACAATTCAAAATATAATGTTGCTTGTTCAAAGAGATGATTTAGTGGCAAGGAAAAGGGCTTGCCTCATATTCCTGCTGCAGTAAAATGTGAGGTAAAAATTCCATATAATAACCTTATCACTAGGAGGTTTAAAATGTTTTAGCGTGGTTCCTCCCTCCCTTTATAGGGAGGAACCCCGCTTATAAGGTTGACCTCATGAAACAATCCGGAAGTGCCGACTAGAAAATTTTACGTTTCAGAACCCCTATAGACCGAAAATAACGGTGGTTCAAATTTGTATATATTTGTATGTATATATATATATATATTTTTTTTATTTTTTTTTCGCGGCGCATCAACTATTTGGCTATTAGCACCGGGCTATCTACAGGTTGCCACCCTTTTATAATGCCAACAGCACGTGGTCGGGCACCCATTCAAGTACTGACCACGCCCGACGTTGCTTAACTTCGGTGATCGACGGGATATATACATATATATATATATATTTATTTTTTATAAATATGGCACAGGTCAAAATAATAGTACTCCATTTTATGTACTATTTTATTTTTGGCTAGTATGGGTGGCGAGCTATCCACACATGGGGATCTAGTGGCCCCTGAGGAGATGGCATAAAGGCCACGAAACATGTAGGGCGTGCCAAAAATAAAATAGTACATAAAATGGAGTACTATTATTTCGACCTGTGCCATATTTATAAAAAATAAATAAATGTAAATAAATAAAGGTCAGAAATCGTGGAATTGAATATATATATATTTTTCTGTTCACACTTTTCGGGCCTTGAAATTTGGTAAAAAAATCTTTCGTCTAATTTGAAAGGTCAAGTTCGTTAACCAGCAAAATCCGCCCACCGGAACATGGTTTTTGGAGCGAATGTCGCACCAAAAAGTTTAAGTCTAAGTTTTGATTAGGCAATGTCAATCAGAGAAATAAGTGCTTATAACTTTAAAGTAATTGATTTCGTTTATTCAAACGTTTCTTTTTGTCTGTTTTTATTCCTTGTTATTTTTGAATTGCTTATAGTTGGATAATGTATTTGACAATAAAATAGGTTAAGTAAAATAAGAAAAATAATTTATTGTTAGAAAAATAGTTTTCCAAGAGAGAGATTCGAAGACCTTGACTATATTCAACTACCTCTATGCGGGAGCCTTCCTAGGGTTGGCCGACCCATACAGGTAAGATCATAAATCAAGACCTTTCAAGAAAGGTGTAACCAAAATAATAACTGTAGACATTGTATTACACTTTCGTGTGGATCACTTTATGTGGTTTCATGACACTTGGACACACCGGACCTCCACCAAAATAATAACTGTTTCTATTTTAATCTTTCTAAATGAGACTAGGGATAAGAACGGAACCGTGCTAAGATGATGCAGTTGCTAGTCAGACTTTTTTTAGCCTTAGCTTAGTATTGACAGATATTAAACACTATCTCCCTTGTCTGACCTCTCAAAGTCTTACCTAGTTGTTCTTCGAAATGGGAATTTGTAAATGGACGAACAGTCGGACTTATTTTCCGACTATCAGAACTAGCTATAATTATCATTAATCTTGTTTAAGACTCCTATTAATATGGCTTGTTGATACCACAGTCTCACTTTATTAATGATGACACTAGAAGATAAAAGCTTTAGCATGCATCAGGTCTTCCAGATCATGAGAAGAAAATATGGTATTGTTAAACATACCTATATAATGCTTTATTGATGTTGTTGAAACTGGTGAAATAATTCGGATAATTCCTCGAGATCCAGCAACTGCAAGAAGTGGTCTCCCATTGTCATCATCATAAGACCAGGCACAAGTGTAGAAGTTTTCATCGGTCTATTAAGATATTAAGGATAATATAAGATGTTACTAACTAGTGAATAACCTCTTTGTATTAAGATTTACATGATCAAGTTCCTTTATTTAGAGTGTTAAAGAATCAACTTTAGCATTTTTTACAGAGTTCCCACGAAGTTTTGGAAATGGAATTTCCTGACCTCCCAGCTAGTGATAATTGATATTAATCGAGGGATTCGGTGTTAAGTTGTACATAATAAAAGAAATTTGCATAATTACATGAGTTAATAAACATGCTCTAACTTAATATGGTGGCTTATAGAAGTTAAAAAAAAATAGGCAAATTAAAAAGACTGGGATGAGCATGCTCATGAGTTTTTATTTATTTATTGACTGGAGACTACATGGGTGCATATAAGAAACAAAATTCGGGGGGGGGGGGGGCTGGTAACATTTGGTGGGTATGGAATATATAACAATCTAGAACTTGGAATAGTTGGCCAATTAGAATGCAATTACACTAAAAAAAATGTTTTTTCTGAACTAAGTGATCTTATTTAATTTATTTTTAAGGTTTTTATGACACATTTTTACGGATAAAATAAAACTTTCAGGTGAAGGAACCCTCCCTTATATACGCCCAAGACAGATTCTTACCATACGTGATAAAAATACAGGTACGTCAGATAATGGTGGGAATTTATAGATCTCTAGTTAACCTTTTCGATGCGACGGGGACTTGCTGCCTATTCCCTCCACAGGCGGACCAAACTCCCTCTCCTAGAGCGGCCGTACGCACCCGTATTTTTTTTTTTTACTTAGGCGCTCGTTACTAATCACCATTTTCATGTTTATCTTACGTGAACGACGACGTGTATTACTTGAAACGATTTATTTACTACAATTGAAGTATGCAGCAAACCTACAATAACCATTTAAAACAAAGTTTACTTTCTTTTCTTCTGTAATTTTCTCTTTCTTCTTCATTCCGAAACCACTGCTTGTTTTTAGATGTGATTTTTAAATGTAGCAATGAAAATGTTTTTTATTTATTATTATAATAAGCTACTCCTTTATTATTTACAGTTTTGCTAAAAAAATGTCCTAAGAACATTTAAACACCTGCACACGTCTCACAGACGTATGTTATAACCAGTTAAGGGTTAAACCAGCAATTATCCCCCACTCCTGCTAGAGCACTCAATACACGCTCAAGGCTAAAGAGGGCTCGCAATCAAGAGATACAGCTGGCGAAAATAAACTCGGGCGTCGCCTCTGAGGAGCATCTTTCTCCGGCAAGTATTCTCGGGCGTCGCATCGAATGAGTTAAAAGCCTTAAAAATATAGCAAAGACCATATTTTTAAGATTCTTGATGCAACCCTCCCAGCCTCCCACATGTTGCATTACAGAGACCAAAATATTCCAAATAAGACAGTGAGAGAACGCAAACCGTTTATCAAAATTCAGGGTTACCAAGAAACTTGAAGTTTAAGGCACGAAAAGAGAATCCTAGCTGTTACAAGGAGTTATTATGGCTTGATTAAACTTTTCAAAGTATTGATAACAGGGCCCGTTGAGGGAATTCCCTAGTAAACCATGGATGTTTAGGAAGGGTGGCAACCTATAGATAGCCTGGTGCTAATAGCCAGATGCAGAAGCCCTGTAAGAAAGAAAGAAAAAGAAAGTCTTTATTAATAAAAAAAAAAAAAAAAAAAAAAAAAAAAAAAAAAAAAAAAAAAAAAAAAAAAAAAAAAAAAAGTTTGCTTTTATATTAAAAAGAATACCTACATGTGAAAATGGACGTTACAAGTCACAGCCAAGAGCTGTATGAAAAGTATAGAGATGTTCTAGTATGAGTTCATATAGATTGGTAGGCTCGATTGGGCAGGTCATATTAAAAGGGAGGCGGAAAAGAGCATACCAAAAAGAATTCACTGGTGGAAAAAAGAAGAAAAAAAGGAAGACATCGGAAAAAATGGTTAGACCAGGGGCCCATTTTGGCTGGGAGCCTTAGCACCAAGGATGTATGTATCAAAATGCTTTTAATTAAATTAACCTAATGTATGTACAATATATTAATTGTTTCATCTAATCGACTTGGGAATTCTCTATTCCTTCATTTAAATAATTTGAGACACGAAGACTATGAGTTCTAAGATGGGAGTAATCCAGGCCTAAGGTGCAATACTCATTAGGAGTGGAGCCTTTTCAGTTGACAAAATAAAACCCTCCTGGCTAGAAATGTAGATATGCTGTAGACAACCCATCCCAAAATTCTGTGTAAGTTATAAGTGGACGCTAGAATTTATATAAATAAAGAATGAAGATATTTAAACGTTCTCTCACTAAACTTGGCGTTGGCTACCTCATACGTCCAAAACATGTCTGGAAAAATAAAGAAAGACCATTTTTATTCAATGAAAGTATATAAATTGCATAAATCAAATTGCTTTAAACAGTTTGACGGCCAACTACAGATAACTGATCATTGCCTAGAGCTATCAGGTTCGCTATGGAACTTCATAACCCTATAGATTATAAGTTAGTTTAAAGTCTGCTTTATTGCCTAATTAGGACATTAACTGTCATGTCTCACTAACTGATTGACAATTGATCCCTGAAAAGCAATGTGGCAACTAAAGTGTTAATAATGCAATTCCAGAATATTTTGTCATTATAGCTAACAATTTGAATGAAATAGTTTAACAAGGATCATTATTTTGTTAACATATATTTAGTTTCATTCTTTCAATTTTCCTGAAGATGTATTGTTTAAAACAGACTTAATAAATATCAATACAATGTATATAATCCATTTCCATTCAGCCACTTTGGAAATATTATCTTAGTGAGCACTTACTTACTCCATGAAATAAAATGTCATGCAAAATTTCAATTTACTAGATATTATTGCCAAGAAAAGAGACCCCCCCCAAAAAAAAAACACATTTTTCTGGTTTCATATGTTGAATTTCAAAAATGTCTTCTTTTGTTAGATGAACTATTGTTAATAAATTATATTTCAGCCTTCACGCTACACTTTAATAACATATTAGTCAACACATGCAAGGATACATCTGGATCAGCATAACACTGAAGAAGATTGATGCCTTCGCCCTCGGGACACTCATAAATAGTGACACGGTTACTCCCAACAGCAGCAAAGATTAATGGTTCTCCTTCCTTAAGTTGGTGGTTTATTTGCGCTCCAAAGAGTGGTTGCCCATGCTCTTCCTTTACGTAACAACTGAAACATTTGTCAACTTCAATACATTTGGGAGAGAAGGAAAAATATGGTTTGAACAAAACACTAAAAACAATAGTTAAAGGCAATAGGTAGCACTGATTACTCCATTGTAGTGGATAGTTCAAGCAAACTAAACACAATTACAACTCCTATTTAGAGTTTAATCATTCAAAATGATCTACAAAGTTAAATTAATACCCATATACATAATACATTTAATTTTAGTTTAACCAAACCTAAAGATAAACAGGCCACTTATAGTAAAGATTTTCTGCTGAAAGCATTCCAAATCATATCAGTTATAAACATTATATAGAAACACGCTTAGATGAAAGTTCAGATTCCCATTTATAAATTCAAAATAAATGAACCTGAAATAACATTTTAAAAATTTTTGCTTATAGTAAAAATCACAAATTAGCTCAAGCTGTTTCAATAATAGAGAACCAATAGCAATAATTAATAACAAATAAACTAAAATATACTTTGTCTCTGGTAGCTATTAATATAAGAAGAATTTAAATATAAATTAACTCATATGAAGATAACCAGAGTAATTCTTATGGCAAATAAAAGATAAAGAAAATATACTCCTGTTAAAACAATAGTAAAAACTCTGAATAATATTTTGTGGTGCTAAGGACTCT
Source organism: Gonocerus acuteangulatus (assembly GCA_946811695.1). Classification (NCBI taxonomy): domain Eukaryota; kingdom Metazoa; phylum Arthropoda; class Insecta; order Hemiptera; family Coreidae; genus Gonocerus; species Gonocerus acuteangulatus. Next base: position 90,750,097 of record OX328123.1, read on the forward strand.
AGCTGTCGAGGCACCCAAAACAAAACAAAAATTGTGATAATTAGGAGTTTAATTTAGATAATAAATTAGATCTCTTTTATGCATAAGATAATGTTTATTAGTATCCTGATGATCTAAAACTAATCAATAAGTTATAGATATAAGGGTTCTTACATATACTTATACTGAAGTTTTGGTTTAGTAGGCTTTTGCTTTCCACGTCTACCTCTTCGACTAACTCGAGGATGCTGAGTTGGAGTAGCACTTCTGGAAGAAGCATTATCAGTTGTAGTACTTCCTACGCTTGATGTTTCATCCTTAACAAACAAAAGAAATATTTTAGGATTTGTGTAAGAAGGTGCCAAGGAAAAAAAAAAAAAAAAAAAAAAAAAAGACAAGAAAAATTGTTAACCAATATATATTTTTTGAATTTAAGAAATGACTAATAGAACTAAGCTTTGAATGTTCTAGACTTAAGTGTAAAATTAGAATAGCTGCAATCCATTATTAGAACAGAACATTTTGTTAGAAGCCAATAGACTGGTTATAGACCACTGCTTCATAAGGGTCTAGGATAGACAAATCCAAATACACCCCAGTGACTTCACATCAGCTGATTTAAGCTAAACTCAAGGTAATTCCTACATTTATATTTTGAAAAAAAAATTCCTGATAAATATTATACAACACAAGTAAACAGGAAATCCTAATTAATTCCTGAACTGAATCACTACAAGATAAAATTTGAATATTTCCTTTTTTTTATTTAATTAATTAATAAGATACTCATTTAATTCATGAGCTTAAGGATTTTTTCACTTGAAATTTTATTAAAATTGAAACAAATGAAATTCTGAAAATTAACATTTTCTTCACATTAAAAAAAAAAAAATTGCTACTAAAAACAATTTTTGTTGTTGTTAAAACATATATGTATTTGAATAATTTTCTTTTAGGAATTTTACGACTCCTCGTGTGATTGTCATTAAATAGTTTAAAATAAGCAAACAATATATTTTAACTACTTCATCAATATTTATTAATGTTCCAAAATTAAATTTACTGAATCACAAATATAATTTAAGATGTTTTATTGAACCCTTCTGAAAAATTTTGAAGTATTATTTTATTTTTAATAAAAAGCCTACTTTAGCGACAATCCCCTAAATTAGAAATAGGAATATACTCCAACAAAGAACTGTTGCTGTTTGTTTAATATTACCAAGAATTTAGTTATGAAAAAAAAAATCATTTTCTGATGCATTTATACAATGAACAGATAATGTTTTATGACACATTAATATATATAGTTAATTAATTAATAATGAGTAAAAAAAAAAATATATTGCTAAAACTAAAAAGATTTTTTCCATATATAAGGGATTACTGTAAACCAGGGTGTAAAAAAATCGGATTTATTTGATTTAAATCAGATTTTTTTTATGTAAATCGGATTTTTTTAATTTAAATTGAATTTTGTTACTAAAACCGGATTTAAAAAATAAATCAGACTTTTTAAATGTAAATAGTCTATACAGAGAGCTGGTTATTACCTAGTTGTTCATTATATAAACCTGTAACTAAAATATTTGTTTATTTGCAATGGAAATAATGAAATAACTATTCTAAAGGGTTTTGTCTTAAGTGGATAAATTTGGGAGCATAGTAAAATTAACGGATCATATATACAGGGGCTGAAGTTGTCCTATATTTTGAGACTGGAATTTCTGTAAATATAAGGACTTAAATCGACGAAAATCATTAATTTTCGGCGATTAAAGACATTAAATTTAAATGTACAGAAACTCATGTCTCAAAATATAGGACAATTTCGACCCCTGTATATATAATGACTTAATTTTCAAATTTTAAAACAAAGATTTTAGAAATAAAGCTTTACAGAAATATTAATCACAAGGGAACGGATGTTATTATATTTACATATGTTTTTCTGATTCGTAAATTGTAAGTATTGAAGTAATTCTGCACATTTTAAGTGATTTTAAAGTATTTAAACAGTTTTTTATATTACATATTTTGTCAAAACTCCATATTTTTACATATTCTGCCATAAATACATATGTTTGCCTCATATTTTAATATTCTTTTTATTTTTAATTGAAGAAATAAAGTAAAACCGAGAAAGAAAATAAAACTTTACCCATTAAGTCTAGGTGACTGTGTCTTTTCTAATTCCAAGAAGGCAGCTGTATATATACTATGTCAATACTGGATACAAAAGGCATGTTGTTAGTGGATAGTATTAGAATCATATGAGGGTAATAGAGAAAATCCAGGTTTTAGAAGGAGATACTGGGAATAAATTAAAAATAAAGGGAAAAGACAGTCTAGAAAAAACCTCTGGGTGGAAAAAAAAAAATCCACATTATTGGGGATATCCATAGTGGCAAAACGATTAACAGTTTAGTTGAATCCCACTCTTGAGAGCAGTTGATTGTAGCCTTCAAATACACACCAGTGACTTTAGTAGATGTTGAAAGATAATTCAGTCGCTTCAAAAGTATACTCAGATCAGACCGGCAACATTTCACGTTTGAAAATTTCAAAATTCAAGTTGTAGCAAACAATCTTCCAAAATAATGTTCATCTGTATTAATTTTCAACTTTTCCCCCTTTTATAATGAATTCCTAATTTTTATTTATGCTTTATTTTTCAATATGTTAAACAATTTTAATCATTGTGTTCTATACTTTAGTCTTTCCATTAATAACAACAGAGTTCCTACTTATTATTTATGCTTTTCTTTTCAATATTTTATAGTGTTAAAGGTATTTGTTTACTAAATATTTTCAATTTTTTATTACATATTTTATTATAAATAGTTAAATATACATGTGCATATTTTCAATTTTATATTACACTAGACGAATACCCATGCTTTGTCATGGCAGATAAGTAGTTATTTAATTGCGTTAAATAATGTATCAGCAAAATTAACGTTACTACATAATTTTTTGCAGTTTATTATAGCACGGTTTCCGTCATACTATATTTTATTCATCAATTGTTAAGTAATCAAAGTATAATGTTTCTTGACACTGGGGCGCTCCGGCCAGTGCTAAGAAACAGATAACCTAGAGGTAAGCCGTTATCTATAGGTCACCATCATGGGCGTATATAAGGGGGAGGGGTCTGCAGCCCCCCCCCCCCTCCGAAATTTTGATTTGAATGTAAAAATGTGTCTTAAAACCCTTAAAAATAAATTAATAAGGTCACTTAGTTCATACAAAATATTTAATTTAAGTTGTAATAGCGTTTTATTTGCCTAAAACTATTCGAAGTTCTAAACTGTTAGTATTCCATACCCCGGAAATGGTCCCAGCCCCCCCCCCCCCCCGAAATTTGCCCAGCCCCTCGAAATTATTTCCAATATACGCCCATGGTTACCAGTAACAGCAGTGTAACCAATACAGGTTAAATTTCCTTGTCAATAATAAATGTATATTAAAATTTATGTTTCTCATATGTCATTTGGAAACACCCATTAAATTTGCGAGAATGACCAAGAGGTGTTCTGACTGGGGATGCTGATGGGTAAGGAGGCTGTGCAAGAGTTCGAGATATTATTACCTCGGATGGACCATCACCAAGTATAGCGAAAACTCTATGGGGGGCAAATTGAACTGAACTGACCTGATTTTGTCCCTCATAGCGTAAACTCTATGATGGACAATTTATTTCTAGTAATTCAAGGTCTACCATCATAGTTGAAATTAACCTCAATTAAAAATAATACTATGAAGCAGATAATGTACGGTAACAGCTGTTCTTTATCGTTCTAGCAACATATGCTGCCTAGGCTTGCCTGCTCTAACCAACTAAAACTTTAAACCCCTCTAAAAATACTTAAAAATTTGAATATCAAAAAATCCTTTCTTAGCGAGCGTCTACGTTCTATAGGGAGTATCCATGCAAAATTTCAAATTTTTCTGTCGAGTGGTTTGGGCTGGGCGATGATAGGTCAGTTATTCAGTGGTATTTGACAAATATATAGTAGATGAACCTCCATTCCCTATTAATCACGTATAATAACAGTAATATTATTCATTTAAAGCTTTGAAGAAAAATGCCAGTTTGTCAGCCTTTTCACATCTAATTAGGTAGTTTCTCATTTGACTGTGAACAAAACCAAGGGTTGAAAACATTCTTTCAACCCCTGCAGAAGTTGCCTTTCCTGTCATAAACTGCTCTATTATTAACAGTTCTTTTGAGGAAATACAATATTTTAGCCCCGACGAAGACTTCCGCCAATTTAAAGCATTCACTTCGCCCACTACCTGACAATCTCTTCTATCTTAAACTTAAAAGGAGATTTATTTGCAGAATTAAAAACCAAGAAAGGAACTCATAAAAGAATCAGACTTTGAATAGATAAGAACTCTGAAGTGAGGGTAGGCCCTAGGGACAAAAATAAAGATGAAATGTTGAAATGGCTGAAAAAAAGGCAGAACTAGTTGGATTTAGGTTAAAAAAATAAACTAAAGTATAAAAAAAAATATATAATAATATTTTTTTAATAAAATCAATTGGTTTAAATCAATATTTTTTTTATGAAATCAATTGATTTTAATCAAAGATTTAAAAAAAAAAAATCAAATGATTTTAATCATGGTGAAGATGGAGATAGTTAGCCGTTGCAGAGATACGAAGACAAGGTATAGTTGGGATTCGGCTAGGAGAAAAACGTCAGACTTTCAGGAAGAAATCTGTATTTGGACGTTTCGGCTGCACATTGGCAGCCTTCTTCAGCACTAGAGAATGCCTAGGGGGGAGGGAGGAAGACCTCGAGGACAACTTAGGTAACCATGGTTGAATGTATGAATACATTCAAACATTAAGTTGTCCTCGAGGTCTTCCTCCCTCCCCCCTAGGCATTCTCTAGTGCTGAAGAAGGCTGCCAATGTGCAGCCGAAACGTCCAAATACAGATTTCTTCCTGAAAGTCTGACGTTTTTCTCCTAGCCGAATCCCAACTATACCTTGTCTTCAATTTTAATCATGATTTAAATCGCTGATTTAAATCAATTGATTTAAATCGTTGACACCCTGCTGTAAACAATGCAGAACTTTTGTAAACAGCTGCACTGCATTTAACACATTTTTATTTGTTGATATGCGTAATTTAAACCCAAAAGAGTTATTAAACTTTTTCAAAAAGCCTCAATATAACTGTTTCACAAGAACTTTTAGAGGTAAACATGATTACTTTTAATAAAAAGTGATGATTACTTTTAATAGACTAAAAGTATTAAGTTCATAATATAAACTTGTGTTTACTCATGTTTTTGGTATAAATAATAAGAATATCATCAAACTGATGAACTTTCAATATTATAAAAACAAAATATTGCTTTTCATTTATTTAATAATATAGAATAAATCTGTGATCAAATGGCAACTTTGAGCAATGGCATACTTTGCACGAGCAGAACTATTTCTATTTCGTTATTAATGATGGTTTGTTTGTGTTGTGTATGGCGGGCATCAATATCATTTTTGGTTTCTCCTATGTATACAACATCACAGGAAGAGATTTGACATGGGATTTGGTAAACATAGTGGATGGTTTGGTCAAAAGGGATGGGATCTTTGAGTTTAGTGTAGACAGTTTGTTAGTTGTTTTTAAACCAAAATTTAGTGATTGGTAAGCTTGTTTTACGGTCTTCATTAGTTTTTCAGTAAGTCCATGTGTAAATGTCAGGGAACAAAACAATTGAGGACTGGGAGCAAGTGAAAAATTGAGAGAATTAGTGTTGCATCGTTGGGATTTTACATATTTTACAAGAGCCTTTATGAGATTGGGGGAATTCTTTGCTTGTCAACATGTCGGTGACTCTTATTTAAATTTCTATGATAGAAGGATATATGGGATAAGGAGAGGACTCGACGAAGATGATTTCTAGCTACGTTAATTTTGAAGTAGAAGGATGTAAGAGTGAAAATTAAGTAAGCGTCTGTATGTCTACCAATCCAATATATTGTAATGATATTTTACATTACATATTTTAAAGTTTTAAAATTAACACAAACAATTCTGAAAATCCAAAAAGCTCATTGATATGTTAAATTCATTTGGATGAACAAATATTATTTGTCATATTTGTCTAGCAGTCTATACAGGTAGCATTGGATACCGCCATGAAAGTTGAGTTCAGTCTGTGAAAAGGTGGCTCGAGTCTCATATGGCAGTCTGTTAAGTTGTAATGGAAAAAACAGTCACATACATGTCAGTCTGTTAAAAGCAGTTCAGTTTACAAGAAGATACAATCTCATAAGTGCAGTTCAGTTAAAAAGAAGATAGTCACATATAGTGCAGTTTAAAAGAAACAACGCCATTCCTAATGCAGCTCTAGTTCAGTGCACAGCTAGTCTCAGATGGTCATCAGTTTTCATGAAGCCTAGACTCAGTCTGTTAATGAAGATACAGTTGTAAAGCAGATCCTGTCCTATGCAGTTAATACAAAGCTGGCTTTATATCAGGTAATGCTTGTTTATTCCTATGCCTGGATGTAACTTATCTATGAGTTTTTTCTTTTGTTTTGTTTTCATTATTTAAAATTATCTTTGTTTTACTTTACTGGACTCGAACCCGACCCCTGAGATAAAGAGTTTTTAAAATTAAATATTATCAAATATTTTTTTAAACTATAACATTTTGGCTCCCAACATAGAGGCGTAACGTAAATAAACTTATTAAAAATAAATTTTTTTATTTATATAATAACATTTTGGCACATCAACATGTGACTATTAAATTTCATTTTATTAATATTATTACAATATTTTAGTGAAATTAAGGACAAACTGAGGAGTACATTTAAAAATAATAATTGTCCAAATAAGATGGTAGTTAGAAATCAAAAATGCTGAAACGTTTATCTGTCATTGCAATAAGATAAATAAGAATCACTTTAATGGAAACCATAATTTACATCATGCAGTTAATATCTTTCATTGTTCAGACTTTTTCAATGACAATTTTAGGCTTAAAAAAAAAAAAAAGAAGAAATGGCACAATTAATAAGGAGACTAACAAACCGATTTTGCCCAAAATGATAAAATTGTCTGGACACATAATGACTTCTAGATAAGGTAATCATGGTCGCAACATTATAAACACTAAATTAATAAAACTCAAGAAAGGAAGACAAAAATGTTAAAACTGCAAGATGAACAAAGAGAAAAAATAAACTTGGTGATTTCTTGATTAACAATATAATGTACAATAACAGAAAAGTAAGACTTTTAAATGTGACTAATAGACAAACAATATCCCTATATTCAAACGACAATAAGATAAAGAAATAAAATTAAAATCAGCGGAACGTACAAACTACAACACATTCCAGTGCAACCCAATTATTGCTGGGATTAAAAACGCATGAAGGTAATATATCTTGGCCATACTAAAATAAAATTAAAAATTCTTAGAGCAGAATAAACCACACACACACACACACACACACACGCACACGCACGCGCACACACACACATATATATATATTGTTATAATTATAATATAATGAATTAATTAAAATATTTGAATTAGAGAATTGTGCCATGTTGGGTCGACAAAAGGTATAATATTTAAATTTAAAAACTCTTTTTCTCAGGGGTCGGGTTCGAGTCCAGTAAAGTAAAACAAAGATAATTTTAAATAATAAAAACAAAACAAAAGAAAAAACTCATAGATAAGTTACATCCAGGCATAGGAATAAACAAGCATTACCTGATATAAAGCCACCTTTGTATTAACCGCATAGGACAGGATCTGCTTTTCAACTGTATCTTCATTTACAGACTGAGCCTAGGCTTCATGAAAACTGATGACCATCACTGACCACTAGCTGTGCACTGAACTAGAGCTGAATTAGGAATGGCGTTGTTTCTTTTAAACTGCACTATATGTGACTGTATATTCTTTTTAACTGAACAGCACTTATGAGATTGTATCTTCTTGTAAACTGAACTGCTTTTAACAGACTGACATGTATGTGACTGTTTTTTCCATTACAACTTAACAGACTGCCATATGAGACTGGAGCCACCTTTTCACAGACTGAACTCAACTTTCATGGCGGTATCCAATGCTACCTCTATAGACTGCTAGACAAATATGACAAATAATATTTGTTCATCCAAATGAATTTAACATATCAATGAGCTTTTTGGATTTTCAGAATTTTTTGTGTTAATTTTAAAACTTTAAAATATGTAATGTAAAATATCATTACAATATATTGGATTGGTAGACATACAGACGCTTACTTAATTTTCACTCTTACATCCTTCTACTTCAAAATTAACTTAGCTAGAAATCATCTTCGTCGAGTCCTCTCCTTATCCCATATATCCTTCTATCATAGAAATTTAAATAAGAGTCACCGACATGTTGACAAGCAAAGAATTCCCCCAATCTCATAAAGGCTCTTGTAAAATATGTAAAATCCCAACGATGCAACACTAATTCTCTCAATTTTTCACTTGCTCCCAGTCCTCAATTGTTTTGTTCCCTGACATTTACACATGGACTTACTGAAAAACTAATGAAGACCGTAAAACAAGCTTACCAATCACTAAATTTTGGTTTAAAAACAACTAACAAACTGTCTACACTAAACTCAAAGATCCCATCCCTTTTGACCAAACCATCCACTATGTTTACCAAATCCCATGTCAAATCTCTTCCTGTGATGTTGTATACATAGGAGAAAGAACAAGATAAGAACAAAGATAATTTTAAATAATAAAAACAAAACAAAAGAAAAAACTCTTAGATAAGTTACATCCAGGCATAGGAATAAACAAGCATTACCTGATATAAAGCCACCTTTGTATTAACCGCATAGGACAGGATCTGCTTTTCAACTGTATCTTTATTTACAGACTGAGCCTAGGCTTCATGAAAACTGATGACCATCACTGACCACTAGCTGTGCACTGAACTAGAGCTGAATTAGGAATGGCGTTGTTTCTTTTAAACTGCACTATATGTGACTGTATATTCTTTTTAACTGAACTGCACTTATGAGATTGTATCTTCTTGTAAACTGAACTGCTTTTAACAGACTGACATGTATGTGACTATTTCTTCCATTACAACTCAACAGACTGCCATATGAGACTCGAGCCACCTTTTCACAGACTGAACCCAACTTTCATGGCGGGAGCGTCCTACCGGTCTTCAATGCTACCTGTATCCACTGCTAGACAAATATAACCAATAATATTTGTTTATCCCAATGAATTCAACATATCAATGAGCTTTTTGAATTTTCAGAATTTTCTGTGTTAATATTTAAAACTTTTAAATATGTAATGTAAAATATCATTACAATATATACATACATACATATACAGGGTGTCCCGATTTTAAATTGCAAAACTTCAGGACCGTGTAGGGGACCAAAAAGCTAAGACAAAAAGTCCCTTAGAGATTTGCTCGTTTTTGCTTTGTTTTGGAGAAAATCGCAAAACAAGAAACGAAACAAGTTTTCATTTTGGTACTTACTTTTTAAAATTATCAATGGAAAAAAATTGTCATTGCGAATTTTTTCAAAAAAACAATTACTAAAATTCAATCTCTTGATGCTGATACAGTTTTTGTGTACGGTTTCTGCAACAGTAATGCTTTAGAAGCAACGTGAGAGTTTGCGAGCAGACTCCTAAATAGAAGAGTGCTTAATCGACGAGTCTTTTTGTTAACTTTTAATAGACAACAAGAGTCAACTGGGTCATTCATACTTCATAATGAAGGCGACCAATTCCAGGCAGTATTAAATGCAGATCGTCGGTGAACAAATTTAGCCCAACGCCTGTATTAGGAAAATCGTAGCAGACAATATGACAAACTTTGAAAGGTGCTAATCACCACCCGTAAAATCAAATATTGCAGAATTTATTACTTCAAATTATGCAAAGATATTGAATTTTAGTAATTGGTTTCTCCGTATGGGGAAACCTTGAAGTAGGAAGTTTATTCGGTCTCAATCAAGTCAAGAGAGCAATTAAGAGGCCGGAGGGTCATTCCATGCGAGTTCATCTAGGCATGTCACCCATGTCCTCAGATTTGGCTGAAAATTTTTTTATTTGCTTTTTGAGTTATGAATTTTGGCAAAATATGGTTAAAATGGTGTTTATGGAGTGCTTTATGGGCTTTTTTTGCAACCAGCCATGGAAATGGCCAGGTGAAACGTCTGGTTGCAAAAGCCAGTCTTAAAATGTCAACTGGAAATGCAATAGACAATGTCCACAAGTTGGAAGACCTTCGACTTTGACAAACACCAACAATGTGACTTCTCGACAAACCGTCAACTCCAAGTTCTACGTTTAGGTGCTCAAGAGACTCAAACGAAGATTCAATCGGGTCCGAAAAGACATCGCAGCTGACTGGAAGTTGCACCACGGCAACGCCCCGGCTCACACCTCCTTTCTCTTGACCAGCTACCAAGCCTGACAGGCATCCCAACGCTTCCCCAGCCGCCCTACAGCCAAGATGTGGCAACCTGGACTTCTTTTTGTTTCCTTGCCTTAAAAGAACGATGAAAGGAAAGCATTTTGAGACGACAGAGAGGATCCAAGCAGCTTGTACCGCGGCTCTAAAGGCTTTTCCGGAGAATGCCTACTGTGACGCCTTGAATGCTTCGAAATCAGGCGGGCAGCGCTGTATCGATGCAGGAGGAGCCTATTTTGAATGTTTTAAAAAAATTGTAACGGTTGGATCAATACACTTTTTTTCATCGACTCAGTCCTATTATTTTCCGGACAGACCCTGTCTTATGTATTAATAAATATATTTTAATATTTATATTTACATAAATGCCTCTCTCTCTTTGTCTAAAATGACAATATAATTTAAAACGATTTCACTTTAATTTAAAATGTTTTAATTATATTAAATGGCCGTGAGTGCTAAGGCATATCCACTCCATGCCTAAGGTCGTGGGTTCGATTCCCACTAGGGGTGGCTGCTTTTCTTTCAAAAAAAGAAAAGGCATCAGCCCTATCCTGGCTAGAAAAGAGTGGTAACCAATAGATAACCCGCCCTAAAATTCTTAGTCAATGATAAATGGACGTTAAAATTTAAATAATAATAATTATATTAAGGGGTAATACCAGGGTGTCAACGATTTAAATCAATTGATTTAAATCATGATTAAAATCATTTGATTTTTTAAAAAAAAATCATTGATTTAAATCAATGATTTCATTAAAAAAAAAAAAAAAAAAAAAAAAAAAAACATTGATTTAAACCAATTGATTCTATTAAAAAAATTATTATTATATATTTTTTAACTTTAGTTTATTTTTTATCTTAAATCTAACTAGTTCTGCCTTTTTTCAGCCATTTCAACATTTTGTCTTTATTTTTGTCCCTAGAGCCTACCCTAACTTGACCGTTCTTATCTATTCAAAGTCTGTTTCTTTTATGACCCTTTCTTTGTTTTTAATTCTGCAAATAAATCTCCTTTTAACGTTACGATAAAAATGACTGGCAGTTAGTGAGCAAAGTGAATGCTTTAAATTGGTGGAAGTCTTCGTCGGTGTTACAATATTGTATTTCCTCAAAATAACTGTTAATAAAAGAGCAGCTTATGATTGGAAAGGCAACTTCTGCAGGGGCTGACAGAATTTTTTCAACCCGTGGTTTTGTTCATAGTCAAACGAGAAACTACCTAATTAGATGTGAAAAGGCTGACAAACTGGCGTTTTTGTTCAAAGCTTTAAATAAATAATATTACTGTTATTATATGTGATTAATAGGGAGCGGATGGTCATGTAATATAAAATTCAAAATATGTACATATATATTTAATTATTTATAATAAAATATGTAATAAAAAATTGAAAATATTTAGTAATCAAATACCTTAAACACTATAAAATATTGAAAAGAAAAGCATAAATAATAAGTAGGAACTCTGTTATTATTAATGGAAAGAACAAAATGACTAAAAACTGTTTAACATATTGAAAAATAAAGCAAAAGTCCGTCTCGCAGGAACTGCATCATCTTAGCGCGGTTCCGTTCATATCCCTAGTCTAATTTGGAAAGATTAAAATAGAAGCAGTTATTATTTTGGTTCCACCAGTCTTTTTTTTTTTTTTTAATTAATTATTATTATGGCGTGTCAACCCTTAAGGTCACTAACGCCATTCCTGTATGTAGTAAAGTCTTGAAAGGTCATGATATACGATCTTACCTGGAAGGGTCGGTTAACACTAGGTCCCGCTAGTTACAAGGTCTTGGAATCTTGGAAATCTATATTTCTAACAATAAATTGTTTTTGTTATTTTACTTTACCAGTTTTATTGTCAAATACATTATCCAACTATAAGCAGTTAAAAAATAACAAGGAATAAAACAGACAAAAAGAACCATTCGAATAAACGAAATCAATTAATTTAAAGTTTTAAGCACTTATTTCTCCGATTGACATCACCTAATTAAAACTTTCTTCAGAACCTTTTTTGTAGAGCATTTAGTAAGCTTTCGAATGGTAATCTTCCGCTTCACAAGATTGTCAACGGTTTTCGAGGTATTAAGGAAAGTATACAAAGTTACCAAAACTTTTTTTGTCTGTTAATAAAATATTTTATTCTAACCCTTCCTTTACTCTAAACGTAACAAAAATTTCAACATATTAGTGTTGATGAAATTCGAACATGCAGAAAATGTTTCAACTGTATCCCATAATTCTAAGTACCAAAATCAAAGACAAACAACCCTCCCTAGGAAGGACGCTATGCAGTTGAAAAGCTATATCTTGGAAATCCATATCTCTAACATTAAATTGTTTTTCTTATTTTTCTTAACCTGTTTTATTTTCAAATACATTATCCAAATATAAGCAATTAAAAAATAACAAGGAATAAAAAACAGACAAAAAGAACAGTTCGAATAAGCGAAATCAATTACTTTAAAGTTTTAAGCTCTTATTTCTCCGATTGACATCGCCTAATCAAAACTTTCATTAGAACCTTTTTTTTAGAGCATTTAATAAGCTTTCTAATGGTATTCTTCCATTTACCAAGGTTCTCAACCTTTTTCGAGATATTAAGGAAAGTAAACAAAGTTACTAAAACTTTTTATGTCTGTTAATAAAATATTTTATTCTAACCCTTCCTTAACTCCAAACGTAACCAAAATTTCAACATATTATTTTTGATAAAAGTAGAACATGTAGAAAATGTTTCAACTGAATCCCATGATTCTAAGTACCCAAACCAAAAACGGTATTCAAAAACTATTTTTCCCATTTTCTCGAAAACGGTTAAAGCTATCGCCTTGAAAATGGTTTCATGCGTTTTCCTAGCCCAGGAATCATATAAAACGAGTACTTACAAGCTTATGAACTCAAAAACGTAAGCGTTACGATTTTTTTTGCGCGAATTTCGCCCCAAACGCCATTTTCCAGTAGGCGGATTTTGCTGGTTAACGAACTTGACCTTTCAAATTAGATTTTTGTACCAAATTTCATCAAAATCGGACCATTCGTCTGGGAGCTACAGAGCGAACAGACAAATATATATATATATATATATATATATATATATATATATATATATATATATATATATAAACAAATTTGAACCACTGTTATTTTCGGTCTCTAGGGGTTCTGAAATGCGAAATTTTCTAGTCGGCACTTCCGGATTGTTTCATTGTATCAACCTTATAAGTGGGGTTCCTCCCTATGGGGGAGGGAGGAACCGCGCTAAAAATAAATATTAGGAATTCATTACAAAAAGTGGAAAATTTCTATAGATGAACATTATTTTGAAATTTTCAAACGTGAAATGTTGCCAGTCTGACCTGAGTATACTTTCGAAGCGTCTGAATTATCCTTCAATATCTACTAAGTCACTGGTGTGTATTTTAAGACTGCAATCAACTGCTCTGAAGAGTGGGATTCAACTAAACTGTTAATCGTTTTGCCGCTATGGATATACCCACTAATGTGGATATTTTTCCACCCAGGGTTTTTTTTCTGGACTGTCTTTTCACTTTATTTTTAATCGATTCCCAGTATCTCCTTCTAAAACCTGGATTTTCTCTATTAATCTCGTATGATTCTAATGCTATCCACTAACAACATGCCTATTTCATCTAATATTAACATAGTATATATATATATATAGCCACCTCTTTGGAATTAGAAAAGACACAGTCACCTAGACTCAATGTATAAAGTTTTATTTCCTTTCTCGGTTTTCTTTTATTTCTTCAATTACAATTTTTTTTTTTTTTTTTAATTTATTTATTTCACTTTAAGAGCTGCACAGCAATAGTGATCTGCCCTAAACGAATTTATATAAAATATAATAAATAAAATGATAAATTATAAGCTAAGGATCAGTAACAAAGTTAAAAAATAAAGGATATGGAGAATGAATAATAAAATAAAAATAAAGACAAGAATAATAATAAAAAATAATAAAGAAATATATAAGGAATTAATAAAATAAATAAATACAGAATTAAACGTATAATTTTAATGGTAATAATAAATAGTAACCATAATGATATTTGTAGAGTTGAAATTTGAGGTATATTATCCTGAAATAAGAAACTTTGACTTGGGAGTTATGTGTGGTATAACTATATTTTATAAACATATTTTATTATATGTCTTTGTCGTCTTTAAGTATGTCAGTATGGTATCAATATGTGGGCTCCTATCATATAACAGTTCACTGCGGCTTTGAGGAATCTGTAAGTTGTCTCTTTTAAGGCAGTCTGTAAGTAAAATTTTTACAGTTAAAAGTACGTTACATGCTTCACATAGTGGTTTGTCTTGTCTTTTTAAGAGGTACGAATGGGTGAGTCGTATATGTCCAATCCTGTCGTGTTAGTGTGATGGAGATTCCAGGGCTCTGAATGAAAGGCAGCGTGTAAGTGGTAGCGTATATTGATAGGACAACTGGCCTGGACGGGAGGAGTGATAGAGAAGAGTGGAGAGTGACGAGCGTGGAGTCTAGTAGAGAGTCATGGAGAGTGAGGGGGGGCTAGGATATGCCGCCTAAACAGGCAGGTAGGATTGGGGAATTATGGAGCAATGCAGGTCTCTAGCTGCTGATGTTCAATATTATATGTTCAATATTGCTAGTGTCTGGGTTCCTTTCTTTTCCATGATTTTCCTCACAGTTAGTATTACTTCGTCACGTCTCGTCCTTAGTTCTCCTGACGAATATGGCTGTATACTGCACTTTATTTTCCTGTGGTGGTTTTTTGTTTGTATGTCTTGTGATGTAAGTAAGTGCTGGTCATGCGGGCGACTAGTTGCAGCAAGTTTTGCTTGTTCGTCTGCTTTTGAAGTCTCTCCAAGGTTCTCATGATCAGGAACCTAAACCATTGTTACCATTGTGTGTAAGTCTTTTAGTCTTGATAGTTCTTGTAATATATTAACAAGGATCGGGTTGGTGGTGTAGATGTTCTTTAAGGAGAGTAAACAACTTAAGGAGTCTGTACCCAGTATTATGTGCGGTATTGTAGTCTGTACGTTGGATAGGCCCAAAAGTATGCCGTGCAGCTCTGCTGTATATATACTTACATCTACTGGGAGGCTGATGTTGTATGTACTTTCTCCTAAAACAGCAGCTGCACTCATGCCACTTGCAGTTTTGGACCCATCCGTGTATATTATTGGAGTATTTCCATTAGAACTTGTCAAGTTGTTAAATGAAGCCCTGTAGTAATTTTGAGATGATGCGTCGGCTTTTTTAAATGTTGTCATAGTCAAGTCAATTCTTAGGTTGTTTACTCTCAAGGTGGGATTGAGAGGTTTCTGTAAGGATATGTAGGTGTATTGATCAATGTAGCATTTTCTGTGTTTTCGTGGAATCGGATTAGGAGTGGTTTTTGCCTTGGTTGTTCCTGTATATATTTGTTCATGTAAGGGTTGTTTAAAAACGTGTTGACGGAACAGGTGTTCAAAGTTTTCGATCTCACGATAAATTTAAGACATATTATCCAACGTCGATAATCCAATTACGGTTCTCCAGATTCTGAATAAAAGCTACTTATTGGACTCGACCTAAAAGCTCCTGTTGCAAGTCTTATACCTGTGTTGTGTATTGTGTCTAATGCTTTTAGTGTTTTCGAACTGGCAGATGAATATGCTAATTTACAGAAATTCCGGTCTCAAAATATAGGACAACTTCAACTCCTGTATATATGATCCGTCAATACTACTGTGCTCCCGAAATTATCCACTTAAGACAAAAAACTTTAGAATAGTTATTTCATTATTTCCATTGTAAATAAACAAATATTTTAGTTACAGGTTTATATAATGAACAACTAGGTAATAACCAGCTCTCTATGTAGACTAGATACATTTAAAAAGTTTGATTTCTTTTTTAAATCCATTTTAGTAAAAAAAAATCAAAAAAATCCGATTTAAAGCAAAAAAATCTGATTTAAATCAAATAAATCCGATTTTTTTGATTTTTTTACACCCTGGGTAATACTACCTTGTGCGATCAAAATCAAAGTCATTTTCTTGAATTTATAAATAACAAATAAATACATTTTTTTCAATTCTTTATATCAAATGTTTTATATGGGATGTTAAACTATCCAAAAAAAAAAAGTTTCAATTATTTGAGAAAAAAAAGTGGCGGCAGTGTGTCTGACGAATGGAACCCTTTTTTTTAACGGGCGATAGTCTGCAGGCGGCAATTTTTAATTTAGAACAAAAAACTAAAATTATTTTGAAAGAAGAAGGTTAAATCTAGTAAAGTACATAGGATTTTTAAGAAATATTAAATAGGACGTTTTATATTCCCTCATGTAAAAGAGGATTGAATAAATAAAGGAATTTGGTTTGAGGTAAATCAAAATGAAAAAGTGTTTTTAATTTAAATTCTAATTTTAGACTACAATCATGTTTTATTCTTAAATAGAAAGACACTTTTCTCCCATTATGCAATCTGGATTTCAACAGAAGATAAAAACCGGTTCTAAAAAAATTCATAATATTAACAATGTAGGTCTTTTGGTAAGGAAACAGTTCATTCTATCAGGATGTTCAGTCAGCCGCAAGGGGTAGAAAGGTTACACTCCCTTCTTCCCCGACCTATTGAAGGTTTCTCTTTGTACGAAACAAATTATTATTATCATCCCTAATAACAATATTCTCTTATATATTTAATTTTTATTTTTCAATTTTACAGAATCTTCATAGATATGGGGGAGTACCTCGGATCTAATACAGATTTTGAAACAATCAAAGATGAAGTGGTAACCAATCCAGGAGGTGTGAATCCACTGAAGAAAATAAATACTAGTACCAAAGAAGCATCTCACACTGAGGATGTGGTGACAGGGGTTTTCTATAAAGATCAGCTAATTTCTGGAGCAAATGATGGCTACATCAAGGTAATTAAGGTTTTGTTTCCAATAAAAGTGGCAGATTATCATTACTATTATTATGGTACTTTAATCTATATTTTTTCACATCAATATATATGTTCCCTGTCATATGGTGTTAGTTTGTCTTATTATTATAGGTTGTTTTTTTTTTTTGTTTTTTTTGGGGGGGGTTTAACGGTGTATCAAACTTGGGCTATTAACGCCGGGTTATCAATAGGTTGACATCCTTTTATAATGCCAACAGCATGTGGTCAATTACGCCCGACATTGCTTAACTTTGGTGATCAACGGGAACTGCTGCACCCAACAGGCTTTGGCTGGGATATTTTGTTCATCTCATCTGAACAATACTACAGCAAAAACTACGATTCTAAGACAATAGGACTTTATTACAGCAGTGCTTCCCTAGGGGGTTAAAGTTTGAGAATCAATGTAATATAATGGAGTTTATTGCTGCTGGCACATTCCAAAAGAATATTACTATTGAGCTTGATTGTATGAAATATTTTTTGAAAAATGTCTTCATACCTTTGTCGACACCAAATACACCTAACAAAAAATGTATACATGTTTTAATATTTCAATATCTTAACATTAATTCATAACCTGTTAAGTATATATTACTGTGAATAAGGTCGATTCACACTATACCGTGATGGGTCCGGGCCGGGCCACAGTGAAGCAATCACACACGCATAAAACACGGACTCGGCCCAGTGTAGTGTGAACAGGTCTATTAAAAATGCTGGTGTGATTGTCTCACCGTGTCCCGGCCCAGACCCCCCCCCCCCCCCCCCCCGGGCACGGTCTAGCGTGAATCGGCCATAAAAGACAAACTTGAATTTTGACAAGGTTCTATATTCCCAGTAGTTCATTTGTGAAGTGATTGTTTAGAAATTAAAACTGCTGTGAGAATTACAGATCAATTTAAAATAAAATCATTTTAAGCTTAACACGATACAAACAACTTGGAAGAAACTTGAAGAAAATGAATAATTGAAAGAAAAAATTAAAAATATATTGCAATTTATTTTTCTTTCATTAATGTATTAAGTTCATCATTGAGAAACTGGAGTTATTCAACATGCGATTATTTATTTCGAGGATTTCTGTGATTCGTATAAAATAAATTCCAATGAATTTCTCATATGCATAAAATAAATTCGGGGGAGTATATCAATGCAATTGTTGGCAGCTTTTGTTTATGAATTTGTTTCCTATAATCAGTATCTAATTTTCTTGCATATTTGTAAATTGCTACTCTTTAATAAAATTCCATCCACTACGCATAATTTCAATCCATCAAGGTTTTGACCAATTGGAATTTTTCCAATCAGCCTCTCATGTCATTATAAAAACATTCTCTCTTGTATAATTGACAAATAAAATATGTGTAAAAAATATGCATCTGTGAAAATAAAGTGCCTACATTTTTATTCTATTATTGGAGACCTGGTAGCTGTGAGGGTTAAGGTGTGGGCTCTTATCACTCCATGCCAAAGGTCGTGGGTTCGATTCCCACTAGGGGCGGTGGCTTTTCTTTCGAAAAAAGAAAAGGCATCACCCCTATCCTGGCTAGAAAAGGGTGGTAACCTATAGATAACCCGTCCTAAAATTCGTAGTTAATAATAAATGGACGTTAAAATTTAAATTATTCTATTATTGATGCGAATGATTGAGTCGTTTTTTTTTTGTTATTTGTCATTTTGGGTAATATTAGGTTCATGTTGAAGTTCTTAATTGGAAAATGCATGTCATTAGTGTAAATAGATTTTTTTTTTATCACATTTATTTTTGAAACTTCATTTTATTAATGCAATTAAGAGCTTTCTTTAGGTATTTACAGGTCAGTGTTGGTACTGATAATGTACCCAGATCAAAAACCATCTCAAATTGAGAAAAAACATTTTCGAATAGAAAAACTCTCTCCAATTGGGGGTAACATAACCTTAGAAAAGATGATAAGTAACTTGAGAATCACGACTTAGGCCCAGCGCACACGGTGCGACTGTTCTGCAACTCGAGTTGCAAACTAGTTGCGTCTGAAACCAGTTTGCAACTGAAATTAAACTTCTTTCTGCTCAGGCGCGACTTTTCTGCAATTAGAGTTGCAAGCCAGTTCTCTAAGCCAGTGTTCTAGCTAAAATAGAACTCAATCTATCAAGGAATTAACATTTTCCAGTTGGCCAAAAAAAGGCGGTTTTTCAATACTTTGAAAATTAATACTAAAAAAACGGAAAGAGATAACAATTTTTAAAAAATTGTACCATTCAAGGCGTTGTTAGAGCTATTAGGTGTCAAAATTTAAAGAAATCTAAGAGGGTCGGGTTGTAAACAGTACTTTCATTGGTTGAATTGACATGGAATGGCCCTTATTGAAGATGCCAAAGATCACATTGGTCAGTAATGTTATGGAATAAGTACTGGTGAGAGTGGTGACATGGCAATGATTTGTGAGAAAAATATACTATTTGGCAATTTTGCAGGATTCATACGTTTTTCAGAACTTCTGAACAATCGTGGGTGTCAGTAAGCATAAATTCAGGAGTTGATGAACCAAAAGATTCGGCCAACCATCTTTAAGCATTTTAATAATAACAATTTGCAGGCAAAAACTAGATTTTTACAGTTCCAATCATACTAGACAAATCCTCAGGTCCTTAGCTGTTTATTATTGATGATAGGATAGGATCAGGATTTAGGAGCGATTAACATTTTATCATGTTCTTACAGGAGTTAATTATTATTGATGATATGTAATAGGTACATCATCCGGTTTATGATTAATATGCAAAAGAATTGGAGAATCCACACATAGACCTAGGAATCTGCACATTTCCTTCTGGATTTAATACTACAAAAGTGACAATACTCAGGAGAACCCAGGCTAAGTGGCAGTAACTGTCAAGAAAATCACTTTGATCTCTTTACCATCCACAAGATTACGGTATTCACAACCCCTTCCTGAAATTCACATGTCACTTAGACCTCTTGACTTCTAGGGTCCTCATATATAAGTTCAAAAGGGAATTAACAATTATATAAGCATTAAATATAAGCATCGTGAAAGTTTTATGATTATATTTTTTTTAATAACATTGCCAAGTGGACAAAAATGAACTTATGAAGTTATTTTATATTATTTTTATTTTTAAAAAGAAAAAAATATAAGATCATTTAGTCAGAGCCACAAAAATAATCACGATTTTCTGCAAGCTCCGTTTAAGTAATGTACCTTTTTTTTAATTTATTTCAACTTCAAATAGACTAAGATAAACATAGAAACAAAATTTTCTAATTGATTTAATAAATTCGGTACTCGCTCATTAATGGGGATCTACTTTCAAATATTTTTTAAACAATAAAGCACGTGCAGCTTTCTCTTTTGTCGGTAAAGCCCACAATTTCATTACTACAATACTAAGCAACTTTGTGAACTATGCACTTGAAACTACAACTTGTACAAAGGTAATAAACAATTAATCATAATCGGTGGGGGCTCGCTTGAGAAAAGATATTGTAATATTATAGGGCTTGGTGAATATATATTATAAAAAAAAATCCTAGGAATACAGTACAATGTAGATTATCTGATAGAGAAAAGCATTAATGCGTGTATAATGTTTAGACTAAAAAACATATTGGTTCCCCCTTTAATGAACAAGTACCAAAAATTGTTGATACAAAATTATGTGTATATATGAAATAATCCTTCCACAAAATTAAGAACTAACCTAACACATCTAAAACGAACCTTGAGCTCCTTATATAGAAGCTAAATTCAATCCTTTTGATGCTGTCAACAACAAAATATAGGCTGTATGTACAAAATGTGAATATAATGATTTGTTTATAACTTTATAATTTAACGTCTAGAAAGACAGAAGTTACACATTAAACAACTGAAAATATTTCAGAAACTGAGTAGAAGTGGCGAAACGTGGTAAACATTTCACCACAAAACATGGTTAAAAATATTTAGCAGTAAAACATGTTTACTTTTAGAATAGTTCGAACTTACTACATCATCTCCAGAATCTTCCGTATTCGATATTTCTGAGCTCGCCAGTGATCCTTTCATGTCAATAGACAAAAACAAACATACAAGTACACTTCAACACAATAAAAATTGAACGAAGAGCGCTTTTTGACCAGCTGACAGAATTTAAATACCACCGCTGCCTTCAGAATACTGATTAGGGCATCAGCATAGTTATTGGCTGTAAATTCTTTTGAATTCAATATTTCATGCAGATACAAACTTCTATGGATGAACTTTGTTGCTTCACGACTGTGACTTTCTACTGTATAGTTTCATTTTAAAACTAAGTAAAATGTGTTAGGCGTTTTAGTTATGATTGGACAATACTTTTTATTGACCATGTAAAAGAAATAGGCTTAACGTCAATCCAATATAGAAAGGAATTTAACATAGAATGGCTCTCAGAGTTTGTTCTCATAAAAAGTAAAAAATGAATTGAAGGTGTTATAAACTTCTTCTATAAATAGCGGAACTCTCTAAAAATATTATGTCAGCTAAAATTGAGTAAATCCGGTATTTTGTGTAAAAATAGCTCGGACGAGCGGCAGTATCAAACGAATTGGGGAGATAGTCGGTTGTAGAGAGCGAAGTAGTAGAGACATGGCATTTAAAAGTTTTGCAAGGCCAACTTCTAAAGTTTGGCAGAAACCACTAGCTGCTGGTCCAAACCCTCTCAAGTTAACGGGTTCAGCTCCTCCAGAAGCTAAACACGAGAACGATGTAGTTACTCTCAGTTTCTACAATGATCAACTCTTTAGCGGAGCGGATGATGGAAAGATCAAGGTAGGCTTTGCAGTTAGTCATTAACTGAAACATTGATTTTCCAAACTCATGTCGCAAGCTGGAAAGAATATTGGAAAATCTCCACTTACAGGTCAGCTGTTGAGAAGCAAAGCAGTTTTTACGCTCTAGCGTATGTAATATTTTCATTTCTTGAGATACTCTTCTACTTTTACTACTATCACCTACAAGTTCCTAGATTTTTACTAAATTTTATAAATAACTCTAAAACGATTTTTTTTTTTTTTTATTTATACCTGTATTCTTCCCAGCATACGACATCTAATTTTCTAATGATGTAAGGCATCTTAAAAACATAGAAATAGAAAAACAAAATAGGAAAACATAAATCTGTTTGTATTTTTAATTTTAATAACAAGTTAAACTAGTTCTAACATGTTAAAAAGAATATGTATTTTACGAAAAGAGACAAAATTATTTAAATTGAAACGGTTGTCGAGGAGGTCGATTGAGTAATTTCCGCTACTGTACGTTTTCTGTGCATTGTGGCACATAAAATCTCACTTTTTTCAAGATTTCATTGGAGTAGGAGTTTAAATTGTTCACAATATTAACTACATTTATTTCAAACTTTGCAAATGACTCTAGGGAGAAGAACGTTGCGGAAAAGCGTCAAGATGATGCAGTTCCTGCTAGTCGGACTTTTTCGACTGTATCTACTTTGCTGGCACCTCAGAAAAATTTAAACAATAGCTTTCCGTTAAACTCTGACTTTACTTTGAATTCCTCGCGAATTCTGCCATTTCCTCATTGCTTATAAGGAGAAATAACAGTACAGGGTTACCAGCTTTCAGAGCACACGGATTCCAGTTCAGTTTTAAGATTAAATCCTGATTATTTATTATAAATTTGAAATCTGATAGCAGTAGGAGGATAAACCTAGTTGAGAAGTACTTATGGTATGGGAATGTAGAATACTCAGGGAACTTAGGAAAGATTGGGAATGGATTGATTCCTCAGGGTATTTAGAATTTAGCTGATTTAGAAAAGGTAATCATGAACGTGGAACTTTGTATAACATACTTTGTATACATTCTAATATTTACATTATTGTTTCATCTTTGTGGAATGCCCGAGTCAAGAATCACCGATAGCTTTGGCGTAAAGCTTACTACTAGATCATAATTCAGGATTTCCGGCAATGTTTGTAAAAATATCTGAGCAGATCGTTTGTTTTTACCTGTTGCCACGAACTAGAGTATTCCAGACAAATTACGGTAATGTTTTGAGGAATAATGCAAAACTAAATGAAAATGGAGATAATTTAGTTGATCTTTTGCAAAAACAATGCAATATATGAGTAGGTGAGATGCAAAACTCGTTAAAGTTGATATCGTGAACTACACTTCAATAGGCTAATTACATCTACATAGAATTATTCCTTTTTTACGAAAACTTTTCCGAAAACTGACGACAATCGGGTCCGATGAAAGTAACAGCATAAATAAAAGATCTTTGATTGCGGCCTCTCAAAAAAATGTTCTTGTATTATGCACTCTAAATTCAGTCGGTAAAACTCTTTTCCGGGCGACCTACTCCTTGACTGGTGGACTGTCCTGTCACCAATGACATAAACTCAAACACCTTCCGTTCCAGTCACGCGGAAAAGTCCTTAAAACAATTCAGCTCTCCAATGAAAGTTTTCCATTATGTCACTGATTTTTTTGAAATAATATTTTGTGGCGTCTTTAATTATTCCCATGTTTACAATTTTATCGTTTTTTCCTAGTTTTAAAATGCTGATTCTTATCTTTTGATCCATACTTCTACCATTCAGACACAAATTCTTTTCGTGGAATGATAAGCACGAAACCTGAAATCCATCCTAAATTAGTAAATATTCCTCAAAACGCAAAAAATCGCAAAAAAAAAGCTACGTGAATATGAAAAGTACGGTTCGACTCACGGTTTGACTGAAATAATGATGAAGGAATTAGCTTGGCACTCCTTGGCCCATTGAAAGTAATTCTCCATTGAAGTGTGGAAATGTTGTATCTAATGATATGGTTTATTCTAGGTAAAACTATATCCACGCAGCACCCCGAATAGTGAAATATTAGCACTTACTTGTCTCTGTGGTGTCTATTTTACAAGAAATTTAAATAATCAAGTATAGTTTCTGTTCAAAGAATGGCAAAGTAATTACAAGAACAGTACTGCAATAAACACTGACAAAAATGTTCCCTTTCTTACAGTCCGATTAATAATCCTCTCTGCGCCCTTTGTCGATCCAAACAGGTAAATATTTGCATTTTCTCTTCTTCGAACTAATACTAGACAATAGTTAGTGGGCGGTTTGTAAAATATTTCATATGAATTTCGTCCGCCTAAAAGGTGATTTTCGACCACCATGCCACGGTCTGTACTGCGGTTGTAACGTGTGTAGACCTGTCGTACTGCATGCAGCACAGATCGGTCGTGTTGGATGGCAGGACGGAACGTCCATAAAATCTGCAGACGATCGGTACCTACAACCAGCAACCAGTTGGAATGAAAGTGGCAGACAGTCAACTTGCAGTGCGATAAACGATCAGATACGTTTATTGAATATAAATAGATGTGTTTGTTTAGTAATTTTGGGCTAAATTAATTCTAGGAATGAATTAAATGAATCGTTATCCATTCTTAGATAGTTCTTAAAATCATCTGGTTCATTCTCACGTAAATCACGACCTTTCTTGTTTACGGATGGAGCCACATCTTCACATATTCAACAGTACGTAGTACAGCGCAATACAGCAAGTTCTGCCCAACTTGTTGTACAGCTGAGTTAGAAAGTATATGGCAAAATCTTTACAACCTTTCGTTTGACTTGCAGTACAACGTGTTGTACAGCATATATCAACTTGTATGGGGCCCTTAGAGCTTACGGATTTCTGTTTACAAGATTCCAGGTACACCTGACGTAGGCAATTTTACGCCAAATGAAATCCTCCCAGAGGCCATATCTACAACTGTTATCGAGAAAAGTCCAACTCGCAGGAACTGCATCATCTCAGCGCGGTTCCGTTCTTATTTCTAGTGTCATTTGGAAAGCTTGAAAAAGAAACAGTTATTATTTCGGTTAGACCTTTCATGAAAGTCTTTTATAGTCCCAGATGCCTGACTGATGGTATAGGTACCTTTACCTGGTAGAGAGCAGGTAGGCGGTATACTGTCGCCTACGCAAGCTACCAGTGTAGTCTGGTTTATTATAGAGAAAACAACCACAGTAAATTTTGGAATCGCCTTTTCTCAGAAATGGTTAATCTTATGAAAAAAAGTGTAGATAATTACATGATTTACAACTTTTGTTTGACATATTTTTAGCGCGGTTCCTCCCTCCCCCATAGGGAGGAAACCCGCTTATAGGGTTGATACAATGAAACAATCCGGAAGTGTCGACTAGAAAATTTCGCGTTTCAGAACCCCTAGAGATCGAAAATAACGGTGGTTCAAATTTGTATATATATATATATGTATATATTTATTTATATATATATATATATATATATATTTGTCTGTTCGCTCTCTAGCTAGAAGACGAATGGTCCGATTTTGATGAAATTTGGTACAAAAATCCTTCGTCTAATTTGAAAGGTCAAGTTCGTTAACCAGCAAAATCCGCCTACTGGAAGATGGCGTTTGGGGCGAAATTCGCGCAAAAAAAATCGTAACGCTTACGTTTTTGAGTTCATAAGCTTCTAAGTACTCGTTTTATATGATTCCTGGGCTAGGAAAACGAATGAAACCATTTTCAAGGCGATAGCTTTAACCGTTTTTGAGAAAATTGGAAAAATATTTTTGTAATACCGTTTTTGGTTTGGGTACTTAGAATCATGGGATTCAGTTGAAATATTTTCTGCATGTTCTACTTTCATCAAAACTAATATGTTGAAATTTTGGTTACGTTTGGAGTTAAGGAAGGGTTAGAATAAAATATTTTATTAACAGACTTAAAAAGTTTTGGTAACTTTGTATATTTTCCTTAATATCTCGAAAAAGGTTGAGAATCTTGGTAAACGAAAGAATACCATTAGAAAGCTTACTAAATGCTCTACAAAAAAGGTTCTGATGAAAGTTTTGATTAGGCGATGTCAATCGGAGAAATAAGTGCTTAAAACATTAAAGTAATTGATTTTGCTTATTCGAACTGTTCTTTTTGTCTGTTTTTATTCCTTGTTATTTTTTAATTGCTTATAGTTGGATAATGTATTTTACAATAAAACAGATTAGGCAAAATAAGAAAAACAATTCATTGTTAGAAATATAGCTTGCCAAGAGAAAAAGATTCGTTGACGTCTTTTGAATATTTTCAATTGACTTTATTCTGTTGGTTTTTTTATTTTATTAAAAAAAAAAAAAAAAAAAAAAAAAAAAAAAAAAAAAAAAAAAAAAAACTAGAACCGCGCTAAGATGACGCAGTTCCTGTGAGTCGGACTTTTTATCATAAAACTAGCATTTTCACTGAAAAACACACAAAAAAAAACACTTTTTTTTGCGAACATTGGCCTTGAATAAAATATGCACTCATGGGATCGATGGGGACTTTTCATTATAAAGATGTCCTTAACGCTCATGCAAATTTTCAGCCTAGTAGGAATTTATGCAAGGGTACCCATATTTTTCTAACCCATGTATTTCTAAGAACAGAAAATTGGTTTTCATTTTACGTATTCTGTTTTACAGATAAATGCATTTTTGTAATATAAGCAATTACAAAAGTAACAAGCACGAAAAAACTAAAGGAAAAAAAAGAAAAGAACCGTTCAAATAAACGAAACTAACTATGTACTTCAAAGTTGTAAGCACTTATTTTTCCAAATATGATAAATATATAAATATATATATATATATATATATATATATATATATATATACACATATATACATATATATACATACACGTACATACATACATACAAATTTGAACCACCATTATTTTCGACCTCTAGGGGTTCTGAAACATAACATTTTCTAGTCGGAACTTTCGGATTGCGTCATGAGGTCAACCTTTTAAGTGGGTTTCCTCCCTATGCAGGTAGGGATGAAACGCGCTAAAATACGAATTTTGTTTAGAATATGTCTTCATGTTACTTCTAATTGGCCTATTGAGTTGAAATAATGATCCAGCCTTCTCATCGTTCGCTAGGCAAACACTATTACCAAAAAGTCCGACTTGCAGGAAATGCGTCATCTTAGCGCGGTTCCGTTCTTATTCCTGGTGTAATTTGTAAAGCTTGAAATATAAACAGTTATTATTTTGGTTAAACCTTTCGGGAAATAATTTTATGGTCCCAGATACGTGACAGATCTGGAGCCATAAACAAGAGTACTTAGCCCCTACCTTACGTGGAAAAATTACTCCCCGGCTTTTTCAACGTTCCCTCTAGGAAAACACTATTATCTTAAAAGTTTCTCACCGGCGGTTTTTGAGATATTAAGGAAAATATACGGAAATCCCAAAACGTTTCATGTCTGTTTATAAAATATTTTACTCAAATCTTTCCTTAACTCCAAACGTCAAACATCTTAGTTTGAATGAATTTCAAATTGCAGAAAATATTTCAAATGAATCCCACGATTCTAAGTACCCTAACTAATAACTTTATTTAACAACTATTTTTCCACTTTTCTTAAAAATGGTTACTGATATCGCCTTAAAAATGGTTTTATTCGTTTTCCTACTGCAAGGAACTTATTAAACGGTTGACCTGCAAGCCACGTTCCGGTGGAAGGATTCTGCTGGTTATCGAACTTGAACTTTTAAATTAGACGAAAGATTTTTGTACCAAATTAATAATATTAATAACACAGAGTCCTGAGTCAGCAGCGACAAGGTGGAGGCACAAAGCCGGAGAGGGCGGTGGAGAGGAGGGCAACGTTGCCTTACGTGCGAGGTGTCAGCGAGCAGATTGGCAGGATGTTTATGGGACTCGGAGTGGAGGTAGCTTACAAACCCCTAGACAAGATGAGGGACTGGCTGGGTTCAGCAAAGGACAAGCAGTGGCTGCAGGATAAGGGTGTTTACCTTCTTCCATGCGATTGCGGGACAGTTTATGCCGGGCAGACCGGGAAGAAGGTGGCCACAAGAATTGGGCAGCACTGCGCTGATTACCGTCTGAGACGCACGAAAACTTCTGCTGTCGCGAGACAAGGGGAGGAGTGCTCCGGACAGATGCTGTTCGACCAGGCCAGGACGCTAGCGAAGGAAGATGTGCTGGAGAGGAGGCTGGTTAGGGAGGCTATAGAGATCTCGAAGTATAAGAGTTTAGCGATGAACGGCGAGGATGGTCTACCGCTACCTACAGTCTACGGGCCGGTTCTGAGACTTCTCCGGTCAGACGGTAGAATGCGCCCCGAACGGCGGACCAGGGAGACCAATGAGCATAGAAGACAGCTGATTGGTCCGCCTAGGGAGCGGAAAGAATGGCGGAAGGAGGATAAAAAGCCGGCAGGAGCGCGAGCCAAGCTACTCATATACAAAGGAGTCTTACGACCGGCACTTCTATACGGCACACCACTCTTTCGGTTTCTGAACCCCACCATACTCAGAACACTACAATCTTTTCAGAACCGAATACTCAAAACAGTCACACGGAGCACCTCACACAATAAACTCAAAGCCCCTGACTTACACAAACTCTTAGAACTCCCTACAGTTTCAGAATTCATAAAACGACGTCACATCAAATTCTTTGACGGACTTAAGTGCCATGACAATCCACTTTTTAACGACATCACACCACCTGGACGACCAGGACGCTGGCAAGGACCAACTGAGTTCACACGACGACTAGTAGACGTACTAGAACATAACACATTTTAGAACACGCTAGGAACAATCCAACAAACACAAGTTACACTGACACATGACACTTAAGACAGTTTAACTGACCTTCTTCCCCTTTCTTGTTTCTTCTACTCTCCGACTATCTTTCGTTTTACCTCCTTCTCTATCGGTGTGCCCCACACAGCACATTACACATACCTCCCTTTGGGAATACTACACCTTTTTCTCCTTTACTTACCGCCTTCAAGTGCATTAATGCAGAATAAGGACACCTCCTCCATCATCCTCCCTCTACCTGTGGCCCTTACGCACGCCTGCTGCGTTCGAGGTCCTTAGTTTTCTTTTGCGTTCCTGCACGTTTTCTTTAACTTTTCGCTTTCATCATGCCCTCCCTTGCATGCTTTTTATTTCTCTTTTTCTCTTAAGTGGGGTTAGGAAAAAAAAAAAAAAGAGCCAAGCATAGCTCCTGCACACCCCGAAGAGTAAGGAACACGTCTGATGAAGCCCAATAGGATTTGGGCGAAATGTAACGGCTGGACAACGAGCACCGCTGGAGAAAGAAGCCGAGACAAGATCAAGAAGGTTGATCTCATGACGCAATCCGGATGTGCCGACTAGAAAATTTCGCGTTTCAGAACCCCTAGAGACCGAAAATGATAGTGGTTAAAATTTGTATATATATATATATATATATATATATATATATATATATATATATATAATTTGGTACAAAAATCTGTCGCCCAATTTGAAAGGTCAAGTTCGTTAACCAGCAAAATCCGCCCACTGGAAGATGGCGTTTGGGGCGAAATTCGCGCAAAAAAAATCGTAACGCTTACGTTTTTGAGTTCATAAGCTTGTAAGTACTCGTTTTATATGCTTCTTGGGCTAGGAAAACGAATGAAACCATTTGCAAGGCGATAGCTTTAACCGTTTTCGAGAAAATTGGAAAAATAGTTTTTGTATACAATTGTAAAGCTTTCTAAATTCTCTACAAAAAAGATTCTGAAACAATTTTTGATAAGGTCTCGATCGAAGAAATAAGTGCTTAAAACTTCAAATACGTCTGTTTAGCTCTTATGAACGGTTTTTTGTTGTTCTTTCTGTAATTTTTGTCTCTTTCCCTTAGTTTTTTATTGCTATTTATTTTTGTAATTTTTTATGTTACGAAAATGTATTTGTGTGTAAAACAGGATAGGAAAAATGAGACCCATTCTCTGTTGCTAAATATAATGAAAAGTTTTGGGCACTTCGTATACTTTCATTAATATCTCGAAAACGGTTGAAAATCTTGGGAAGCGAAAGGTTACCATTCGAAAGCTTACTAAATGGTCTACAAAAAAAATTCTGAATAAAGTTTTGAATAAGCGATGTCAATTGGAGAAATAAGTGCTTAAACTTTGAAGTAATTGATTTCGTTTATTCGAACGGTTCTTTTTGCCTGTTTTTATTCCTTGTTATTTTTTAATTGCTTAAAGTTGGATAATGTATTCGACAATAAAACAGATTAAGTAAAATAAGAAAAACAATTCATTGTTAGAAATATTGCTTGTCAAGAGAAAGAGATTCTATGACGTCTTTTGAATATTTTCAATTGACTTTATTCTGTTGGTTTTTTATTTTATTTTTTAATTGATTTTATTTGTAGAATTATTACTATAGTAGACGAACACAAGAAACTGTGAAAATTTTTGATATTTTTCAATGCATTGAAACGTACTAAATAGGTATCTCTTGAAGAGGATACTGGGGTCTGGCGGACCCGACCAGGTAAAGTCATAAAGCCCTTTGAACAAAGGCCGAACCAAATATTATCTGTTTCTATTCTAAGCGTTTCAAATGACAAAAGGGATATGAACGGAACCGCGCTAAGATGATGCAGTTCCTGCGAGTTGGACTTTTTATTTTAATGGCCAGACCGTGGGTATCCATTGTCCATTCCGGAAGCAATAAATATAACTGAATGAAACTATTGGAAAAGTTTTTCATTTGAGAGATCTGTTACATTTCATGTTTTTCAATTTTTCATTGATTTATCTTTTACATGATGTATTTGGCACTAAAATATTGGCTAATATATTTGAAAACTTGCTAAATTTGCAATTGGACCTTTATGAACATGGGCAGTGGATCCATCCACTGTCTAACAGCACTGCTGCTATGTGCAGGACAGCCATCCATCAGGAACCATGAATCTATATGCAAGCGAACGTCTTCCAATGCAATAGGTCGGTCGTATTTAAATTGGTGGAGGTTTAAAAATATGTGGAATCAATCCTGTCAGGAATCAGGATTGGCTGAAGAAGATATTCGTTCAAAATCCCGAACCACACGTTATCTTGGAACTGATACTGGTTGTGGATCTTCACACGGCATTAGGATTAACATGAGACCAAGTATGCGAATTGGGACTATTAAATATTCCATTCCGTGTGAATGTGGCCTTGTCTGTCCACAAAATGTTGCGGCCGAACTGAGGATTAACATTTTCCCTCCCGCAATGTTTTGCACAATTTTTAGTTTTATTTCATATTTTATTTGAAAGCATTTCAAATTTGTGCAAATTCTGGATTACAATTATTCAACTACCCTGAAATCGTTTTGAATTCTATGCTCAAAATTTCTAGTCAAAACTGGGTGCCAAATACATCATGTATAAGATAAATCAATGAAAAATTGAAAAACGTGAAATGTAACAGATCTCTCAAATGAAAAACTTTTCCAATCGTTTCATTCAGTTATATTTATTGCTTCCGGAATGGACAATGGATACCCACAGTCTGGCCAGTAAAAAATGAATAATTTTTAATTTCTTCACACAAGGTATTTGACAGTAAAAAAAACTACATTCCACATTTTTTTGACAAAAGGGAGCCAATCGTTCAATTTATGCCCTAATAAACCTCCTATTCATTTTCATAGATTTAATGCTTACTAAATGTAGTAGTTTTCCTGTAAGTGTTGAATCTGTAGTCCTTTAGAGGGCTGAGGAAAAAAATCGCGAAAATACTCTGATTCATTTATAAAATGTATTTATTAATTTTATAGAGCGCGCAAACGAGCGATTCACTCTTTACAAAGTTGCGATGGGTAGAAACCATCAACAGGTCAATGAGCCCCTAAGAGTTTATATTTACATGTATGGATATGGGATAAACTAATATGGCATAAAAAATATGGATGATGAAAGTTTAAAATTATTTAAAAGCGAAAAAAAAAAAAAATACATATATATAATTCACAAGAGTACGGATTATTTCATTTCACAGTAGTTCATACATTTTTTTCCGTATTTATTTGTTTGCGTTAGATGTCTGTGTAAAAATTTATGTGTCTAAGGTATATGAGAATTGCGTTAATGTGAGGACTGTTATCTGTCAAAAGTTCATGTTGGTCAGTTGGTAGGTTTGTACCGTCTCGTTGCTTGCATTCCGTTAGTTTGTGTTTAATAGTCAGTTCTGTGTTGCAAATGGCACACGTTGGTCTGTCCTGTTTCGTCATTAAGTAGCGGTGTGTCAGCAACGAGTGTTCTATGCGGAATCTTGTGACAACTACTTCTTCACGCCTCGTGGCTCGGTTGATGGATGACCACGCACACACAGTTTCTTTTATTTGTCTTAATTTGTTGTCTTGTGTGTTAGTCCAAGTGATTTGCCATTTATTTTTTATGTGTGATTTTATGTTTGTGAGTAGGTCCTGTACTGTCAGTTCTTCTATGTCTACTGTACATCTTGTCGTTGCTTGTTTGGCATGTAAGTCGGCTTCTGTGTTCCCTGGGATGTCCATGTGTCCGGGCAGCCACAGAATTATTACTTGCATGTTGTAATTTTGTAAGGTATGTATTCTTTGAAAGATTTCAGTCATTGTTGTGTGTGTTTCGTAGATGTTGTTGATGGAGAGTAAAGAACTTAAAGAATCCGAACATATGATTACAGTTTTGTTTGGGGTTATAGTTATGTTTCTTATAGCCAAAAGTATTCCTTGAAGTTCTGCCGAGAACACGGTTGATTTATTATTTAATTTAGAGCCGAAATTAGTGTTATCTATGATAGCTGCAGACCCAGTGCCGTCCCTAGTTTTTGATCCATCTGTAAAAGCTAGGAGTGCATCTGGATGCTGCGAAAGAAAATAATTAAACTGGTTTTTGTAGAAATGTTTAGAGAAAGGATTGTTTTTATTGAATTTTGTCAATTTTGTGTTAATTTCTAAGTTCTTTATTCTCCACGGAATGTAAGTCCGTTGATGTTTCATGTGTATAGGTATGTTTAGTAAATCCGTGTTTCCAGCGTAGTCTAGTATTCTTGTATTTAGTGGTCACTGTCGTGTTCTCGTCCGGTCGTACTCGGCAATGAATGGGTTTTGTATTAAAGTCTGTGTACATGGTGTATTGAGGAACTTAAATTTAGTGTAAAGTTTTAAACAAAATTCCTGACGCCTGTACTCCAATGGAGGCTTCCCTTCAACATTCAAGCTGGCACAAGGGCTTGATCTGAATGCACCTGTTGCTATTCTAATTCCTGTGTTATGAATCGTGTCTAACATTTTTAACGCTGTTTTACTGGCAGATGAATATGCTTGTAATCCAGAAGTGACCTGGTGTATGCTCTATAAAAGGCAAGCATAGAGCATCTGTCAGCACCCCATTTTGTATTGCTGAGAATCCTCAATAAATGAAGAGATTTCTTGCATTTATTGAGGAGTTCTTTTAAGTGGGGAAGCCACGTTAGACGCCGATCAAACACCAACCCAAGGAATTTTATAGTACTTGCAACTGGTAAGTTGTAATTATACAATTGCAGTATTGGGTTGGGGAATGTTCTTTTTCGGGTGAACAATATGCAGGTGGACTTTTCTTTAGATATTTTAAACCCAGTTAATGAACACCAATGTTCAAGTCGATGTAATGTGTCTTGTAGTTGGTCCTGTGCTGTGTTTACGTCTTTTGATGCAGTGTAGATGAGTATGTCATCAGCATATTGGCAATAGGTCACTGTATTTGGGATGAAAGATCTGATTGAATCTACTGCTATGTTGAACAATGTGGTGCTGAGAACTTCTCCCTGAGGCACTCCGTTTTCCTGTAGGAATTCATCTGAAACGTCTGAGCCTATCCTCACTCGGAATCGTCTATCATGCAAATAATTCTTTATGAAGGACAAGATGGAACCTTGAATTCCCCAATTGATATAATATCATCCTCCGCCAGACAGAATCGAAAGCTTTTTCTAAATGCAGAGAAATTGCAAGTACCAACTTCTTCTGTATGAAAGAATTCAGAATGTCATTTTCCAGCCGGCTAATGTGGTCTAATGTGCTGTGGCCAGGCCTGAATGCACACTGATAGGGCGATAACAAGTTCTCTCTTTCCAAGAGCCAAATCAGTCTCTTATTTAGTATTTTTTCGAGTACTTTTAACATACAGTTGGTCAACGATACTGGACGATAGCGGGAGGGAAATCTCTTGTCTTTGCCATTCCTTAGAATTGGTACAATGATAGCCTCATTCCAGGAGTGAGGATACGCCCCCTCTAGGAATATTTTATTGAATGCTTTAACAAGAAAAACAAAGCCCAATGGTGGTAAATTGTTTAACATCTCATAAGTTATTTTGTCAGGTCCAGGCGAAGTCTGTCTAGTAGTTGAGAGTATTAGTTTCAGTTCCTGAAGTGTGATAGGGTCATTAATGGGGTTGTCGTGATCTGTTAGTATCGGTATTTCCGTTCTATCGGTCTGTTGTTTTACCTTCAAAAAGGTTTTTGTGAAGTTATTGTCACTAGACATTTGAGCAAAATGATTTCCAAAAATATTGCTAACTTGGATTGGGTCTGTGACAATAGTACCATTCAGTTCAAGTCCTGTAATTGGTTGTCTGTACTTCTTGTGTTTAATCTTGTTAATGTTGTCCCAGATCTTACGTGATGGTGTGTGTCTGTTGATTGATGTAAGAAATTCCGTCCAGCACTGTTTTTTATTTTTCCTTATCACCCATTGAGCCTTTGCCTTTAACTTTTTAAAGTTCTGGAGATTCCTGTCAGATGGATGCCTACGGAATAAACGAAGTGCTTTTTTCCGTTCACTTACTGCTGTTCTACACTCATCATTCCACCAGGGAACGGGCACTTTGTGGAAATCGTTTATTTTTTTAGGAATGCTGTAATCGGCTGCTTCAAGTATCAGTGCAGTCAGGTCGTCTATATTTTGAATTTCGCTCGTGAGAAATTTATCTGTTAAATAGAGTCGAAACAAGTCCCAGTCTGTTTTTTTCATGTTGTAAGTTGGTAGAGTCTGGAAAGGAAGAGGTTCAGTTACAGGGGTTATTGATATAGGAAAGTGGTCGCTTGAATGTGTGCCATTAAGTACTTCCCAGTTGTATTGTGTATAGATAGATGGTGAGCAAATGGTTATGTCAATGTTCGAAAGGGTGCCTGTTCTAGGGCACAAGTGAGTAGGTGAGTCATTATTTAGTGTCATTAAGTCAAAATGTTCTAGTATTTGTTGCAGATGTTGTCCACGGTTATTGGTATTCGGTGAATTCCACATGTTACTCATTGCGTTCACGTCAGTCAGTGTTAGTACTGGTGGAGTCAGTTGAGTAAGTAGATCATGTAGAGCAGGTACATCTATTGGTTCACCAGGTGGACAGACAGTCAGCCGGTTTGGTAGAAGAACTGAGACTGCCACAGCCTGTAATGTAGTCAGTAATCGGACAGGTTCACTATAAATGTTATCCCTAACAAGTATAGCGACCCCGTCACAAGCTCTTCCTCCCAAACAGTAATCCTTCCTATATACTGAAAAACCATGAATGTTGAAGTCCTTACCTGGGCTTAAATGAGATTCTTGTATTCCAGCGATATCAAATTGTTTCCATCGTAACAGGTACTTCAGATCATCCACATGTTTTTTTTAGGCCGTTGATATTCCATTGAAGGAATGACATAGATATTTAGTTTAGGTTAAAAACATGTATAAAATACTTGTGAAGTTACTGTTCATGCTAGACGTCTTTTTCTAGATGAGCCCTGATTGTGGTTTCTACCCGGAACGTCATTTGTTGATTTATTTGCCTCATCAGATTTTGAAGTCATAGCTTTCAGCAGTGAAGGAGGAGGGTGTTGCTTTTGACTTTTGGATGAAGAAATCTTGAGCGATTCATTGCTTTTAGGAGCTTCAGCTATCTTCAATGTGTTCCGTCCGGCTTGTTCGATGGCCACTGGAGTCTTGAGAATTTGAGGCTGTTCTGGTGCAATATGATTCAGTTGAACTTTCTCTAATTTCTCCAGTCTTTTGTCAATATTTTTTATGAGCTCAAAGATTCTGTTGATGGAATGTTCACTTACCCCTGATTTAGCCTTCTCAGAATATTTATTCGAGCTGCTTTCATGAAATCGTTTTTTGGCCTCAGAATAGCTTAATTTTTGAAGTACCATAAGCTTCTTGATTTCTGATTCCTGCCTGTAGGTAGGGCACTTCTTGAAGAAATGAGAATCATGACACAAACAGCATTTCACTTCTGAACACTCACCTTCATCCTTGACACTGCAACATTTGGCACATTTCGGTTCCTTGTCACAGCTGCTGGAGTGGTGATTCAATGTGCAGCATCGGTAACACATTAAAGGCAGAGGAACGTATGGCCTTAAGTTAACCGAAAGATACCCGATGTGTATTTTTTTCAGGCAATACGGGTGAGTTATGGTTGCAACAAATAGTGGCGAGTGTTTTAATCCTCTGCATGGAAGTCGCTTGAAGCTGATAACCTTCTGGTCTACCAGTTCATTGAGGATGTCGGAGTCTGGAACATCTGCTATGTCTCTGCAGTAAAATACTCCACGAGAATGGTTTAAATTTTCATGTGGCGTTACAACAGCTCGAAGTCCGTTAAAAGATTTGACATTGAGTAATTTCAACGATACTGATGCTTGTTGAACATGCTATTTATTTTTGTAATTTTTTATGTTACGAAAATGTATTTGTGTGTAAAACAGGATAGGAAAAATGAGACCCATTCTCTGTTGCTAAATATAATGAAAAGTTTTGGGCACTTCGTATACTTTCATTAATATCTCGAAAACGGTTAACAATCTTGGGAAGCGGAAGGTTACCATTCGAAAGCTTACTAAATTCTCTACAAAAAAGGTTCTGACAAAAGTTTTAATTAGGCGATGTCAATCGTTGAAATAAGTGCTTAAAACATTAAAGTAATTGATTTCGTTTATTCGAACGGTTCTTTTTTCCGTTTTATTCCTTGTTATTTTTTAATTGATTATAGTTGGATAATGTATTTGACAATAAAACAGTTTAAGTAAAATAACAAAAACAATTTATTGTTAGAAATATAGATTTCCAAGGTTCCAAGACCTTGTAACTAGCGAGGGCCTTTCTAGGGTTGGCCGACCCTTCCAGGTAAGGTCATAAATCAAGACCTTCTAAGACTTGTGGAACCAAAATAATAATTGCTTCTATTTTAATCTTTCCAAATTAGACTAGGCATAAGAACGGAACCGCGCTAGGATGATGCAGTTCCTGCGAGTCGGACTTTTTTTCTCATATATCTTCCATGTACAGAGTGGTCCGTTATTATATGTATAGATTTATTTACTTTTGCTTTTTAGGTTCGTATGTTTAGGTTGAATTATTTAATTATACTCCAATACATTTTAGCGCGGATACTCCCTATCTCCATAGGGAGAACCCGCTTATGAGGTTCATGAAACAATCCGGAAGTGCCGACTAGAAAATTTTGCGTTTCAGAACCCCTAGAGACCGAAAATATTGTGGTTCAAATTTGTATATATATATATATATATATATATATATATATATATATATATATATATATATATATTTGTCTGTTCGCTCATTTCTGGCTTCCCTGATGGTCCGATTTTGATGAAATTTGGTACAAAAATCCGTCGTCCAATTTGAAAGGTCAAGTTCGTTAACCAGCAAAATCCACCCACTGGAAGATGGCGTTTGGGGCGAAATTCGCGCAAAAAAAATCGTAACGCTTTTTGAGTTCATATGCTTGTAAGTACTCGTTTTATAGGCTTCTTGGCCAAGGAAAACGAATGAAACCATTTTCAAGGCGATAGCTTTAACCGTTTTCGAGAAAATTGGAAAAATAGTTGTTGAATACCGATTTTGGTTTGGGTACTTAGAATCATGGGATTCAGTTGAAACATTTTCTGCATGTTCAACTTTCATCAAAACTAATATGTTAAAATTTTGGTTACGTTTGGAGTTAAGGAAGGGTTAGAATAAAATATTTTAATAATAGACATGAAAATTTTTGGTAACTTTGTACATTTTCCTTAATATCTCTAAAGCGGTTGAAAATCTTGTGAAGCGGAAGTTTACCATTCGAAAGCTTACTAAATTTTCTACAAGAAAGATTCTAAAGAAATTTTTGATTAGGAATTTTCAATCGGAGAAATAAGTGCTTAAAACTTCAAATGTGTTGTTCTTTTGACCTGGTTTTCGTAGTTGTTTAGCTCATATTTTAATGGGCTGTTGTTGTTTTTTTAATTGCATTTATTTATAGAATTAGCATTACTGTAGAAGAGATCAAGAAAAATAGAAATATTTTGATATTTGTTTTGATATTTGAAATAACTATTTGTAGCAGTTGGGCTGGCGAACCTGTGGTGGGTGCCATACCAGGTATAAGGGTATGCTGCCCCTTGGTAACGGGCCCTTTGTTTATATGGGAAAGGTTGAACCAAAATAAAAACGG
This sequence comes from Gonocerus acuteangulatus, assembly GCA_946811695.1. Classification (NCBI taxonomy): domain Eukaryota; kingdom Metazoa; phylum Arthropoda; class Insecta; order Hemiptera; family Coreidae; genus Gonocerus; species Gonocerus acuteangulatus. Next base: position 90,788,825 of record OX328123.1, read on the forward strand.
TTTCTATTTCAATCTTCCCAAATGACACTAGGGATAAAAACTGAACCGCGCTAAGATGACGCAGTTCCTGTGAGTCGCACTTTTATTCACTCCACCCAATTTCAGGTGTAAACATCGATTGGACCCCCTTAGTTGGGGAAATCGGTCCTTGAACCTTCGGAAATCTTGTTCTTAGCGCGTTTCCTCTGACCCTCCATAGGGAGAAACCCCGCTCATTATGGGATAGAATGTTTCAAAACCCATTAAAAGGATACCTAAATGCCAACAAATGAAAATCCTTGATCGCACGACATTTATCAATCGACATTCGCCCATAAAACAGTGTTCCGGTTTGCGGATTCTACTAGAAAACGAACTTGACATTTTAAATTAGTCAAAGTATTTTTTTCTGACATTTTGTACAAAAGTACTTTGTCTAATTTAAAATGTCAAGTTCGTTTTCTAGTAGAATCCGGCAACCGGAACACTGTTTTATAGGCGAATTTCGATTGGTAAAAGTCGTGCGGTTACGGATTTTCATTTGTAGGCATTCAGGTATCCTTTTTAACCGTTTTTGAGAAAAATGGACACAACTATTATTTTTTTTAAACTAATTTCTAAGAGGAACTTATAATTGCTGAATTCAGTTGAAATATTTTCTACATGTTTCAAATTTGTCCAAACCAATTGTAAGCTAAAGACGTTTTGGTTAAATTCGAAGCTAAGGATGTATTCGAAAATAAAAAAGTCCGACTCGCAGGAACTGCATCATCTTAGCGCGGTTCCGTTCATATCCCTTTTGTCATTTGAAAAGCTTAGAATAGAAACAGATAATATTTGGTTCGGCCTTTGTTCAAAGGGCTTTATGACTTTACCTGGTCGGGTCCGCCAGACCCCAGAATCCTCTTCTAGAGATACCTATTTAGTACGTTTCAATGCATTGAAAAAAATCAAAAATTTTCACATTTTCATCTGTTCGTCTACTATAGTAATAATTCTAGAAATAAAATCAATTAAAAAATAAAATAAAAAACCAACAGCATAAAGGCAATTGAAAATATTCAAAATACGTCATCGAATCTCTTTCTCTTTGAAAGCTATATTTCTAACAATAAATTGTTTTTCTTATTTTATTTAATCTGTTTTATTGTCAAATAGATTATCCAACTATAAGCAATTAAAAATATAGTGGACACAGAAGGACCAAGAACAAGTCTTCAAGATTGAGTAGAATCCCCTGCCTAATAAAGCCTATATAGAATATTATGCCTAATAAAGCCTATATAGAATATTATGCCTAAGAAAGCTTATATAGTGGATACAGAAGGTCCAAGAACAAGTATTCAAGTTTGAGTAGAATCCCCTGCTTAATAATGCGCTTATAGAGTAATATGCCTAACAAAGCCTATCTAGTGGATACAGAAGGACCATGAACAAGTATTCAAGATTGAGTAGAATCCCCTGCCTGATAAATCCTTTACAATAATATGCCTAATAAAGCTGATCTAAAGATCATTGTTTTGTGGTAAATGGGAGGCATTTTTTGTAAGTGCACGAGTATAATTACGGACTTAAAAAATCTCCAAGTCTAAAAAGAAGTAAATTTTTTAAGTTTCTAAAATTATTTTATTGTTAGAATACTGCTGTGTGTGTGTGTGTGTGGACCTTTATACTTAAGACAATTTGTAAGTTGTAGAGGGGACAACTAAATTCAAAGAAATTATGTACGTTCGTTGCATTTGGATTTTGTTGTGAAAAAATGAAACATTATTTTTATGCTACAAAATGACTTACAACAATATTGTAATTTGAGAACCAAACAACTGAAAATAATATTTTTAATAATGGGTTAACGAAGCAAAGCATTTAAAAAAAGTCCGACTCGCAGGAACTGCATCATCTTAGCGCGGTTCCGTTCTTATCTCTAGACTCATTTAAAATTATTAAAATAGAAGCTGTTATTATTTTGGGTCCACATTTCTAGAAAGCATGAAGATTAGATAGTTAGCCGTCGAGGTGATAAGTAAAGATGGAATGGCTGGGATTCGGCTAAAGAAACCTCAATACGATTTTTGTTAAAAAATCTATATTTAGGACGTTTTGGCTACTCATTGGTAGCCTTCGTCAGCAATGAAAGTGCCGGGAGGTAGAGGAGGACCAAAGTTGACAGTTCCATCTTTACTTTCAAGAAAGGTCTTATTTACGATCTTACCTGGATACCCATCCAGGGTATCCAGCCCTAGGAAGGACCCCGCTAGGCATTTGAAAAGCTATCTTGGAAATCCATATCTCTAAGATTAAATTGTTTTTCTTATTTTTCTTAACCTGATTTATTATCAAATACATTATCCAACAATAAGCAGTTAAAAAATAACAAGGAATAAAAACAGACAAAAAGAAAAGTTCGAATAAGCGAAATCAATTACTTTAAAGTTTTAAGCACTTATTTCTCCGATTGACATCGTCTAATCAAAACTTTTATTAGAACCTTTTTTTTAGAGAATTTAGTAAGCTTTCTAATGGTATTTTTCTGTTTACAAAGATTCTCAACCTTTTTCGAGATATTAAGGAAAGTATACAAAGTTACCAAAACTTTTTATGTCTGTTAATAAAATATTTTATTCTGACCCTTCCTTAACTCCAAACGTAACGTAAATTTCAACATATTAGTTTTAATGAAAGTAGAACATGCAGAAAATTTTTCAACTGAATCCCATGATTCTAAGTACCTAAACCAAAAACGGTATTCAAAAACTATTTTTCCAATTTTCTCGAAAACGGTTAAAGCTATCGCCTTGAAAATGGTTTCATTTGTTTTCCTAGCCCAAGAAGCCTATAAAACGAGTACTTACAAGCTTATGAACTTAAAAACGTAAGCGTTACGATTTTTTCTGCGCGAATTTCGCCCCAAACGCCATCTTCCAGTGGGCGGATTTTGCTGGTTAACGAACTTGACCTTTCGAATTGGACGATGGATTTTTGTACCAAATTTCATCAAAATCGGACCATCAGGGAAGCCAGAAATGAGCGAACAGAAAAATATATATATATATATATATATATATATATATATATATATATATATATATATATGATGGTCTCTAGGGGTTCTGAAACGCGAAATTTTTTGGTCGGCACTTCCGGATTGTTTCATTGTATCAACCTTATAAGCGGGGTTCCTCCCTATGGGGGAGGGAGGAACCGCGCTAAAAGACACTGGAATGTAAATGCAATGTAGAAATAGAATTTTAAGTTTAAATTTTAATAATAATAATGTTAGGAAGAATTAATATCATCGACTTATTTGATAAAAATAAATAAATTAAAAGTGATATACAACGAGTTGGCAAATATAAAAAAGCCCGACTCGCAGGAACTGCGTCATCTTAGCGCGGTTCCAGGTTTTTTTTTTTTTTTTTTTTTTTTTTTTTTTTTTTTTTTTTTTTTTTTTACGGCACATCTACATCTAGGTCATTAGCGCCGACATCCAGGGTGTACCGAGGAATTTCACCAGCGAGCCGTGGGATGATAAAATTCCTGCCGGAGGTTGGGAATCGAACCCACCATCTCCCGCTTATGAATCCAAGGCGCTAGCCATTAGACCACGGGAGACCCCGGTTCCTGTTCATATCCCTATTCTCATTTGAAAAGCATAGAATAGAAACAGATAATATTTTCCTCGGCCTTTGTTCAAAGGGTTTTATGGCTATACCTGGGGTCAGGTCCGCAAGACCCTAGAATACTCTTCTACCGATACTTCATTTCATACGTTTCAATGAATTGGAAAATATCAAATATTTTCACACATTCCTGTGTTCTTTTACTATAGTAATAATTCTACAGATAAAATCAATTAAAAAATAAAATAAAAAAACCAACAGCATAAAGGCAATTGAAAATATTCAAAAGACGTCAACGAATCTTTTTCTCTTGGCAAGCTATATTTCTAACAATGAATTGTTTTTCTTATTTTGCCTAATCTGTTTTATTGTAATATACATTATCCAACTATAAGCAATTAAAAAATAACAAGGAATAAAAACAGACAAAAAGAACAGTTCGAATAAGCAAAATCAATTACTTTAATGTTTTAAGCACTTATTTCTCCGATTGACATCGCCTAATCAAAACTTTCATCAGAACCTTTTTTGTAGAGCATTTAGTAAGCTTTCTAATGGTATTCTTTCGTTTACCAAGATTCTCAACCTTTTTCGAGATATTAAGGAAAATATACAAAGTTACCAAAACTTTTTAAGTCTGTTAATAAAATATTTTATTCTAACCCTTCCTTAACTCCAAACGTAACCAAAATTTGAACATATTAGTTTTGATGAAAGTAGAACATGTAGAAAATGTTTCAACTGAATCCCATGATTCTAAGTACCCAAACCAAAAACGGTATTCAAAAAATATTTTTCCAATTTTCTCGAAAACGGTTAAAGCTATCGCCTTGAAAATGGTTTCATTCGTTTTCCTAGCCCAGGAATCATATAAAACGAGTACTTAGAAGCTTATGAACTCAAAAACGTAAGCGTTACGATTTTTTTTGCGCGAATTTCGCCCCAAACGCCATCTTCCAGTAGGCGGATTTTGCTGGTTAACGAACTTGACCTTTCAAATTGGACGAAGGATTTTTGTACCAAATTTCATCAAAATCGGACCATTCGTCTTCGACCTAGAGAGCGAACAGACAAATATATATATATATATAAATAAATATATACATATATATATATATATATATACAAATTTGAACCACCGTTATTTTCGGTCTCTAGGGGTTCTGAAACGCGAAATTTTCTAGTCGGCACTTCCAGTTTGTTTCATTGTATCAACCCTATAAGCGGGGTTCCTCCCTATGGGGGAGGGAGGAACCGCGCTAAAACAGGCAGATAAAAAATCATAAAAAAATAATTTACCTTAAATTCAGATGGATGTAGTAGAAAGTCACTATAGTCTTATAGTGATATAAAATTGTCAACACTTGTTCACACAGAGTAAAACAATATAAACAGATCTAAGGTGTTACACGGTAGCTGGTGAAAGAAAGAATGAGAAGGTCTCGTATTGCTATTCTCTGTATGCAGGGTCTACTTCCAGGTAAAGTCATATACTTTTACTGCCCTTTACCGTTATTCAGAAAGCTCTTTGTGTTTACAAACAAAGGACTCGGTATAGACCACCCGTATTAACCCAAAAGTGATTAGGTCAAGCTTGATAAACTTCCTGAATTAAATTAAGGAATTTAAGAGTGCTTAAAATAGGTTCTTGATGTAGTCAAAAAATTCAAGGAGAATTAGACCATGAATAGAAAATTTCGGCCAAACAGAAGGAAAATAACAATAACAAGGATAGTTAAACTTCGTTTTCAAAGATTGTTAGTTGTAACACAAAAACGGTCACTCATGATTCTAATAAATTAACTGTGAAGGGTGATTACACAAATATTCCTGTTGAGGCTTTAAAGCTTCAATTTAAAAAATATATTAACCCACAGGAATTATAGATTGGCCTAAAAACATAAAATCATTGAAAAAAGAATTTCTTATTATTGAATAAAACAAAAACGATATAGAGGTTATATCAACTGAGTTTTCAAATATATGCAAAGACCTGTTGATCAATAAAATTAAAATAAAAAATAGAGTTCTCTGTAAAAGGTTTAATGAATTCTATTAAATACATATTTTCCAATTTAGTTATAATTTTAACTATTGGAATTATTATCCAAAGATTCATATAATTACTCAACAATAGATTCTAATTTGAAGCACAGCTATTTTCGATATCTACCTGTTCTAAAACGTGAAATCATTTATTAGGCACTTCGGATTACGTCATTGGGTCGACGTCAGAAGAGTGTTTCCTATCTGTGGAGTGAAGCAGGAAACGAGTTAAAAACAGCAACCAATTAAAATGTGAGGTAAATAGAGGAAAAACGCCGTCCCTGGTGGTAGAAAATCTTACAAGGCATTTCACTCAGAAATCTCCGAAATATTCTTACTAATTTCACGTATCCAGTTTTATAACCAAATAGATTTATATTCTATAATCAATAAGAAAAAACTACTAGCAATAAAAAACTATGGGTAACAGATGAAAATAGGGAATACCAAGAACAATTCTAAAGAACGAAATCAACACCAGTACTGTAATCTAGATATTCATAAGGCATCTTCGAATTTTAACAAACAAAATATTGCCTCTAATTATACGTATCCTGTTTACTGACTAATACATTTGACTGCTATAAGAAATTACAAAAATAACGAGCAGTGAAAAAAAACTGCGGGCAATACACAAATATATCCGTTTAAATAAACGAAACTAACTACCTAAGTTTTAAGCACTTATTTCTCCTAATGTGACGACCCCATCAAACATTTCTTTAAAACATTTTTTGTAGAGAATTTAGTAAGCTTTCTAACTGTTACATTTCACTTGCCAGGATGTCCTAACCCTTTTCGTGATATTAAGGAAAAAATACGAGAGGGGCCTAATAGATATTCATACGGGATATGAGAATCCCAATATTCCACAAAAATAAAATATTCTAATTATACGTATCCTGTTTTATTGACAAATACATTTGACTACTATAAGCAATTGCAAACACTAGGGAATATGCCAAAGAACTCGGAGTAGGAGCCTCGACAGTTTCAAGACACTTGAAGGAAATCGGCAAATCCAAAACTGACATTTCATACGATACAGCCTGATATATTTCTAACAATGAATTGTTTTTCTTATTTTAATTAATCTGTTTCGTTGTCAAATACATTATCCAACTATAAGCAATGAAAAAATAGGAATAAAAACAGACAAAAAGAACCGTTCGAATAAACGAAATCAATCACTTATTTCTCCGATTGACATCGCTTATTCAAAACTTTCTTTAGAACATTTTTCGTAGACCATTCAGTAAGCTTTCGAATGGTAACCTTTCGCTTCCCAAGATTTTCAACCGTTTTCGAGATATTAATGAAAGTATAAGAAGTACCCAAAATTTTCATTATTTCTAGCAACAGAAAATTGGTCTCATTTTTCCTATCCTGCTTTACACACAAATACATTTTCCCAACATAAGAAATTGCAAACATAAAAAGCAATAAAAAACCAAGGGAAAGAGACAAAAATTACAAAAAGAACGACAAAACCCCGTTCATAAGAACAAAACAGACGTATTTGAAGTTTTAAGCACTTATTTCTCCGATTGACATAACCTAATCAATAATAGTTTAGAATCTTTTTTGTAGAGAATTTAGTAAGCTTTCAAATAGTTTCTATCCACTTACCACGATTTCCCAACCGTGTTCGAGATATTAATGAAAGTATACGAAGTTCCCAAAACTTTTCATGTCTGTTAATAAAATATTTTATTCTAATCCTTCCTTAACCCTAAACGTAACACAAATTTCAACATATTAGTTAAAATTTTTGTTACGTAGAACATGCAGAAAATGTTTCAACTGAATCCCATGATTCTAAGTACCCAAACCAAAAACGGTATTCAAAAACTATTTTTCCAATTTTCTCGAAAACGGTTAAAGCTATCGCCGTGAAAATGGTTTCATTCGTTTTCCAAGCCCAAGAAGCCTATAAAACGAATACTTACAAGCTTATGAACTAAAAAAAGTCCGACTCGCAGGAACTGCAGCATCTTAGCGCGGTACCGTTCATGTCCCTAGTGCCATTTGATAAGCTTAGAAAAGAAAACCTATTTTTTTTTATATATCTCGTGAAAATTGTCAAAATCCTATCGAACATCTCGAATAAAAGTGATATTAAGGCGTCAGGGACACCGACAGTAGCTAACTTTTACACAGAAGCGGAAATTACAGAATCTGGCTCTCATTCTAAAGCAAAGCTCTATAAATCAATACAAAATATGCCTAATAAAGCCTTTCTAGAGGATACAGAAGCATGGGCGTATATGAGGGGGGGGGGGCTGAGGGGGCTGCAGCCCCTCCCGAAATTTTGAATTGATCATAAAAACTTCTCGTAAAACCCTTAAAAATAAATTAAATAAGATCACTTAGTTCATAAAACATATTTTATTTTACGTGTAATAGCGTTTTAGTTGCCTAAAACTATTCCAAGCTCTAAATATTTAGTATTCCATACCCTGGAAATGGTCTCAGCCCCCCCGAAATTGTTTTTATATACGCCCATGTACAGAAGGATCAAGAAGAAGTACACAAGATTGAGTAGAATACCCTGCCTAATATAGCCTATATAGAATAACATGCCGATTAAAACATATCTAGTAAATACATAAGGACAAATAAAAGTCTTGACGAATAACAAGTCAAGAAAAAAACCTTTATTTAACAAAATAAAACAAAGTTTAGTTGCCCAACTACAATAGAATAATATACCTAATTAAGTCTATGGAGTAGACACAAATGGACCAAAAACAAGTCTTGTGGAATATGGTTTTTTTTCTAATTAAATACTTTTTATCAATATTTAGTATATAACCTTTGTTGAAAACTATTGATTGCTAATTGATGAATCGGTTTACAACTAAGTAGTCTTTATGAATATTTAGTATATAACCTATGTTTGGATCTGAGTTTTTGGGGTGCTCTCCGCCTAGGCTTTGTATATGTGTCGGTAGATACCTGGGGTATATTTACAGCTCTTGAGGATTAACTCTTAGCAGGTAAATTTCCTGCGGCCCCCTTGTTTCTACGGGCATTGAACCGCCATATTCGCTCATAGTATCTAACCGTTGTGAAGTTTATTTTTTGGATTTAGGACTTAATATACATATGTAGACTAAATCATAGCAAGAAGTAATCCTCCGTCGTCGGTTCTTAACTATGTAGACTCGCTAATGTTATCCAATCTTAGACACATCGTATTTAAAATCCACAGCAAAAACACGACATTTCATCAGAATCCCCTGCTAAATAAAACATATATAGAATAATATGCCAAATAAAGCCTATCTAGTGTATAAAAATAGAGGAAAAAAGCCGTTCGTGGTGGTAGAAAATCTTAAAAGTATTTCACTCAGAAATCTCCGAAATATTGTCACTAATTTTACGTATCCTATTTTATAGCCAAATAGATTTATATTCTATAATCAATAAGAAAAACCTACTAACAATAAAAAACTATGGGTAACAGATGAAAATAGGGAATACCAAGAATAATTCTAAAGAACGAAATCAACACCAGTACTGTAATCTAGATATTCATACGGCATCTTCGAATTCTAACAAACAAAATATTGATTCTAATTATACGTATCCTGTTTTATTGACAAATAAATTTGACTACTACAAACAATTAAAAACACTAGGGAATATGTCAAAGAACTCGGAGTAGGAGCCTCGACAGTTTCAAGACATTTGAAGGAAATCGACAAATCCAAAACTGACATTTCATACGGTACAGCCTGATGTATTTTTAACAATGAATTGTTTTTCTTATTTTATTTAATCTGTTTTATTGTCAAAAACATTATCCAACTTTAAGCAATTAAAAAATAACAAGGAATAAAAACAAAAAAATGAACCGTTCGAACAAACGAAATCAATTACTTCAAAGTTTAAGCACTTATTTCTCCGATTGACATAGCCTAATCAAACATTGTTTCAGAATCTTTTTTGTAGAACATTTAGTAAGCTTTCGCATGGTAACCCTCCGTTTCCCAAATTCTCAACCTCTTTCGAGATATTAAGGAAAGTATACAAAGTTACCAAAACTTTTTTATGTCTGTTAATAAAATATTTTATTCTAACCCTTCCTTAACTCCAAACGCAACCAAAATTTCAACATATTAGTTTTAATGAAAGTAGAATATGCAGTAAATGTTTCAACTGAATCCCATGATTCTAAGTACCCAAACCAAAAACGGCATTCAAAAATTATTTTTTCAGTTTTCTCGAGAACGGTTAAAGCTATCGCCTTGAAAATGGTTCCATTCGTTTTCCTAGCCCAAGAAGCCTATAAAAAGAGTACTTACAAGCTTATGAACTCAAAAACGTAAGCGTTACGATTTTTTTTGCGCGAATTTCGCCCCAAACGCCATTTTCCAGTGGGCGGATTTTGCTGATTAACGAACTTGACCTTTCAAATTGGACGATAGATTTTTGTACCAAATTTCATCAAAATCGGACCATCAGGGAAGCCACAAATGAGCGAACAGACAAATATATATATATATATATATATATATATATATATATATACATGTATATATATATATATATATATATATATATATATATATACAAATTTGAACCACCGTTATTTTCGGTCTCTAGGGGTTCTGAAACGCGAAATTTTCTTGTCGGCACTTCCGGATTGTTTCATTGTATCAACCTTATAAGCGGGGTTCCTGCCTATGGGGGAGGGAGGAACCGCGCAAAAACGTAAGCCTTGCGATTTTTATTGCGCGAATTTCGCCCCAAACGCCATCTTCCAGTTGGCGGATTTTGCTGGTTAACGAACTTTACCTTTCAAATTAGACGAAAGATTTTTTTACCAAATTTCATCAAAATCGGACCATTCGTCTGGGAGCTACAGAGCGAACAGACAAATATATATATATATATATATATATATATATATATATATATATATATATATATAAATTTATACATATATATATATATATATATATATATATATATATATATATACAAATTTTAACCACTATCATTTTCGGTCTCTAGGGGTTCTGAAACGCAAAATTTTCTAGTCGGCACTTCCGGATTGCGTCATGAGATCAACCTTATAAGAGGGGTTCCGATGGGGAGGGAGGAACCGCGCTAATAATAACCGTAAGCGTTACGATTTTTTTGCACGAATTTCGCCCCAAACGCCATCTTCCAGTGGGCGGATTCTGCTGGTTAACGAACTTGACCTTTCAAATTGGACGACAGATTTTTGTACCAAATTTCATCAAAATCGGATCATTCGTCTAGGAGTTAAAGAGCGAACAGACAAATATATATATATATATATATACTAGCTGACCCGGCGAACATCGTACCGCCTAACAGTCAATTCTTTAATTTTTTTTTAATACTTATTCTGCTATTTGGGACACCCGGACAGCTAGTAAGATAGAAAAAAAGTCCGTCAAGCAGGAGCTGCATAACTAAGCACTTTCCTCAGAATTTGGGTAGTGTAGACTGCTTTCCAGAACAATTTGCTTAAAATATCCTACATAAATAAAATAAAAACATGAATAGTTCTCTTTTAAATTTGTAATGAGTAACTGATCAATTATTAATTTGCTTCCAGAGTTATGTTTACACAGTGGCGAATTGGTATTGTGGGTCCGGAGTAAACTCCCCCCCCTCCTAATGAACCGATTTAGTTTATTTTTACAACACATATTTACCTGTGGATTACCACTACGAATACCGAGTTTCGTCGAAATATACCAAAAATCACGGCTGGTAGTGGCGAATTGGTATTGTGGGTCCGGAGTAAACCCCCCCCCCCCCCCTTCTAATGAACCGATTTAGTTCATTTTTATATCTCACTTTGCTCTCTATATTACCACTACGAATACCAAGTTTCGTTGAAATATAACAAATATTACGGCTGACATAATCAAATTAGTTTTTTGGGTTCGGGGTAAACCCCCCCTTCCGGTGGACCGACTTTGGTGGTTAACGAACTCGTTCAATCGTTTGATAATTGAATGCTATATACCAAGTTTCGTGACGAAAAAAAAACTCTGGCCGCTATCGTGTTAACAGATACATATATATATATATATATATATATATATATATATATATATATATATATATATATATATATATATATATATGCATATATATATATATATGTATATATATATATATATATATATATATAAATTTTAACGGGGGTCATTTTCGGTGTCTACTAGTAAACCCCCCCTTCAGCAGGTAGGATCGATAAAGATTTGATGAAATTTTTAAAAAATTCCGTCATGAGTCCAACCTCAATAGCTACTTTCCTTCGGAGGAAAGTGCTAAAAGAAGAAAAAAACTTAACAAGTCGACAATTACATTATGTCAAAAAATCAAAATTATAAAACACTTAAAATTCTTTTAATAGTCACTAAAAAATCAAAATTACAATATCAGATTTCCTATTATGATACCTACTTATTATATTTCATTTTATTTTTACTTATTCAAATTAAGTTTAATTTTTATTGTAGTACTTAATGGTACACGATATTTTTTGTTTCATTACCCGACGCGTAAATAAACAGAGCAGATGGTTTTCCAACACGGGTACAGGCAACATACAATTGACCATGCGAGAAACATTGGTTTTCTAGATTGATACCACAAACACTTAATGACTGCCCTGGGATTTGTTTATATTCAAACTGAGTTCATAGGTCCAATAGCAACACAGCTGAGGCACTGTAATGAATTCACAGCAGCTCGATTCAAACTTGCACCATTATTAATCGAATGTCGCGGGTCTGTCTTAACCAAATTCTTTCACGTTCATTGCGATCTTCACATTCCTGGGCAGTACGATTAGATTGATAATTAATTTGATGCGTTGCATTTCGGGTTCTTCTGCCTAAATTTGTCCACCGCCTTACAGGAGGCATATTTAGTTAGTCACAAACACACAACACTTTTGTAATTTTACAGAAATTTATGGCTTTTAGATTTAGTAATATTATAGATTCACAGCAAAGAGATGTTTACATTTCAAGTGACATTTTACCACAGACAATTTACATTTTACTATCGTCAATTTGTTATTGAGTAATGTTACCATCGAATAAATATTGGCAAATATTGACATTAATATTTATACGATACTAATGTCACTCAATTGTTTTGCCTTCCCAGAACCCCTCCACTAACAGTTTATGGTATGGTATTAGAGTTCAAATTGACCTTTAAGTATTATTACAAATCTTTTGTATGGGAATATAGAAAAGTGGAGTCTTTTTAGCTCTTTTTTCCCCTCCCCCATAGGGAGGAACCCCGCTTATAAGGTTGATCTCATGACGCAATCCAGAAGTTCCGACTAGAAAATTTTGCGTTTCAGAACCCCTAGAGACCGAAAATGATAGTGGTTAAAATTTGTTTATATATATATATATATATATATATATATATATATATATATATATATATATATATATATATATATATATATTTGTCTGTTCGCTCTCTAGGTAGAAGACGAATGGTCCGATTTTGATGAAATTTGGTACAAAAATCCTTCGTCCAATTTGAAAGGTCAAGCTCGTTAACCAGCAAAATCTGTCCACTGGAAGATGGCGTTTGGGGCGAAATTCGCGCAAAAAAATCGTAACAATTACGTTTTTGAGTTCATAAGCTTGTAAGCACTCGTTTTATAGGCTTCTTGGGTTAGGAAAACGAATGAAACCATTTTCAAGGCGATAGCTTTAACCGTTTTCGAGAAAATTGGAAAAATAGTTATTGAATACCGTTTTTGGTTTGGGTACTTAGAATCATGGGATTCAGTTGAAACATTTTCTGCATGTTCTACTTTCATTAAAACTAATATGTTTAAATTTGTGTTACGTTTAGAGTTAAGGAAGGGTTAGAATAAAATATTTTATTAACAGACATAAAAAGTTTTGGTAACTTTGTATACCTTCCTTAATATCTCGAAAAAGGTTGAGAATCTTGGTAAACAGAAGAATACCATTAGAAAGCTTACTAAATGATCTACAAAAAAGGTTCTGATAAAAGTTTTGATTAGACGATGTCAATCGGAGAAATAAGTGCTTAAAACTTTAAAGTAATTGATTTCGCTTATTCGAACTGTTCTTTTTGTCTGTTTTTATTCCTTGTTATTTTTTAACTGCTTTTAGTTGGTTAATGTATTCGATAATAAATCAGGTTAAGAAAAACAATTAGAGATATTCCAATCTTAGAGATATGGATTTCCATGATATAGCTTTTCAACTGCCTAGCGGGGTCCTTCCTAGGGCTGGTTGTGGATAGGCCAACCAGCCCTAGGTAAGATCGTAAATAAGACCTTTCTTGAAAGTAAAGATGGGACTGTCAACTTTGGTCCTCCTCTGCCTCCCGGCACTTTCAATGCTGACGAAGGCTACCAATGAGTAGCTGAAACGTCCTAAATATAGATTTTTTAACAAAAATCGTATTGAGGTTTCTTTAGCCGAATCCCAACCATTCCATCTTTACTTATCATCTCGACGGCTAACTATCTAATCTTCATGCTTTCTAGAAACGTGGACCCAAAATAATAAGAGCTTCCATTTTAATCATTTTAAATGAGTCTAGAGATAAGAACGGAGCGCGGTTGCGCTAAGATGATGCAGTTCCTGCGAGTCGGACTTTTACTTCGTTAATGCAAATATAAATTAATTTAAATTGCATTATTAACATGTGATTCTAATGTCACCTAGTGATTACATGTTCTTATTTATTTAATTTTTTTGCTTATACACAAATAACCAAATATGTTAAGTTTTCTTTTTTTTTTTTTTTTTTTTTTTTTTTTTTTTTTTTTTTTTTTTTTTTTTTTTTTTACGGCGCATCTACATCTTGGCCATTAGCGCCGGGCTATCTATAGGTTGCCGCCCTTTTATAATGCCAACAGCACGTGGTCGGTCACCCATTCAGGTACTGACCACGCCCGACGTTGCTTAACTTCGGTGATCTATGGGAACCGGTGTATTCAACGTGGCTATGGCCGTTGGCCAAATATGTTAAGTGTTCAAAATATTATAATTGAGAACAAATGTTTGTATTTAAAGATGAATTTGCGTTAAGGAAGTAAAAAAGTCTGTCAACAGTCCGTAGTTACGCAGGAGCTGCATAACTAAGTACTTTCCTTAGAATTTGGGTTGTGTAGACTGGTTTCCAGTACGATTTGCTTAAAATATCCTACATAAATAAAATAAAAACATGAATAGTTCTCTTTTTTTAAAAAATTTTAACGTCCATTTATTATTAACAACGAATAGTTCTCTTTTAATTTTGTAATGAGTAACTGTTCAATTGTAACTGTTCATTTTTATTTAATAGATATACAAATACGTTAAAATAATTGAATTGTAATGAGTAACTGTTCAATTATTAATTTGCTTCCAGAGTTATGTTTACACATGGTATTTACTACACTATTTAATAAATACTAAAAACTTCATATTTTCGTCTTTTGAAAGCGCTCCTTGCGGCGGCTTTGTGAACCTACGTCTGGCGGACTTTTCTATTGAAATATATTACAAAGTAAACCCCCTTTTCTGATTGACCGATTTAGCTCATTTTTACAAAACTTTTTTCCCATGAGTTACCCATGACGTATACCGCGTTTCGTTACAATACAGCAGAAATTACGACCGGTATGACTATATTAGTAATTTGGGTCCGGAGTAAACCCCTTCCTAATTAACCGATTTAGTTTATTTTTACAACACATATTTACCTATAGATTACCACTACGAATACCGAGTTTCGTCGAAATATAACAAAAATCACGGCTGGTAGTGGCGAATTGATATTGTGGGTCCGAAGTAAACCCCCCCGCCCCTTCTAATGAACCGATTTAGTTTATTTTTACATCTCACTTTTCTCTTTAGATTACCACTACGAAAACCAAATTTCGTTGAAATATAACTAATATTACGGCTGGCCTGGTCAAATTAGTGTTTTGGGTTCGGGGTAAACCCCCCCTTCCGGTGTACCGATTTTGGTGGCCGTGAGTGTTAAGGCGTGAGCACTTAAAACTACGTGCCAAAGGTCGTGGGTTCGATTCCTGAGTTATATTATTATTTGAACCTGTGAAATTTTGGTCACGATTGGGGTTTGGGAAGTGTTAGAAAAAATAAAAAATTTATAGACATGAGTATTTTTGGATTTAATTATACTTTTAGCGCGGTTACTCCCTATCTCCATAGGGAGAACCCGCATATGAGGTTGACCTCACGACGCAATCCGGAAGTGCCTTCTAGAAACTTTCACGTTTCAGACCCTATAGATCACGAAAATATAAGTGGCCCAAATTTGTGTGTGTATATATATATATATATATATATATATATATATATATATATATATACATATATATGTATATATTTATATATATGCTTGTCTGTTCGCTCTCTAGCAAGCTCAAAAATGGTCCGATTTTAACGAAATTTGGTACAAAAATCTGTCGTCTAATTTGAAAGGTCAAGTTCGTTAACCAGAAGAATCCACCCACTAGAAGATAGTGTTTGGGGCGAAATTCGTGCAAAAAAAATCGTAACGCTTACGTTTTTGAGTTTATATGCTTGCAGGTACTTGTTTTATAGGTTTCCTAACATTAGAAAACGAATGAAACCATTTTTAAGGCGATATCTTTAACCGTTTCTGTGAAAAAATAATGACTTACAAAAACATTGATTATGTTTTTGTAAGTCATTATTTTTTTGTGGGTACTTAGAATCGCGGGATTCAATTGAAATATTTTCTATGACTTGGAAATTAATCCCAACTAAGATGTTTAAAGTTTGGTTATATTTGAAGTTAAGGAAGTATGCGAAAAAAATTATTTTATTAATAGACATGAAAAGTTTTCGGATCTTCATACATTTTTTGTAAATATCTCCATAACGGTTGGGAAATCGTGCTAAGTGGAAGGTGATCATTCGAATGCTTACTAAATTCTCTATAAAAAAGGTTCTAAAGCAATATTCGATGGGGCAACGTCAATCGGAGATATAAGCGCTTAAAACTTAAAAAGTGTTTGTTTTGTTGTTTTAAAAGGGTTTATCTCACTTTTACATTGGTTGTTTCTTGTTTTAAATTGCACTTATCAGTAAAATTAGTATTGTAGTAAAATAAGCTAAGAAACGGTGAAAGGTATTTGTAATAAGTTTCGAGTGGCTGTGGTAATCAAGATGGCAGTGGCTAATCATGATGACGTAGTTTGTTTTGAATTCTCCTGTCTATGTAACCTTCCTGTATAGCCTCTAATTGAAGTTATCGTTATTTCTTATTTTATAGAAAGATTTAACCCACGACAGAATGGAATTTTATTCGCCATGAAGCACATATTTACAGTTGATTATAACAGTAAAACGAATTTGCTAGTAAAACAAGATACTTAAAATGACAACGAATGTTTGGTTGTTTAGAATAGAGCCTTCTCAGCAGTAGTCAAAGAGTAAGTACGTTTTTAGTACATAATTGTATTGACTTATACAGATTAAGAATTATCCGCTTTTGTGTAAGTTGGCTACTGTCAGTTTCCTGTGATTTGTGATGCTAATCTATTCCATTTCTTCGAGATGTACGTAACCGCGCTAAGATGACGCAGTTCCTGCGAGTCGGACTTTTTAAATATCTCGAAAACGGTAATGAAATCGTGGGAGGGGAAGTCATTGTTTTTGGGTTCCTCCCTCCCTCCATAGGGAGGAACCCCGCTTATAAGGTTGACCTCATGATGCAATCCGGAAGTTCCTACTAGAAATTTTTTAGAAAATATATAAATATATATAGAGCGAACTTTGAGAAGGCGGAAAAAATAATTTCCGTTTAGGGAACTGTCAGTTTCCTGTTTTGGTAAGATCTTGTTTCTCTTTGAGGTTTCATTTTACATTTTTACACGTTTTTACAGTTTAACAAAATATCAAAACAAACTAATAACTGTTTCTATTGTTTTTCAAATATCACTAGGAATAAGAACAGAAATGCACTATGATGACGGAGTTCCTACGAATCGGGGATTTGTTAATAATTGTTTTGAATTCCATTATCTTTAGAAGTCATAAAATGTGGAGAATGATTTTTTAGCATAAATATGCGTTAGCGATGACTAAACTGAAAAAAAAAGTCCGACTCGCAGGAACTGCATAATCTTAGCGCGGTTCCGTTCTTATCTCTAGACTCATTTAAAATTATTAAAATAGAAGCTGTTATTATTTTGGGTCCACATTTCTAGAAAGCATGAAGATTAGATAGTTAGCCGTCGAGGTGACAAGTAAAGGTGGAATGGCTGGGATTCGGCTAAAGAAACCTCAATACGATTTTTGTTAAAAAATCTATATTTAGGACGTTTTGGCTACTCATTGGTAGCCTTCGTCAGCAATGAAAGTGCCGGGAGGCAGAGGAGGACCAACGTTGACAGTTCCATCTTTACTTTCAAGAAAGGTCTTATTTACGATCTTACCTGGATACCCATCCAGGGTATCCAGCCCTAGGAAGGACCCCGCTAGGCATTTGAAAAGCTATCTTGGAAATCCATATCTCTAAGATTAAATTGTTTTTCTTATTTTTCTTAACCTGATTTATTATCAAATACATTATCCAACTACAAGCAGTTAAAAAATAACAAGGAATAAAAACAGACAAAAAGAAAAGTTCGAATAAGCGAAATCAATTACTTTAAAGTTTTAAGCTCTTATTTCTCCGATTGACATCGCCTAATCAAAACTTTCATTAGAACCTTTTTTTAGAGCATTTAGTAAGCTTTCTAATGGTATTCTTCCGTTTACAAAGATTCTCAACCTTTTTCGAGATATTAAGGAAAGTATACAAAGTTACCAAAACTTTTTATGTCTGTTAATAAAATATTTTATTCTGACCCTTCCTTAACTCCAAACGTAACGTAAATTTCAACATATTAGTTTTAATGAAAGTAGAACATGCAGAAAATTTTTCAACTGAATCCCATGATTCTAAGTACCTAAACCAAAAACGGTATTCAAAAACTATTTTTCCAATTTTCTCGAAAACGGTTAAAGCTATCGCATTGAAAATGGTTTCATTCGTTTTCCTAGCCCAAGAAGTCTATAAAACGAGTACTTACAAGCTTATGAACTCAAAAACGTAAGCGTTACGATTTTTTCTGCGCGAATTTCGCCCCAAACGCCATCTTCCAGTGGGCGGATTTTGCTGGTTAACGAACTTGACCTTTCAAATTGGACGTTGGATTTTTGTACCAAATTTCATCAAAATCGGACCATCAGGGAAGCCAGAAATGAGCGAACAGACAAATATATATATATATAAATATATACATATATATATATATATATATACAAATTTGAACCACCGTTATTTTCGGTCTCTAGGGGTTCTGAAACGCGAAATTTTTTGGTCGGCACTTCCGGATTGTTTCATTGTATCAACCTTATAAGCGGGGTTCCTCCCTATGGGGGAGGGAGGAACCGCGCTAAAACGGGCACTTACGTACTAGTTGCACCGATCTAGAGAAGTGGGTCTCGTTCAGGGATCCGGATCATGAAATGAGAACTCAAACGAAACGTTTCCATTGGTTCATTCCTATGGGCAATTTAATTGGCTAATCTTTTTTCCGTTCCAGTCATCGTTTTGTGTTCACTTAGGTTTGTGTTTTTACAAGTTATATTTATTGTTTTTTGTTTCACTTCTTAGTGTAGTTTGTGTTGCAGTGTTCTTTGTGTCCTTTGTGCTGTTCTTTCGGCTAGGGAAATGAGCATTTGGGATTTACCAACGACTGAAAAAGTACTCTTTTCAAGCAATGTGAAATTGCATATCGGCCCATTTTCCACAGAAAACCCAGTGATCTATATTACCAACGAGTTGAATTAACTAGAGTTTCGAAGTAGCCTTGAGCGAGCGTAGCGAGCTGAAACGCATAGCAATTATGCAATTAACATAATTGCTAATGTTATATAACCTAGAAAACCAGTAGCACTTCTGTTAATGGCATAATTGCAATGCGTTTCTGTTAGGACATCCACTTGCAGACGGCTTCGTAGACTTACGTCTCTTTGGAGACATAACTCAACTACTTAAATCTATCATTAAGTACACTCGTTGGAACCAAGAACAAGACTAATTTATTTTAACACAACCATAACTTTTAAACATATGATCTATTTGTAGGTGATACAAATATATCATATGTTGGCGTAAAAACATGATAAAATGTTAATCGCCACTAAATCCTGATCCTTATCCTGATGTCAGTAAGCCGTGACGATGAAGTCTCTCATCGTGGTCTGCTTTAGTCCTACCGTACACTAAGAAATCGTCTAAGAGGACTAACACTCCTGGAATGCCTTGCATCATGCTCGAGGTACTCTTATGAAAAACCTCCGGAGCACTAGAGACACCCATTTGAAGCCTATTGAAATAAAACCGACCGAATGAGTAATGAATGAGGTAAACTTTTTCGGTTCTTCCGTTAATCGTAACTGGAAATATCCGCTATGACAATCCAATTTTGAAAAATATGCTGTCCCATTCGCCTGTGCCAACAACTCATAAAACGATGGCATCAGTAATCTTTCCCTTTTAATGGCCTGATTCAGGTGGTAGTAGTCCTCGCATATTCTGACCTCACCTGGCTTTGATTTAGGAACAACGACCATATTCTCGTCCCAATCCGTCGGCTCATCTATCCTACTAATTATACCCTCTTTCTCGAGTTTCTCCAGCTCCTTCCTCCCACTTTCTTTCAAATTAGCTTGAATCCGCCTAGGAACCTTAACTGTTTTTGATTCAGCCCCTTCCATTCATACTATATTGTACAGCTTACCTCTAATAAAACCCAAATCTTCGAATAACTCCGGGTACCTCTTAATTATCGACTCATCCTGGTGTAGTTCTCCTATTACTTCTATTAACTTTAATGCTATAATCGCGGGTCGGCCTAGCAACGGGAACAAGTCATTCTCAGATACATACATTTTCTGTGTTACCGTATTTTCTTTATAGGAGATCTGGGTTGTATTCATTCCCACTAACGTAATTGGGTGTCCCCCAGGACCACATAACTTCTTAGTTGTCCGGCGCAGCGCACACTGCCCTTTCAATACATGAAACGATGCTTCGGAGATTAAGGTAATGTCTGCTGCCGTGTCAATTTTAAATATCATAGAGGACATA
Organism: Gonocerus acuteangulatus; assembly: GCA_946811695.1. Classification (NCBI taxonomy): domain Eukaryota; kingdom Metazoa; phylum Arthropoda; class Insecta; order Hemiptera; family Coreidae; genus Gonocerus; species Gonocerus acuteangulatus. The sequence goes on from OX328123.1 coordinate 90,809,650, forward strand.
CCTACTTTTGAAGTCACCTTAAAAGAATCACTTCCTTCCACGGTCCCAACTAAATATTGTACCAAGCCTAGATCACTATCGGATTCCGATTCATTCCTATCAACTGTTTGAACTCGTCGGCCGGCTTTCCTAACTACCCGACACATCCTTGCAAAGTGTCCAACTCTGTTGCATTTAAAGCATACTGATCCTTTCGCAGGGCACCCTCTCTTATCGTCTTTGTGTTCAGACAGACCGCACTGATCCCAACGAGATTTAGGTTTATTCTTTCTGACTATAGCCTGAACATCCTTAGAACTGTCTAATCTATCGCTCCGGACCTCCTTAACCTGGGCTCGGATCTTCTCCACGGCCCTAACCTCTCCCTCTACCTGCTCTAGTGACAGCTCCAACAGGTGGACATCACTCATGCCATCTATGATTCGGTGCATGATTAATTCATTCCTGAGGGCAGCAAACTCACACTTCCTAGCTAGAGCATGAACCTCCGAAAGAAATTTATCGACCGGCTCCCCTTCCTCTTTCCGTCTCATAAAAAATCGACTCATCTCGTAAATGAGGTTAGTCTTCCCCTCGAAATAGTTATTGAACTTTTCAATCACAGCATTATAAGACTCGCTGTCAATTCTGTTAAGATTGAAGCGGTCGAAAAGGTTCTCAGCCTCTTCACCCAGGTAATAAATTAATTGATTTACCTGGAATTTTTCCGACATGCGATCCAGTGCCGTACCGATTCTGAAGTGCTCCCACCTTTGGTACCAAGTCCGTCAGGCCGGGTCCCTAAAGTTGAGTTCCTCTAGGGGCTTCATCCTCCCGTCTAGTAACATAGGTTCTTCTTGACCTGACACCATTTTAGGACATCCACTTGCAGACGGCTTCGTAGACTTACGTATCTTTGGAGATATAACTCAACTACTTAAATCTATCATTAAGTACACTCGTTGGAACCAAGAACAAGACTAATTTATTTTAACATAACCATACCTTTTAAACATATGATCTATTTGTAGGTGATACAAATATATCCCTTAACAGTTTCCGATCGCTCAAGATTATATCGAAACTCTAGTCAATCCAACTCGTTGATAATATTAATAAATGGTCTTGGTGCCATAAATGGTCGATATATTGTCTGATCCGGATCACTGACTGGGAGCCTTAACGGGAGCCACTTCTCGAGATATGTGCAACTAGTACGTAAGTACCAAAAAACGTTACAAAAAAGTAAAAGAGAAGAATGTATGTTATTACAAAGGTTTGCCGGGTTGGCCTAAAACTTATTTATGTTTCTGAATTTAAGCAGAAGGGTCTAAACGAAATTAATTATTTTGTAATACATATTGAACATAAGCCGGCTGAAAACTTAGCTGAATCATATTTAGCCGTTAGACGGAGAGAAGGATGTTGAAGCTATTTTTGTCAATGTTGGAGGAAGAGCTGATTTACACTGAGTCAGGAACATTCCTCAACAGCTCGGACAGCTGCAAGTGGACACAAACTCAGAATTAAAGACGAAATTTGGATCTTGTCTTCATCAACGGCTAGGATTTGAGGATTAAATACACTATCATAAAAAAAATTGCAATAACCTTCAATTTGATTCAAAAAAAGAAAACAAATCCGTAGAATTCTGCAAGAACTTAAAAAACGTTAGCAACACTCGTCAGCGCAACAACGGAGAACCCCCTCGAGATGTTCGTCAACCTTCAAGACAAGTCGAAACAGGAGTCTTCTTCGCACAAGTCGCTGCCGGATCAAGCCATCAACCGATCAACAAAGAGACCGCTCAAGCCGAGCAAGAGCCAGGTAACGCACCAACGCCTACTCCAAGGCGGGCCACTCCATTCATCCCACCACCAACCACTTCTAACGACATCAATTCTCTCCTTAATACATTCCTATCAGACTTCAGATCCCTAATAAGTCCTCTCATTACCCTCCTTAACACTATTGTCACTCACTTGCTCCCGACACTTCCTAAATGATTCCCTCCCCTTCAGACAAATCCTTGTCCATCCTACTTTGGAATGCTAACGGAATAACAAATCACACAAACGAACTGACAACATTACTGCAAGACAAACGTATAGATGTAGCACTCATCACAGAAACACGACTTACTAAGAATAAACACTTACGAATTCAGGACTACAACACTTACCGTACTGACCACCCAGACGGTAAAGCCCATGGAGGGTCTGCCATCCTTATACGGAAAAACTTATCCCATCACCCTCGTCCCACCAATCCCACCGATTCACTCCAAGCCACCACTATCACTATATCCACATTTTCCCTTCCAATTTCCCTGTCAGCTGTTTACTGTCCTCCTAATAAACCTTTAATATCATCAGAAATCCTAGATCTTCTGGAATCCCTTGGTACCAAATTCCTTCTAGGAGGTGATTTCAACGCCAAGCATCTTCAGTGGGGGTCAAGGGTCACCAACTCCCGTGGTCGTACCCTACTCTCTGCACTCTCCTCAAAGCATTGCTCAACCATTTCTCCGAATTCCCCAACATACTGGCCTACCGATCCAAACCGTATACCAGATTTAATAGACTTCTTCATAACCCATGGCCTCACATCCATCTTCACCTCAATAGATTCCCTAGATGACTTATCCTCTGACCATAGTCCTCTAATCCTTACTCTTTCCATAAAACCTATTCTAAAGCCACGTCCGCCTTCCCTGATCACTGGACCAATCGACTGGAAGCTCTTCCGATCCCTCCTCGAAGATTCTATTAACCTTAATATTTCCCTAAAAACTCCCGAAGACCTAGACATAGCTGTTCAACAATTCACAACCGCCATACAACAAAGTGCATGGAAATCCTCCCTTCCTAAACGCCATTACCAACCACTCCCAGCTGAATGCCCTCTACCCCAATCCCTTAGAGACCTAATAATATCCAAACGACAAGCAAGAACCCTATGGCAAAGAAGCCGCCATCCCTCTGATCGTCGCTCTTACAATCAATTGTGCCGATTAGTAAAGCGAAAATTAATCCAACATCGTTCCGAATCCTTTAATTCCTACCTTTCATCTCTATCAACCTCCGACAAATCCCTTTGGAACGCAACCCGAAAAATCCTTAAATACCATCCTGTGTCTCCCCCACTTCGCCGAGACGACGGCTCATGGGCCTCCTCCGACGAAGATAAATCCGCACTATTTGGCATTCACCTTAAAAGAACATTCACTCCTCATCCCCCACACCAACATAATTCCCACTCTCGTGAATTAGATGATTTTCTACAATCCCCGCTTCCTCTCTCCCTACCACCCAAGGCAGATAATCCATCAGAGGTGAAATTTCTAATATCCCGACTACCTTCCCGGAAATCCCCTGGCTACGACCTCATCACCTCCAGAATCCTGAAACAGCTCCCAACCAAGGCCATTGTATTCCTCACCTACATCTACAACTGCATCCTCCGAACTACCCATTATCCCTTACTCTGGAAATACTCAGTTGTAATCCTTTTTCCCAAACCCGGTAAACCTCCTAACAATCCTTCCTCATATCGTCCCATCAGCCTTCTCCCTATGTTTTCCAAACTATTCGAGAAGATCCTACTAAAGCGCCTACTACCCATCCTTAACTCACAAAATATCATCCCATCCCACCAATTCGGCTTCCGCTCCCAACACTCCACAGTGCAGCAAGGGCTTCGTATTGTTGATCACATCTCCTCATCCCTCGAGCGAAAAGAGTATTGCACGTCTGCCTTCCTGGATGTTGCTCAAGCATTTGACCGTGTCTGGCATCCAGGATTACTCTATAAGCTCAAAACTCACCTTCCAAGCACCCTTTACCTAATACTTCGCTCCTATCTATCAGACAGGTACTTCCAGGTCCGGCAAGGATCAGCCTTCTCAGATTATTTCCCTGTGGAAGCGGGAGTTCCACAGGGGAGTGTCCTAGGTCCTATCCTCTATAGTATTTTTACAGCTGACATTCCAACTCATCCCGAAAACCTCACGGCAACGTATGCAGATGATACAGCCATCCTTTCATCACACACAAATCCAGACATTGCCTCACATAAACTTCAAACTCAGCTTACTGAAATCGAACAGTGGTGCAAAAAGTGGCGCATCAAGGTAAACGTTGAAAAATGCCAACAAATAACATTCACCCTGAGGCATGATACCTGTCCTTCCGTCTCCTTCAACAACAATCCATTACCTATAACCAACACCATCCGATACCTTGGGTTTTACCTCGACTCTCGATTAACTTGGAACGCACACATTAAGCAAAAACGTCAAGAACTCAATCGACGATTCGGACAACTTTACAGACTACTAAATAGAACATCACAATTAACCGTACAGAACAAACTAACTGTGTACAACTCACTAATAAAACCTATATGGACTTACGGAATAGCACTCTGGGGGACAGCCAAGCATTCCAACATCCACCGAATCCAAACATTCCAATCCAAAGTCCTACGTACCATAGTCAATGCTCCTTATTATGTTTCGAATCGCACCCTCCATAGTGACCTAAATATCCCTTTTGTCCAAGATATAATCCCTAGCCGCTTCTCATCTTTCCATAGCAAATTAATCAATCATCCTAATCCTACAGCCCAATCCTTATCCAGCACCAATCACCCTTCCTCTAATAGGATGTGGCCTCGAGATCTATTAAACATGTGAAGTGCTGTGAAGTGAAAGAATAATAATAACAGTGATCAAAATTAGTATGTGATATTTTCTTGTATTGTATATTATTATATTCTAATGTCTGAGAGTGATATCAATGGATATTTTCTCTCCTCAAGATATCATTGCCTACGTCTCATCACCTCTCTCCCGGCTGGAGGCAAGGGATGGTTCGATGGTGAAAGGCAGACCAGGTCATCAGTATGAATCCTAAGAAGGTATTCGGCTGACAACCTGCTGTACCCGAGACCTGGCTAATTCTGTCATCACATTACACAATACAATGTAAATTGTAGATTGTAATATACCTGTAAATAAAATAAATAAAAAAAAAAAAAAAAAAAAAAGAATTCTGCAATATTATTGTCCCGACTATCACGTAAGATTAATCAATTCAAATAACGTTAGTAATTCTCCTTCGTTATTAGCACTTTCCGAAGGAAGCTGTTAGTCCTAGACGATTTAACCTAGCCTATGAAACTCCCCGGATAAAGACCTAAATGTGTGCCAAGTTTGGTCAAATACAGTCAAACGGTGTAGATTTGTATAAGGGACAAACATACAAACAGACAGGTGGTAGAAGTTCTTGACTTACACGAGGCGACCAGCGATGGGGTCACCCGTGTAACCTCACTACCTACATTCCTTCGGAAAGTGCTAATAACGAAGGAGAATTACTAACGTTATTTGAATTGATTAATCTTACGTGATAGTCGGGACAATAATATTGCAGAATTCTACAGATTTGTTTTCTTTTTTTGAATCAAATTGAAGGTTATTGCAATTTTTTTTATGATAGTGTATTTAATCCTCAAATCCTAGGCGTTGATGAAGACAAGATCCAAATTTCGTCTTTAATTGAAACGCAAAATTTTCTAGTCGGCACTTACGGATTGTTTCATGAGATCAACCTTATAAGCGGGGTTCCTCCCAATGGGGGAGGGAGGAACCATGCTAAAAATCACGTGTCTGTCTGTTTGCCCGTTTCTCTGTTTGTTCCTTATACAAATCCACGCCGTTTGACGGATTTTGACCAACCTTGGCACACAGGTAGGTCTTGACCCGGGAAGACTTGTAGGCTAGGTCAAAAAAGTCTACGAGCTGCCTGTCAATATGTTTGTTCCTTATACATATCCACACTGTTTGGCCGATTTGGATCAATCTTGGCACAGAGGTAGGTGTTGATCCGGGGAGTGCCGTGGCTAACAAGGGGAGTATACAGCGATGAGGTCACCGATTTGGACCAATTTTTTTCTGGTGATTCTACATCGAAAAATAGTCGACACGTGTCCGAGCTTTCCGTCCAATGCGTCTTAGGAGCCGAGAAATAAAATAAAATAGGTTGAAAGTTCTTTATTTTTTATATCGAGTTTAGAAAATGATAACGACATGATTCTTTCACCAATTCATTTGTTATTTAGAGTAGATTATTAGAAAAATATAATCGTTAAACAATAATTTATATTTCATCAAATATATTCAAAAATATGCTTACGTTTTTAAGTAAACTAGTATTATACATTTTTTTACACCAAAAATAATAGCAGATTTAAAATCAGCACCCTAAGAAACGCTAATATAGTGAATATCATTGAAAACAAAAAATAATGATTTTTCCCAGTCTGGAAGAGGGTAAATATTTGTAAGCGAAAAAGTAATGTGACGTTTTGAAATTCAATATCTCCCTTTGAGATAATCCGATTTTCACGTCATTGAAATCTTTCAAAAGAATAAAGACTCCTTTTTGTAACTATATAAATGACTATTGTATTATCTCACAAGGTACATGCAAAAAATGGTTCTCAAAATAAAAATAAAATGTAACCTTTTTTGTATATAACGTAAATTCCAGAACACATAGAAACACTTCGGATTTTTTTTTTTTTTTTTTACGGCGCATCTACATCTAGGTCATTAGCGCCGACATCCAGGGTGCAGCGAGGAATTTTACCAGCGAGCCGTGGGATGATAAAATTCCTGCCGGAGGTTGGGAATCGAACCCACCATCTCCCGCTTATGAATCCAAGGCGCTAGTCCAGATTATTATTGTTTAACGATTATATTTTTCTTTTAATCTACTCTAAAAAACAAATGAATTGGTGAACGAATCATGTCGATATCATTTTCTAAACTCGATATAAAAAATAAAGCACATTCAGCCTATATTATTTTATTTCTCGGCTCCTAAGGCGCATTGAACGGAATGCTCGGACACGTGTCGACTATTTTTCGATGTAGAATCACCAGAAAAAAATTGGTCCAAATCGGTGACCCCATCGCTGGTCGCCCCTTGTAAGTCGAGAACTTCTACCACCTGTCTGTTTGTATGTTTGTCCCTTATACAAATCTACACCGTTTGATTGTATTTGACCAAACTTGACACACATTTAGGTCTTGATCCGGGGAGTTTCATAGGCTAGGTTAAATCGTCTAGGACTAACAGCTCCGAGGTCACGGGCTCGAAACTGTGAACCTGAACAGTTGCAGATTTGTGTAATTAGATTTTAATATAACTTATTTGGTTTCTAATTTATTTGGGCTTTTCTAGATGCATAAAGTAGGTGTAGCATGGTACACTGGGTAACTGCTAGTTTTAAATAAAAATGATAGTATTTGTTTACAATCAAGTGATTCTGAGAAGGAATAAGTTCTTTTAGTAGTAAAATTTCTGTATATAATTTAAGTTCTTAAATATCATACGTAAGTTTTCATATACATTTGATGCAAGTTTAAACTAAAATAAATTATCTTCTTAAGTCACGTTACGTCTTTTTTCTCCCATGATCGAATTTTTTAATAACAGAAAAAAATAATAACCCTTGTCTAGACAAAAGCACGATTTTTGGTTACTTACCCCATATTCTCGTGACACTGTGCGACATGTCGAATCCTTGCACATCCCCAGGCAAAACAGTAGCATTAATTTTGATGATAGATTATTTAACACTGGGGTTGATTGATGTTGATCCCTAGTCTATAAAAAATACTTTGTATATTTCTAAAAGGTAGATTTTGCTTACACAACAATGAAGTTGATCGATTAATTAACTAACATCCTATTATAAACTAGCTTTACCCGCGACTTCGTCTGCTACGATAAAAATGTTCGGGATGATTTTGATTTTCTTTCCCTTTTGTTTCTGTGTTTCAAAATTAATCTAGGTAAAAATGCAGTTTCACGCCCTCCAAAGCGATTTTTTTCAAATTTTGCACAATAACGTATTTTGATGCACTAAACACGAATACGATAAAAAAAAACACAAAAAAACGTCGGATTTAACTAGAAAAGAAGTTATTAAGCACTTAAGTTCACTGTTATGCAGGTTATGAGAGCTAATGTAAACAACGAAATTTGTGACGACTTTGAGGCATAAATGACGACTTTAAGGCATACATGCTATGCGTTTCCGCTCGCTACGCTCGCTCAAGAAGATAACAAAACCGCAGTCAATCCAACTCACTAAAATTAATAGAATATAATATTAAGCACTAAAGTTAGGAAGGTTATAAAACTAGGCGTCATCAGCGTATCTGTAAACGCGCGCATGCGCAGATATGTAACATTGGGAAACAGAGAACTCACATTTGAAATGTTCAGAAACCATTTATTCGAAAATATTGTTAATTTTAAGTGCATCCTCACCTGTCGCTTAAGGGCATACGTGCTATGTGTTTCTGCTCGCTACGCTCGCTCAAGAAGGTAACAAAACCCCAGTCAATCCAACTCGCTATAATTAATAGCTCTCATAACCTGCATAACAGTGAACTTAAGTGCTTAATAACTTCTTTCCTAGTTAAATCCGACGTTTTTGTTTGTTTTTTTTTTTGTCATATTCGTGTTTAGTGCATCAAAATACGTTATTGTGCAAAATTTGAAAGAAATCGGTTTGGAGGGCGTGAAACTGCATTTTTACCTTAATCTAATTGTTTCGTTTGTGTATTATTATGCCTTTAAGTTAAAGTTGTATGTAAGACATTTCATGGAGCAAATCACCTGTGTTGCAGAATTATTCAAATAAATAAATACATAATAATATGAATTTGAATTAACAAAAAGATAACTTATGAGAGTAATTTACATGTTTGTGTTCCCCTTCGACTGTTCTAGGTTTGGACACCATCACTGGAACCAGTAGCTTCCTGGCAGGCCCATCCCATCAATGTATCTTCCCTCGTAGTTCAAGATGACACTCTATACTCCTGTTCGAATGACGGAACGCTGAAAGCTTGGAATATTGGAACGTGGGATTTAAAGAAGACATTAATGGAAAACTCCCCGGATGATGAGATCATCAAGCTGTGTGCAAATGAAGGAAAGCTTTTCGCAACGAATGCGAAAGGAGAGGTGAGGAATTCTTCATTCAAATATATTATTCTGTAGTCATTAGTATAACATTTCTCAGCCTTTTGATAAGCGCACCTTAACATTATATTCAAAGTTAATTGGTCAGAAAGGCGTTTCTCAACCTTTTGTGTTTCAATTGGCAGTACATCATGCCTTTTTGTACCACTTTGTAAAAATTAAAGTATTTTTACACCAACTGTTGATGATCTTGGACTGTATATATTTTCATGAGACCAACCTTAACTAATGTATAGGGAAACACACTTAATTCTCAAATAAACTTACAATTTAAATATGTACATAACAGTAATAGTTTGTTGTAGGAATTTCTGGATGGTAGAAATATTTGTTCAGACTGTCCAAAATTTCAACAAATGTTTTATTTCAAGCAGAACGTTTTCAAAGACTCACATTTTCAATGATTTGAAAAATTGTGCCATGATAATTCATAGTGATGAAACTTCACTATGAAAATAAATTTCCATCATCCAGCTATTTCTACAATGTTTGAAGCTCGTCACGCTTTAGCTGGAAGGACATCATGGCACAACTTTTCACGGAATTGATAATAGGACTAAGTCCTTGAAAATGTTTAGCATGAAATAAACATTTGTGGAAATTTAGGACATATTTTCATCACGGGTCATTTTGCGAAGACCAAATCCAGTTACTTTGAAGTATCTGTCGTTATTTTAAAGAGATTTTAGTACTAACGGATTAGCTTACAGGTTCTTTGCAGGTTATCTATTACTTCTTTACAGGTTAACTAAGGTTAGAAACCATGTTATATAAAAATAGTAATCAAAAGTTAATATAGTAATGAGAAGTATTTAAAATCATTGCAATCACTACTAAAAGTAACTTTTTTTGACTACTATATTTTTAGTCGGAAAGCTGGCAACGCACTTTTCCGAAGTGTTTTATGCACCCTGAAATTTTGCTATAATGTACCTCTTGGGTAGATAAGAAGGTATGTGTTTTCTGGACATACCTAGGAACACCAGGTACTGCGCATAGGGGAAATGTGCAAAACAATATTGCCCAAAAATAGTGTTTTATTCAGAAGCCGACTATTATTAATGAAAAAAAAATTGCAAATTAAGGCAAATTTAAAATTAATAATAAATAAGGCAGGCACTTTTAAGGGGGTTAAAATGTAAATTTTTTTATAAAAAGTACATACCTAGTTTTTATTTTTAATATTAAATGAAGTGCTTTATTCACGCTGAAATTTAAACAGCGTATTCAATAAACATATTTGAAAATAATTACATAAGGGCAGACACTTTTGTTAGCTTTAATTATCAGGAAACATAAAAATAAATGTTGCTTATGATAGACTGCAATACACTGCGCGTAACCGTAAGAGGAATGAGAGCACCGCGCAGTTGTGGTTATTCTCTGCGCTCTCATTGGTTCTTGCTCACATGATCTTGTACAGCTTTTCTGGTTTTAATGGCAGCGCGAATAAAACTCTCATTTAATATTAGAATAAAAACAATTAAGGTTTTTTTTTTTTTTTACGTGTTATACCCCTTAAAAGTGTCTGCCATATATATTATTCATTGTAAAATTGTTTTAATTTTACATTAAAGATAGTTGGCTTCTGAATAAAACTCTATTTCTGGGAAATATTTTTTGGTACCTTTCCCCTATGCGCAGTACCTGGTGTTCCAAGGTATGTCCAGAAAACACATAACTACCTTCTTATCTACCCAAGAGGTATATTATAGCAAAATTTCAGGGTGCATAAAACACTTCATGAATCGTGCGATTACTGGCTCTTTGGGCTATAGTTTCTAACGAACCCTTAGATAACTTGTATTTGTAAGTAATACTTTTAGGCTTCTAAAACATAAATGAAAATAAGCAGAATATATTTCAGCAGGTGATATTTATTAATAAAAAGGTTAATATTATAAAAATCAATGATAATTGTGAAGTTTGGGGGCCTCCTCACCGATTTTTTTGTCCAGTGTTTCTATAACAAATTTATATTTATTTCGCATTATGGGCATACGTGCTATGCGTTTCCGCTGGCTACCCTCGCTCAAGAAGATATCAAAACTCTAGTCAATCCAACTCGCTAAAATTAATGGAATTCTATTAATCTTTGCGAGTTGGATTGACTTGAGTGTTAATGGTTACTTTACTACCAGCCACAACCAATAGAATTGACCATAGGAATAGCTAATAGAAAAGCTAATGAGTTATGCGCGTGGGCTGAATCACCGTTATAATCACTACAGATACTTCACAAGTAACTGTAGGTGGTCTTAGCAAAAAGACCCTTCAGCCCTATGAATAATTGTTCAAATATTTCAATTTATAATAGAACGTTTACAGAAAGACTGTTCTTACAAGAGTTCTATATTTTTTATAATTATTGGTGAAGTAAATTAGTTTTTATAATTATTGCCCGCAAAATAATTTCATAAAAAATAAAATGAATACAGAAGTTACTAATTGTAGCAGAAGAGTAACGTAGGACTAGATACGGAAATGATGTTCGAACGGATCTTTACGAATGTCAAGGGTAGTCAGGCTGGCAAACATCCCAATATATCGTAACGTACTTGCATGGGGGCTGGAACGGGAGCTAAATAGGGAACTGCGAAATTTATCCGGAAAATTTGCTCTGATAATATTTTCGGGATTACATAATAAAACAAAGGTACATACTTGACGAAGAAGAATTTTACAAGCTACAAGACAGATAAAACATGTAATTTATCTTGTGTTTATAATTATATTCAAAATTTTAATAAAGCAGGTTTAAAATAGGCCTTCGACCCTGGCTAGTGTAGGGCGTTCCATTCCTATTTCTCATGTCTTTTTTAAGCCTTTTCTTAGCATCGACTTACTCTCAGCAATACTCGGAAATCTTATTTTCATTTACTATTTACTATGACATTTAAAGCTGTTATCTCGTTGTTTGACTTATGTATGTTTTAGAGTACAAATATAAAAGAACAATCAGGATGAAGATCTACCTAAACGGATTTATGCAGAACCGCAGTAAGGCAACGAGTATAATTTTGATCTTTTATATTTGTTACAAATAATTATCCAAGTTATAATGATAAATAAAACATTCAAGTAAACTTAATGAAATACTGAACTGACTACTTTCTCGTTTGTTTTTTATATATCTGATTTCTTTGCAAACAAATGACCCCCGAAGTTACATTCTGACCCCCTCCCGGATCCCAGAGTTTTTAATTATTTCTCTTATTAAAAGAAAATCGTTTCGATTAAGAAAATGTCTTTAGGGACGGAAACAAAAACAGGTTCTCTTATTAAATATACTGAATAATTTACATTACTTTCTACTTCAAGTTTCATTTATGATACTTCACTACACTTTCATCATTTATAACATTAGATAAAACTTACAAATGTAAGAGCAACGCAAATAGTTTTCTTCTTTTTTTAGGTACCTTAACCTTTGAGGTCATAAATGCTCTTTTTTAATTATTAATTTATTTAATGTTCGAGCGTCATAACGAACAAACAGTGGGGGGGGGGGGGATCACCGATTTGGCCAATTTTTTCTGGTGATTCTGCATCGAAAAGTATTCGATACGTGTCCGAGCGTTTCGTCCTTAGGTGGGCCTTAGGAGCCGAGAAATAAAAATAAAATAGGTTGATAATGCTTTATTTTATATATCGAATTTGGAAAATTACATCGACATGATTCTTTCAACAATTCATTTGTTTTAAAGAGTAGATTAAAGAATAAATACCATCGTGAAACAATGATTTATATTTCGTGAAATAAATGCAAAAATGTGCTTAAGTTTTCTAGTAAACTAGCATTATACATTTTTTCACAGCAAAAATAATAGCAGATTTAAAGTCAGCACCCCAAGAAACCCAAATGTGGTAAATATCATCGAAAACAAATTTAAATATGGTCGGATTTTTTAATCTTTAACAAAATTTTAAGGGTCATGCCTTAGCGAAATTTTGGTACATTTTTAATTTTTGAATCTTCTCAAAATTTGAATATAGAGATTTTTTCATGTTCTAATTTTTGGAACTGAACCCAGAAAAGTGATGTGAAAGAGAAAAACTCAGTTCGTTGGAAGTTTCAAATCCATTGCAGGAAGTTTTTCTCGCGTTTAAATTCATTTTACGGGGCCAATTTTGTCGTTTCCTTAGAGAGAATAAGGAGAAAATAGTTGCAAGGCCATTTAATTCATCTTCTTCTTACAGAAACTTATTTGAAACTTCAAAAGAACTGGGTTTGTTTCGTTCTCACTATTTCTCCTGGTGCAGTTCCAAAAATACCCTACTCTCATTGAAGAGAAATTACAAATTAAAACCAAGGGTTGTGACATCGATTCCCAGTGAAAGTTGTGACTATTCTATCGAAGAAAGGAATGACAAATCCTCTGTCTAGAAAAGATTACCGCTTTTAGATGACCCGTCCAAAATATATGTTTAATTAATAAAAACTCCGTCACGCAGGAGCTGCATAACTAAGCACTTTCCTCAGAATTTGGGTAGTGTAGACTGCTTTCCAGAACAATTTGCTTAAAATATCCTAAATAAATAAAATAAAAACATGAATAGATCTCTTTTAATTTTGTAATGAGTAACTGATCAATTATTAATTTGCTTCCAGAGTTATGTTTACACATGGCACCTACTACACTACGTAATAAATACAAAAAACCTCATATTATCGTATTTTGATCTAACGCAGGAACAGGATACAGCCCCTCTAGTGGTAGAAAGCGCTTCTTGCGGCGGCTTTGTGAACCTACGTTTGGCGGGCTTTTCTATTGAAATATATTACAAAGTAACCCCCCCCCCCCTTTCCGATTGACCGATTCAGCTCATTTTTACAACACTTCTTTCTCATGCGTTTCGTTACAATACAGCAGAAATGACCGGTATGAGTATATTAGTAATTTGGGTCCAGAGTAAACCCCCCTCCTAATGAACCGATTTAGTTTACTTTTACAACACATATTTACCTGTAGATTACCACTACGAATACCGAGTTTCGTCGAAATATACCAAAAATCACGGCTGGTAGTGGCGAATTGGTATTGTGGGTCCGGAGTAAACCCCCCCCCCCTCCTAATGAACCGATTTAGTTTATTTTTATAACACATATTTACCTGTGGATTACCACTACGAATACCGAGTTTCGTCGAAATATACCAAAAATCACGGCTGGTAGTGGCGAATTGGTATTGTGGTTCCGGAGTAAACCCCCCCTCCTAATGAACCTATTTAGTTCATTTTTATATCTCACTTTTCTCTCTATATTACCACTACGAATGCCAAGTTTCGTTGAAATATAACAAATATTACGGCTGACATGGTCAAATTAGTGTTTTGGGTTCGGGGTAAACCCCCCCTTCCGGTGGACCGACTTTGGTGGTTAACGAACTCGTTCAATCGTTTGCTAATTGAATGCTATATACCAAGTTTCAGACACACACACACACACACACACACACACACACACATATATATATATATATATATATATGCATATATATATATATATATATATATATATATATATATAGATATATATATATATAGATATATATAAATTTTAACGGGGGTCATTTTCGGTGACCACTAGGTAGGATCGAAAAAGATTTGAAGAAATTTTTCAAAAATTCCGTCATGAGTCCAACCTCAATAGCTACTTTCCTTTGGAGGAAAGTGCTAAAAGGTGCTTTAAAATAAAATAAATAAATTAATGTCTATGAAAATAAAATGCATTACTATTAATTTATGAATGATGAATGGAATATTTGAATATACAATTACCCGAATGAGATGGAGCCATTGAAGAATAAAGGGTGTAGAATAATAGATACGTCTACTGATCCATTTAGTGCCAATGGCAGTTTGCCATCTCTTCTAGTTTGATAGAAAATATTACCAGTATAATTGGCGTTTAGTTCTTATCAGAGGAATTGGCACGCTAACAGCACTTCATTGTTTTCAACTATCTCAAACACTCAGCCCAATAATATTGTATAATTGTCAATAAGATTTATCTTATAAATAATGTTCAGAATGTCTTCTTAATGGCATTCAATTGAAGTAAGTACTATGCTCCGGCAGCCTAATTCTTTATAAGCATTCTTCAACCTTGGCCTGGGGACGGTCTAGGGTCACTGAATTATATAAAAAATAATTATTAAAAAAATAAAGATGAAGGGGGAAAACTAAATAAGTAAAAAATAAATACAAATGTAAAATATAAATTTATTACAATTAATAGAATATTCGCAAAATATATATAAATGATTGTATATCTTTATATTTACATGTAATACGTGTAACTAAGCATAATCGCTCTTTACATTACATTTACATTATATTTTCGAAAATATTTTGATTTGTTTAAAATCTTGAAATATTGTGTAAAGATATAGACCATTACTATTGGGTTAATCGTGATGATGGAACGAAAAGGTTTTCACGTTTTCTGAAGTTTGTCAGTTATTCTCTTAAGGTTAGTTATTTTTAGCGCGGTTCCTCCCTCCCCCATAGGGAGGAACCCCGCTTATAAGGTTGATACAATGAAACAATCCGAAAGTGCCGACTAGAAAATTTCGCGTTTAACGGTGGTTCAAATTTGTATATGTATATATACAAATTTGAACCACCGTTATTTTCGGTCTCTAGGGGGTTCTGAAACGCGAAATTTTCTACATATATATATATATATATATATATATATATGTATAAATATATACATATATATATATATATTTGTCTGTTCGCTCATTTCTGGCTTCCCTAATGGTCCGATTGTGATGAAATTTGGTACAAAAATCCATCGTCCAATTTGAAAGGTCAAGTTCGTTAACCAGCAAAATCCGCCTACTGGAAGATGGCGTTTGGGGCGAAATTCGCGCAAAAAAAATCGTAACGCTTCTAAGTACTCGTTTTATATGATTCCTGGGCTAGGAAAACGAATGAAACCATTTTCAATGCGATAGCTTTAACCGTTTAGGAGAAAATTGGAAAAATATTTTTTGAATACCGTTTTTGGTTTGGGTACTTAAAATCATGGGATTCAGTTGAAACATTTTCTGCATGTTCTACTTTCATCAAAACTAATATGTTGAAATTTTGGTTACGTTTGGAGTTAAGGAAGGGTTAGAATAAAATATTTTATTAACAGACATAAAAAGTTTTAGTAACTTTGTTTACTTTCCTTAATATCTCGAAAAAGGTTGAGAATCTTGGTAAACGAAACAATACCATTAGAAAGCTTATTAAATGCTCTAAAAAAAGGTTCTAATGAAAGTTTTGATTAGGCGATGTCAATCGGAGAAATAAGAGCTTAAAACTTTAAAGTAATTGATTTCGCTTATTCAAACTGTTCTTTTTGTCTGTTTTTTATTCCTTGTTATTTTTTAATTGCTTATTGTTGGATAATGTATTTGAAAATAAAACAGGTTAAGAAAAATAAGAAAAACAATTTAATGTTAGAGATATGGATTTCCAAGATATATAGCTTTTCAACTGCCTAGCGTCCTTCCTAGGGAGGGTTCTTTGTCTTTGATTTTGGTACTCTGAATTATGGGATACAGTTGAAACATTTTCTGCATGTTCGAGTTTTATCAACACTAATATGTTGAAATTTTTGTTACGTTTAGAGTAAAGGAAGGGTTACAATAAAATATTTTATTAACAGACAAAAAAAGTTTTGGTAACTTTGTATAATTTCGTTAGTATCTCGAAAACCGTTGACAATCTTGTGAAGCGGAAGATTACCATTCGGAAGCTTACTAAATGCTCTAAGAAAAAGGTTCTGAAGAAAGTTTTAATTAGGCGATGTCAATCGGAGAAAAAAGTGCTTAAAGCTTTAAATTAATTGATTTCGTTTATTCCAATGGTTCTTTTTGTCTGTTTTATTTCTTGTTATTTTTTAATTGCTTATAGTTGGATAATGTAATTGACAATAAAACTGGTTAAGTAAAATAACAAAAACAATTTATTGTTAGAAATATAGATTTCCAAGATTCCAAGACCTTGTCACTAGGTCCGGGTCCGTTTCTAGTGTAGCCGACCCTTCCAGGTAAGATTGTAAATCATGACCTTTCAAGACTTTACTACTCACAGGAATGGCGTTAGTGACCTTAAGGGTTGACACGCCATTATAATAATTAATTAAAAAAAAAAGACTGGTGGAACCAAAATAATAACTGCTTCTATTTTAATCTTTCCAAATTAGACTAGGGATATGAACGGAACCGCGCTAAGATGTGCAGTCCTGCGAGACAGACTTTTTTTCTTTTAGCGCGGTTCCTCCCTCCCTCCATTGGGAGGAACCCCGCTTATAAGGTTGATCTCATGAAACAATCCGGAAGTGCCGACTTGAAAATTTCGCGTTTTTTTTTTTTTTTTTGTTTTTGGTTCATCGAGTGCTATGGAATTGCTGCCGAAATTTAGGTATTGATTAAAAAAATTGTATAACCTGTATTAAGCTTTGACAAGTTGTTTCCTCTGCCTTCTGTCTCGAGTAATGGATAGTTAACAATTAGACAATATAATAATAAAAACGTTTCATGAACAATAAATAAATATTATAGTTGTTCTGTAAACATACAGTAATTCCTGTACAACTTACAAAATAGAGCTTCTGCGATTCTTCGCTATTTAAAGATGAAATCCCATCACAAATCCAAAGCATAAATTATCTACAGACTGGAATGATATTCAAAAGTCCGATACGCAGGAATTGCGTCATCTTAGCGCGGTTCCGTTCTTATATCTAGTGTTTATGAAGGCATAGAATAGAATCAGTTATTACTTTGTTTAGATCAATAGCGAATCACCTATCCAAATGAAATCTCAAACAAACCAGTCTTGAAAGGTCTTGATTTACAATCTTACCTGTATGGGACAGCTATCCCATAAGTCGGGCAGAAAGGCCTCCGCTCAGAGGCATTTGGAAAGCCTTGGGATCTCTCTCTTTGAACGCTACATTTTTAACAATAAATTGATCTTCTTATTTTACTTAATCTGTTTTATTGTCAAATATATTATCTTACTATAAGCAATTTAAAAAAAAGTCCGTCTCGCAGGACTGCATCATCTTAGCGCGGTTCCGTTCATATCCCTAGTCTAATTTGGAAAGATTAAAATAGAAGGAGTTATTATTTTGGTTCCACCAGTCTTTTTTTTAAATTAATTATTATAATGGCGTGTCAACCCTTAAGGTCACTAACGCCATTCCTGTGAGTAGTAAAGTCTTGAAAGGTCATGATTTACAATCTTACCTGGAAGGGTCGGCTACACTAGAAACAGACCCGCTAGTGACAAGGTCTTAGAATCTTGGAAATCTATATTTCTAACAATAAATTGTTTTTGTTATTTTACTTAACCAGTTTCATTGTCAAATACATTATCCAACTATAAGCAATTAAAAAATAACAAGAAATAAAACAGACAAAAAGAACCATTGGAATAAACGAAATCAATTAATTTAAAGCTTTAAGCACTTTTTTCTCCGATTGACATCGCCTGATTAAAACTTTCTTCAGAACCTTTTTTGTAGAGCATTTAGTAAGCTTCCGAATGGTAATCTTCCGTTTCCCAAGATTCTCAACCTTTTTCGAGATATTAAGGAAAGTAAACAAAGTTACTAAAACTTTTTATGTCTGATAATAAAATATTTTATTCTAACCCTTCCTTAACTCCAAACGTAACCAAAATTTCAACATATTAGTTTTGATGAAAGTAGAACATGCAGAAAATGTTTCAACTGAATCCCATGATTCTAAGTACCCAAACCAAAAACGGTATTCAAAAAATATGTTTCCAATTTTCTCAAAAACGGTTAAAGCTATCGCCTTGAAAATGGTTTCATTCGTTTTCCTAGCTCAAGAATCATATAAAACGAGTACTTAGAAGCTTATGAACTCAAAAACGTAAGCGTTACGATTTTTTTGCGCGAATTTCGCCCCAAACGCCATCTTCCGGTAGGCGGATTTTGCTGGTTAACGAACATGAACTTTCAAATTGGACGACAGATTTTTGTACCAAATTTCATCACAATCGGACCATTAGGGAAGCCAGAAATGAGCGAACAGACATATATATATGTATATATATATATATATATATATATATATATATATATATATATATATAAATTTGAACCACCGTTATTTTCGGTCTCTAGGGGTTCTGAAACGTGAAATTTTCTAGTCGGCACTTCCGGATTGTTTCATTGTATCAACCTAATAAGCGGGGTTCCCCCCTATGGGGGAGGGAGGAACCGCGCTAAAAGTGATAAATTAAATAAAAGTGAATAACAAAAGAAAATGATTTATAACATCGCCGTCGGAGGTTTATGGAGAACAAATAAAATTTGTATTGATTGGCAGGCTCACATGAAAGCTCGACACAAATGTGAACCAGTCAGTTAATTAATTTCATTTTTATTAAAAAAAAAAAAAAAAAAAAAAAAAAAAAATGTATTTCTTCGAATGTGACCGTCGCATCCAAAATTACTTCAAAAACAATTTTGTACGAAATGGATTAAGCTTTGGAATGGTGACTGTCCATTTACCACGATTTCCCAATCGTTTTAGAAATATGTATAAGAAAATATACAAAACTGCTGTTAATAGAAATACCCCTTCCTTCCCTCCAAATGCAACCAAAATTTATTATATTTTAATTTGATTGTCCATTATAATTAATTCAGAATTTTAAGACGTTTAATCTATAGGTTACTACCGTTTTCTAGCTAGGATAGGGCTGATGCTTTTTCTTTTTTCCAAAGAAAAGCCACCACCCCTAGTGGGAATCGAACCCACGACCCTTGGCAAGTGCTCAAGCCTTAATCACGGCCATCGGGCCTCCAATTCGTCCTTTACTCGCTTTGGATTTGGATGAAATTCAAACATGTGGAAAATATTTCAACTGAATCGAACGGTTCTGGATAGAAAAACTATATTGTCCACCTTTCTTGATAACGTTTCAGAGATAATCTTGAACAAGGTTTCATTCGTTCCCATACCTATAAAAAGTGTACTAAGAAGCCTACAAACGAAAAGGCGTAAGCGAAACGATTTTTGCCAATAAAAAAGTGTTACAGTAGTCGGTTTCTGATGGTTACCTTATAAATTAATTTCTGATGAACACGACCTTATAAATCTTTTCATTTTTTTGCAAACATATTTAATATATTTTTTACCAATTATTCTATACACAAAGTATTTTTTATAATTATTATGTTCATGATTAGATGACAAGAAGGACAGATAGGAAAACAGCCCACTGGTCAAAACCTATTTGCTTGAATTTTTATCTTAGGTTACATATATGGTGATTATTTACAGTATATAAATTTTTTTGTATTTACATTATCTCACAGGGTTTGCTTACAATAGGTCTCTAGGCCATTTGTGCTTAAGGCGACGATGAGGGTTACCGGGAATGGAGGATGAGGATAACTTATTGATTAGAGGATTGTCGTGACCAAGCAAGCGGGAGTGGAAGTTAGAGTATCGGGTTTTGGAAAGGGTTTGGACAAAGGGGATTTCTAGGTCGTTATGGATAGTGTAGTTTGAAACAAGGAACGGAGCATCGACTATTTTACGGAGTATTTTGGATTGGATTCGTAGGATATTGGATCGCTTGGCACACCCCCAAACTTCCAAGCCGTACGTCCAGGTGGGTTGAAGTATTGTAGTGTATATCCGTCTCTTTTTCTGTAAAGATAATTTTGAGCGAGAATCTAGTAGACTGGTTAGACCTTATAAATTAAATTTTGAAGTAGTTTTGTGGCAAATGTAATCAAAATCAGACGGAGTCTGAGCCTGTGAGAGAGTGAACAGACACACACACACATATATGTATATATATATATATATATATATATATATATATATATATATATATATATATATATATATGTCTCACACACAATCAATTTGAGCTACTGTCAAATTTTCTCGTAGTCGGGATTTATGTGTTCTGAAACGTGAAAATTTCCGGATTGCGTCATCACGCCGAAATGATGCTCAATTTGTTTCCTTTTAATCAGTTCACTTTTTGTTGGAGAGATATAATTAATTTCATGATATTCTTACGGAAAAATGTGTTTTTCTTCTTCTTTTTAGCGCGGTTCCTCCCTCCCCCATAGGGAGGAACCCCGCTTATAAGGTTGATCTCATGACGCAATCCACAAGAAGAAGAACCCCTAGAGACCGAAAATGATGGTGGTTCAAATTTGTATATATATATATATATATATATATATATATTTGTCTGTTCGCTCTCTAGCGAATGTATATATATATATATATATATATATATATATATATATATATATATATATATATATATATAAAACTTACGAGTCGGACGGGAAGCACTATGTTTTTAAAAAGGACAATAGAGAGCACAAGGGAGATAGTAATAACTCAGAGGTTAGATAAGAACTGAAGAGCTTTAATCCTGCTGAGCCTTATATAGGCTCAGCTTGTTTTGTTTACATAAATCTGTCTTCCTCTCCCATGACAACCCCCCCCCCCTAGTTTCTTGCAGTCCAGACAGAAACTCAAGATAACAAAATAACAAAAAGAAAATACAACTTAGAAGGAAGACAGTAAGAAAGAAAACAAAAATGAAATAACTACAATTCTATGGTACTTACATATAAGATTATTTACACTCTTTTAGACTGAATACACCATATACCCCTATGTACAACACACAACCTGGTTCTCTCCATCACTCTCCTGGTTTGGCACACTGCACTTCCTTTGGTTCAGGTAACCGTATTTTCAGTTGCTCTAAATGAACGTTCCTTTGCTTGAAAGGTTCCTCCCGGGACCTGATGGTTACGATGTTGTGTTCTCTGAGAGCTACGACAACGTACGGTCCATCATACCTCCCTCCTGTTTGCTGCGATTCGTTGGAATTCTGCGGAACACAATGTCACCTAACTGCAGTGGACGGACCGGTTTCTGTATCCGTAGGTTATGTTTCTGGACTCTTTTCTCTTTTTCGTGCTGGAGGCGCGTTTTTGCTTCGCGGACAATTCTCCTTTGGTTGCCTTGGAGGTGGAACACTGCGGTGACAACGCCTGGCTCCCCCGCTGCTTCTCGCACAACTCGTCCCAACCGGAGCGTCCCGAACAGTACTTCAAAAGGAGTGAATCCTGTGGCGGTATGGACTGAGTGATTGTATGCCGTGACTGCGACGTCCATAGCATCTTCTCCCGTGATCCCGCGGTCAGCATGGAGCAGCCGTAGGTGTTCGCTGAGTGTGTTATGCACTCTTTCGATCCCGCCGTGGCTCTGTGGGTGGCCCGCCGTCGTAACATGAAGCCGCGTTCCCCACCGCCTGAGGAGGTCCTTCACATCCGCATTACAAAACTCTCGGCCCCCATCTGTGATTAACAGTTCTGGCGTCCCGTATGCTTGGGCCCACCTGAGGAGACTCTTCACAACTTCGTTTGCGCTCTTGGAGACGATGGGAACAGCCATGACTGTTTTACTAAATACGTCCACAATGGTGACCCACGTTTGGTTTTTCCAAGTAAAAACGTCTGCTTGTAATGTCATGAGGGGACCGTTAGGAGTTGGTGTTTCTTCTTGTGTCGCTTGTGTAGGCCTCCGGTCATACTTAGCCTTATTGCAGACTTCGCACTCCCCTACAACCCGCCGGACCATACGTGACATTCCTTTCCAGTAATACTTCTTTTTTAAACTGGCTAGAGTCTCTGCTACTCCCCTGTGGTTCGACTTGCCTTGATGCTGTGCGACTGTCACGTCAAGTTGTATCTGGGGATCTGCTACGACTTCCCCCAGTCTCGTGCATCGGACGAAAACTCTGTCTATGCCAATTCGCTCTTGCTCCCACAGTCGTTCAATTCTTTCCCAAACAGCAGCGTTGCCAACATATAAGAACGTGGTTGTTCCTGGGACTGATGCATCTTCGTGCAACCGGCTTATAACGTCATCTGTCGCAGTAATCGGCGCACGCACTGTACAGCGGAGACTGGACTTCGTTTTACGACTATAAGTAATCTGAGGCGTACCCGTCGTGGACGACTTCCAGATTATGTATCTTCTTTTTCCAACTATGATGTCGTCAGATTCGGCCATGGTTCGCTCTCGTTCTCCTGCCGACTCTGTCCTCTCAGCATCACTGGCATTGCTGGCGGTGTCGTCGGGATTCCAATCTTGGAAGAACTCTCGCAGGGACTGTCTGTGCTCCTCCTCCACTGTAGTTGCGACGTTAATGCGCTGCAGTCGGGACAGCCAGTCAGCCACAACATTCTCTTTGCCGGGGGTATATAAGACCTGGAAGTTGTATTGAGCGAGGCGTTCTTTCCATCGGAGAATTCTGGAAGAGGTGTCCTTTAAAGATGCGACCCACTGGAGGGGTTTATGATCCGTCTTGATTGTGAACGGCCTACCGTACAGGTACGGCCGGAAATGTTCTGTGGCCCAAACGATTCCTAACAGCTCTCTCTCGATGGCGCTGTATCTTTTTTCAGTTTCCGTGAGCCGCCTGCTCGCGTACGCTATCGGCCTTTCTCCTTCCGGCCAATGTTGCGCCAGAACGGCTCCGACTGCGTGATCACTTGCATCTGTCGTCAGGATGAATGTCTTGTCAAAATCTGGAAATGCGAGTACTGGCTCCGACTTCAGCATTGCAATGCACTGCTCGACGTTAGACACATCTGCGGAGTTACCCGAATTCTGTTGCCTTTTTTCAGGAGGCCGTTGATTTCAGCAAGTTTATCTGCCATGGCTGGGACGAACTTTCGATAGTAGTTGAGAGCACCCACCAACCTTCGAATGCCTTTCGTGTCGGTTGGGACTTTGATACCGGTGAGCGCGTCTACCTTCCCTGGATCTGGTTGGACTCCGGCTTGCGAGAAGACGTGCCCCAAAAAGGTGACGCTAGGAAGTCCGATGCGTGTCTTCTCTCGTGACAACTTCAATCCAAATTCTCGCAGCCTTTCGTAGACTTTCCGCAGGTGTTGTTTGTGTTCTTCCAGGGATTTACTGAAAACTAGGAGATCGTCCATGTATCCCGTACAGAAATCTGGTCCTAGTCCGGTGAGGAACTCGTCCATCAGCTTCTGGAAAGTGGTCGGTGCATTCTTCAGCCCGAACGGCATTCTGGTAAATTGATAGCGCCCCCGCTCGAATGAGAAGGCCGTCTTGTCTTCGTCTTTTGGGTCCATTAAGATCTGGTGATATCCCGCCTTGAGGTCCAATGTGCTGAAAATGCGAGCTCCGTGAAGTCTGTCTACTATATCTTCCAACCTCGGCAGCGGGTACTTCTCATCTCGAGTAACACTGTTTAGTTTCCGGTAGCCCACTACCACTCGATACTTGCCGGGGGAACCTGCTTTTGAAACAGCCCACAAAGGGCTATTATACCTCGACACACTAGGGACAATAATGCCTTGTTTGAGCAGCGCTTGGATTTCCTCTTCTATGGTTTCCTTTAGAGCCTGTGGGTATCTGCGTTCCTTGACGTAGACCGCTCGATCTTCGGTTAACGGTATTTCGTGTCTCGTTCTCCCAGTCGCGCTGAGCGGTTGGCCCTCGACGTGATAAACATCCCGGAATTCTTCCACTATCTCTTGCAGTTCGGTCGTATCGCGACTGCCGGCGCTGATTGCCTGGTTTTGTTCCTCCGCGGTATCCGTGTAACGGTAACACTGGTTACCCATTGCTACTGTCCAGCTCCCCTTCGCTGATGACAGTTGCCCCTGTAATATGTTGAGGGCGTCACATCCTAGGATGCCGTCGTATTCCCTGGGCATGCTTGGAACTACATGGGCTACGATCCCCTTTCCTCCGATGTCCCACATCTCAGTCGGGATCTTGATTTCTCCTGCTACTGCGCAGTCGCCTCCGAGTGTCAGTAACTTGCAACGGCACTTCCGCATCGCTTGGTTCATCCATTCTTGCGTCTTCCTATTCAACGCTGCTTCACCCACGAGTGTGCAGGTACTCCCCGTATCCACCAACCACCTGAGTCCCGCCTCCTCCACTATTGGCAACCCACTACCTTCTTCATGACGCAAACTCTTCGGGTTGCCGCTCTTCTGCCACCAATCTCATTGTCGGTTGCTGTTGGCCCGCGCTCGTCTCAGGACGGCTGCATACGAGGCCAGGGTTTTGACTGCTTTTGTGGGTCTGTCTTGCTCTGATGTGCTGTCGTCGTCTGAGTCCGTCTCGGATATGTTTTCTCTGGGTTGGGCACGTTCTCTCCGCACTCGGTGGAAATTTACTTCCATTGGCTCGCCCAAGTTTTTCTCTGGTTTACGAACATAAGGGCACTGTCTCGCGACGTGTCCAGAATTTTCGCATTCAAAACATTTAATGTTTGGACAGCGTGCAGCTATGTGTCCGGGTCGACCGCACTCATAGCACTTCCGCTCGCTCCCTTCACTCCTCTTCCGCGGTGGATCACGTCTAGACTGCTCTCGAGGTGCAGGTGGTCTCGGTGGTCTCCTGTCTCTCTCCCTGAGACGTCCGCTTCCTTCTGTGGGTCGGCGGTATGCTCTGCGTGGCCTCCCTCTTGGTGTGAGCCAGAAATCCTCCTCTAGCGTTGCAGAATGTCTCTCTGTTTCTTTTTCACCCTCGTCTATGATCATTTGAGCGACGGTTGCGAACTCCTTCGCTTCCTCGAAGGACCGACCCGTTTCCTTGCTGAGGTGTACCTTGAGAATTTGCGGTAAGACTAACTTCATCGCGGCAGTTGTTGCTGTCTCTTGGCGTTCACCTAACTTATCAACAATCTTGTTGTGCCATGCGATAAGCTTAGCAGCGAAATTTCCGTCCGATTGATACGGCTTCTTCGTTTCTTGGAGCATTTTGACGAAATCCTCCTCCGGGGCCCATCTCCCACCTCCGTAGGCTTTCTTTAATCTCTCCTTGAGGGTGTCCCACGGGGTGCTTGTATCGCTCTGTACCTGGTTCAACACGTGTCTGCGCACGCGTCCTATGAGCGCTGCTTTTAGTGTTACTACGTCGTCGCCGTCTAGCCAGCTGGCTGCTGCTTTGCTGGCAATAGCGTCGGATATGCGTTGTCCATCCTTTAAAAAATGAGAAAGTTCTCCCACGTCGCCAGAGAATTTCTCTATTTGGCTGATCGCGGTCCGCATGTCTTGCGCGTTAGATGACTGGAATTTCAACCATTCCAGAGTGACCGTAACGTCTTGACCTGTAGCCATTCTTTTTTGAAAAAGTCGGTCTTGGACTGTTTCGCGACTCTTTTTCTTCATACAGCACTTCGCGTCACACTTACAATCCCGGGTTTCGGCACCACTTACGAGTCGGACGGGAAGCACTATGTTTTTAAAAAGGACAATAGAGAGCACAAGGGAGATAGTAATAACTCAGAGGTTAGATAAGAACTGAAGAGCTTTAATCCTGCTGAGCCTTATATAGGCTCAGCTTGTTTTGTTTACATAAATCTGTCTTCCTCTCCCATAATGGTCCGATTTTGATGAAATTTGGAACAAAAATCCGTCGTCCAATTTGAAAGGTCAAGTTCGTTAACCAGCAAAATCCGTCCACTGGAAGATGGCGTTTGGGGCCAGGATTTACGATCCAGGTAGGATCGTAAATAAGACCTTTCTTGAAAGTAAAGATGGAACTGTCAACTTTGGTCCTCCTCTGCCTCCCGGCACTTTCATTGCTGACGAAAGCTACCAATGAGTAGCCGAAACGTCCTAAATATAGATTTTTTTAAAAAAAAAATCGCATTGAGGTTTCTTTAGCCGAATCCCAACCATTCCATATTTACTTATCACCTCGACGGCTAACTATCTAATCTTCATGCTTTCTAGAAATGTGGACCCAAAATAATAACAGCTTCTATTTTAATCATTTTAAATGAGTCTAGAGATAAGAACGGAACCACGCTAAGATGATGCAGTTCCTGCGAGTCGGACTTTTTTTTAATTAAATGGGCCATTATTTATGCTAATCGAGAACATGATTGGTGACCAGCCAGTTGAAGTGAACAGATTTTTACCAGCAAAGCATAGGAACCCAGCAGTTTTGAAAGTAATTAATAAATTATAATAATTTAAATTTTAACGTCCATTTATTATTAACTAGGAATTTTGGACGGGTTATCTATAGGTTACCACCCTTTTCTAGCCAGGATAGGGCTGATGCCTTTTCTTTTTTCTAAAGAAAAGCCACCACCCCTAGTGGGAATCGAACCCACGACCTTTGGCTCAGAGGGTTAAGTGCTCACGCCTTAACCCTCACGGCCATCGGGTCTCCTAAATTATAATAACATCCAATATTTCTTAGTGAAGTGTCATATTATTCTATTTACTCAATTAAAAAAGTAACAAAAAAAAAATAATACAATTGTATGGTATTAATTCTCTTTAAAACAACTCCCCGCCCATTATATTCCGTTGAGCATATTGAGAGATTTATGATTTCAAAGACAATAGCTTGTCATAAAATCGTTATAAATTTGCATTGTAATGTTCCCTCACGGCCGTAGTAGAGCAATCTCAAAAATTATAATATCTCTACCTTGAAGAAATTTTAAAGTAGAAAAAGAATCTACAATCAGATTTCTTCAACCTCATCTAATTTTTAAGGAAATTTGAAAATCATAAAAAAAAAAAAAGAAGAAGAAAACATTACTGGAGTGGTCAAATTTGAATTTACAAATTAAAAAACCTACAGGTCTTAGATGTAAAGTCTAAATCAATGTGTACATAGTGTGCTGCCAAAAGTAGCACAAAAAAAGTGCAATAAAACTTGTTTACGACAGATAGGATAGAAAAAGTCCACCTGATCGAAATTGTAGGTAAGAGGAAGTAAAATAATACAAATCCTTTCTTGAAGATTTTGGCAGGAATGGCCTGCATTAGGTGCCAAATTCGTTACTGCTTATATATACCTAATCTTCTTTATAACAGATTATTATCATAAATTCTAGCGGATAAATGAAGTGTAAAAGCTATCCTTGATGTTATCTAAAGCTGCTTAATCGGATCCTAGTTCCGGTGATCATCCGCCGTTCCTTAATAAGCAAATCTCACAGAATGTAAAGGTGCTCAGTGATTAATATATACGAAACAGACCTTGCAAATTCATTTGTGTGTATAGACCCTTTCGGTGAAACATATTAAGGCCGTTTCGATGAAATAAGCTTTTCATCGTCATTGTATGGTACAAAGAAATTGGTGGAAGGGTTATTTTTGTGTCTCATTTTATGTTTTTATTTGATTAAACATTAACGTCTATTTATAACTAACATATTCTTGTAGGACAGGTTATTTCAGGGTTACCGCACGTTTCTAGCCAGGCTGTGACAGGTGCCTATCCTGCTTAGTCAATGTAACTAACAATCGGGCGCTACAGTCCATATAGGACCTGAGCCTCCGCCACCATCTTTGACCATTCCTGCTTGTCCTGAGCCAGAGTCCGCCAGTTTCGACCTCCTTGCTTTTGTAAATCACCCTCCAGGTCATTTAGCCATCTTAGCCTGAGCCTTCTCTCTTTCTATCTCCTCCTGTTGAACCACACAAGCCACGAACGCTTCAGCCACACCATGATGTGTAGTAGACGTACTCAATAGAACTGCATCATCCTAGTCAGTTTCCATAATTCTTATAACAAGTGCGATTTGGAAATCATAGAATGAAACGAACCCAACACATTCCATATTTCAAGAATAAATATTCGATAATAGTTTGATAAAGGGTCTTCCCGTGGTCTATTGATTAGATTCATATGCGGGAGATGTTGGGTTCGATTCCTACCGGCTCACAGTGGAGCAGAATCCCCAAATGCTGGCCAAAAGTCGAAAAAAAAGTTACTAGTTTGAGAATTTGAATTGTTTGGTTGGCTAGAGTAATATCCCAAGGGTCAAAATCCGCTAGTATTAGGTTCATACCTAATACTAGCTTTGGAAAATTAATACAAAAGCTACCTTCAGTCGAGCAATATCTGGCGTGCACGAAGTAGAGATAACAACCTCGTGTTTGAACAGATATAACATTTCTTAGAGTTACCCGATTTATCTTTAACAAAATGGAATCAACTCGTGAAAATACGTAGAAAATAATTCGTACGTGTTTATTCAAATCAACGTGTTTATTAGAATAATAAATAGAATTTAAAATAGAATAATTTCATAGAAAATAGTAATCATTTATTAAACTTATGTGAATTTTAAGTTTGAAAAATAAAAAGAAACTTAGTTTTGCGGGAAAAAATATAATTGTTCATCTGTGTTCAAATATCTAACTTATTGGATATGAAAGATGAAACTATTATCTATAAAATAAAACAAAATTTAGCTGCCGTACGAGTTTTTACGCAGCTTTTTATAAAAAATAAAATAAAATTTATTTCTGTTCCTTAAATAAAATAAAACGTTTTTAATAAAATTATATTTGTTTTATTTGTATTATATTGTTTTAAAATAATTATTCTATTGTCAATTAATAGTTTCTAATGAACAGTTCTTTATTTATTTAGGGGTTTTCTTTATTTCATCATATATCAGTTTTCTTATTTTTGTTATATTACATCCTCCATTTTGTTTTTCATTAAATTCTTAATAAACGACTGTGAACAACCGTATTCAACACATTTAATCAAAAACTAATTGTCTAGAGTAGCAAGTATTACTCTTCGTTTGATGGAGGTTTTTATGTAGGCTTATTCTCAACCGTATCAAAACGTATTCTTCTCATCCGTAATTTAGTCCAAATGTAGGTGTTCTTTTTTAATTTTATTATTTGGTTGCGTTGTGCTCCGAACCATATTAGGTTACATTTTAGTCATGTGACATTTTTCTGAATCTTTATGTCTTCTTTTGTAGCTTCATTTATTGTTTGGCGGAACTACCTCGTTGGTCTGCTCGTTCGTTAAGAGTGATTTTGCAATGAGATGACACCCATACTAATGTAATTTCTTTCAGATTGTACTGAAACAAAAATTTTTGAATCATCTGGAGAAATCCATTCCTAGATTTCATCTGAAATGATTAAACTTAATGAATCGGATATGATCAAATTCTTCATCTCCTTGAATTCTTATAAAATGTTGAAGGCCTGTAAGATGGCATAGATTTCATCAGAAAATATTAAATTAGTTTCGTGTAGTTTGAATCGTTTCGTAGATGAGGAGGACACGACAGCACACCCTGCTGGTCTGTTTTTGATGTATCTGTAAAGAACTTGAAGTAATCCGAATATTTCTTTATTTCTTCTAAATATAATGATTTTTACACACAATCAGACGTATTCCAGTATTTCAGTAGCTAATGGTGTATCAATCTACTCCATTAATTTACAATTAAGGCTAATTAAAATAAAATCGAACAGGCTACTTGCAAAATTAAAACGGCCGCGTTGAACTTGGAAATGAAACTGGATGTTAGGAATATAACGTAATTTTGCAGTTATTATTATTAAAATTACTTGATTTATATATAGTCAGTGATCAATGATTAGAAAGCAATAAATCATTATTAATGGAAAACCCCTCAACAATATTGTCGAATAACTATGCTTCTGTGTTCTAGTTGATTTTACGGGCTCCACTGCTCGTAAATTTCCCCTCGAAATACCGCCCTATTTTATTCTAAAACTGCCAAGATCATTGAATAATATAGTACCTATAAAATTGTATTAATAACTTATATCAAATGGGAATTTAGATCGCCACCGATTCTAAAATCGTAAATGCCATTCTGAATTATACAATAAATTTTGGAATAGTGGATATCACCGCACTCGTTTTGCACCTTACTGATAAATTAATGATTTTCCTTAATTTTTGTTTATGTAGTCTGTTGTCTTTTTTTTTTATTTTTTTTTTTTTAAGGCAATTCAACTACTTGTATCATTGTTGCCTATGTTATATATGTGCGATTGAAAATGCATTAACATAAAAATGTAGAAGAATGTATGATTTGTATAAACATATTTAATCACATCTTTATATATTTTTATTAAGTAATTTTTAATAGAGATTGTAAAATAAAGATAAAACATCCGTAAAAATGTATCGTAAACGTATACACACACACCCACACGCGCACGCACGAACACATGTATTTTCTAATGCTACTTCCCCTTTTAATTGTAATTGTAATTTATATTTTTGAGAGCACACCTGTAGCTCCAAGGAATGTCAAATATCATGCGGCTCATCTAAAATGTCTTATTCACAACAAATGGCTTGGAAAAAGAGATAACAAGTTAAGGGAGATAAAATCCACTACCTCCGCCTGGAAAACCTTGTCTCAAGACATTAGGCGAGATGAGCTGGTTCTTTGGAGAGTGAGAATTTTCTATATCTACTTTACACATACATATTTAAACGGGAAGATAAGGGTGAATGTACTTCCTGCTGAAGAAAAGGTGAAAATCTTTCCATTAAATATATTTTCACGGACTGTAGAGCCTACAAGAAGATTCGAAATCAACTGGACATTCCTGGCCCTCTCTGTGGTATACTTGAAGACGACCATGAATTGTTTCAGAGAGCATTGGCAGTCCTTAGAGCTGAGCTACAGGTATGCTCACAAAAATATAAATGACAATTACAATTAAAAGGGGAAGTGGCATTACAAAATACATGTGTGGGTGGGTTAATTTGCGATAATTGTATGTGATTTTTGTATTTTTCTTTAAATCTATCACGGCCG
This sequence comes from Gonocerus acuteangulatus, assembly GCA_946811695.1. Lineage (NCBI taxonomy): Eukaryota > Metazoa > Arthropoda > Insecta > Hemiptera > Coreidae > Gonocerus > Gonocerus acuteangulatus. The sequence goes on from OX328123.1 coordinate 90,841,353, forward strand.
GATGAACATTAAAGGGTCACATCGTTGGACTAAATACAATTTTCTTCAATGGACGTCTTTGTGGGTTTTCATTCTTTCCGTTTGGTGTTTAACAATTGAAATAGACTTTAGAATAATGTTGTTTATTTGGCAGCTAACTAGGGCTAGAGTTGCCAGGAATTATAATATCTTTAGCGGATGGTGGTTCCATTCAAGGAAGTAGAAGACGTAGCTTTAGCGTCAAAGAGATGAGAAAAGAAACACTCGCCTTCTGAATCGAGATTAAGTTGTCCTTGCCAGCCAATTCTCTAAAGTTGTTTTGTTATACCTTCGCAATCTGCCAATTAGTTCCGCTCACCTAATACATACTATCTTTTTTTTTTTTTTTTTTTTTTTTTTTTTTTTTTTTTTTTTTTTTTTTTTTTTTTTTTTTTTTTCTTTTTTTTTTGTCTGAGAAACCAACAATTCATTTTAACAAACACACAATTAATTATTCGTTTTAAAGAAATGCTTGCTCATTCTTCTTTCCCGGTTTATATATCCAACTCAGTTCTTCTTAAAATTAGCGTTTTGCATTTGAAATCAAACAAATCTGTTACAGTTGTATTTGTTCCTTTTTGTATGCCACATCGGCTTGTGTAGCCTCCTTACACATATATTTGAGGTTTATTTTTTTATATGTACATTAGAGGACTAGATATACACTTATAGTCCGTTGGTCCGTGTAAATTTCAAGCAACGATTTTTATGATTTCTAATTTTTTTTACTATTGATTGTATCCGTCTTAACTAGTTCAAAGCAACTGGCGAGATAGCGGTGGGTATGGATGATAGGGGGTTGCAAAGATAGGGAAAATGTGATGACATGAAATAATTTAAAGATTCATGAAATTTTGGTGGTTACTAGTATTTGTAGTGAGATTAAATTAAAAAAGTTGTCAGCTGCTTATATGTCAGTGGAAAACTTGCCAGGTGGCGGCCACTCGACGCTTATGTGCTGAACACTTATATGCCCCCAGCTGAAAAGTTTTCCACCGATACATGAACAGCTGACAACTTTTGTGATATAATTGTATCTTTTTTACGAAAGATCGAAACTTATCAATAAATGCTTCTAAGCCTTTATTAATGGCACTTGGGATATAAATGGAAACGCGCTAAGATGACGCAGTTCCTGCGATTCGGACTAAATTTATGTCTTGGGCCTGCTGTGAACATTAAAGATGATCATTATAATGAGTGTCGGCGCTAATGGGTTAGATGTCGATGCGCCGATTTAAAAAATGTAACTACGCTTAGCAATCAATTATAATAATACGTATACGTAAGAGGTCTTCTTAATATAAGAAGGGTTTTTTATGTTTTTCTTTTATCATCAAGTGTCGTCGTTCGATAGTTGGATTACGAGCGACCGTCTCCAGGCCCAATCAGCTTTTGATTAATTTATAAATGGGTATTTGCAAAGGGGGACAATCAGGCGGCCGGAGCATAGTATTGACCACACAATCCCTGGGTTGCTGTTTTGTCAAGAATCAGATACCTCTGCAGCACCTGCCCCTCCGGACCCCTCAGTAATTTGAAGAGTGTCTTTTGCCACGGAATATTATGAGAGGAACCATTAAATATACGTAAAAGGTTTATTGCCCAAGTTAAAACATTCATAGGAAGTAAGAAACGGTATCTATTCCAGAGATAACTACGGCGCGGTCGTTACGCGATTAAAATACCAATATGAATACAACTTATCTTATGCAGTAATTCATTGCATATATGTTTTTGTTTTTAAGCTCCCTTTTTGGGTTAGGTGCTTGAAAAACCATAAAATGGAGACACTTCAAAAAATCGAGAGCGTCGAGTTTTCCAATGTCATTATTCGTGTTTTTAGGTTCCACATTACGACAATTTAAATATTTTTTGGCTAATAAATTCAACGAATGATTAAATTCCAACAGAATAAGTTCCATGAAGTAGGATAGGTTTTTTGTTGTAATTTATTTTTAAAATTAAATTCCATGTTAAAAATAACAGAAGAGATTGTTATCTCGGTCTGATATATATTTGTCGCGGTTACAAGTGCCCTTGTGGAACACATCCAGAATTTCGAGGGAGCTGATACTACTAACAGATGAGACCATCTGAATGAAGAAATGGAATACCGCCAACAAAATAAAAACGGAGAGAGAGAGAGAGAGGACAATTTTCTCATGGCGTAAAGCATTATGATGGATGGTAATTGCCTTGGCAAGAAGTATCTGTTCTGCTTCGCTTCATTCAGCCCGTATCTCCTCTGGTGGTCATTTCAGGTCTTGTGTCTAGGAACAAGGTGGCTATTAGTGACTCAGGAACGATATTAGTATAACTACCTTTAAAATATCACAATCTCTAAATCCTACAGAAGATTCTTTCAGTTTTCTTATTCCCTCTCCTTACTGGAATCTCTAAAAGAATTAATAGAAAACATGGACAGTCAGAAGAAGCTGGAGAGCTGTCCGGAGAAATATTAAGCACAGAACAACATTGTTCCATATAAAAAAAAAACCGAATCATTCAAAATAATGGATCCCAAAGAAGCTTAAAAAGATATATATTTGTCTGTTCGCGCTGTGCTTTGTAATTTTAACGAAGTTCGGTAGAAAAATACACTGTCTTAATTTCGTTAAACCGCAGGATTTGTCCCACCGGAACACATTATAGATGTTTCGGCGTGGAATAAAATTAAATTTTGGTTTAGGTGCTCTAAAATAACGGATTTAGTTGAATGTTTTTCCAACAGTTTAACATTTATCCAAACTATGATATATGTTGAGAACAATGGTTGGGATTTAGCTAACAGAAAACGTCTAATTTTTGAAAAATATATTTTTTTCGAACGCTTAGGCATGCTCTTTGGCAGCCTTTTTCAGCAAGAGGTGCCTACAGGAAGGCACGATAACTTTTAGATGACCATGGATAAGTGTGATATCCTGGAAGTTAGTTAAGGTAGTATTACTCCTTTAGTGTTTATATCTCACAAGAAAGTTTTTTCGGTAAATATGGGTGTCTAGAAACTTTTGTTACTAACTATATGTCTGCAAGTGTTAATGCACTGGCTAAATTCCCTAAGAGTTTCTGCATATCATTCAAAAGATTGTATCACTTCTGGCATTCCGGCAGTGAAAGTGTGAATTAGAGTGTTATGTATATTTTCTTTAGGTCTACATAGTATTGTCATTAAAAGATCATGGTCATAGGCGAATATGTCCATTTCGAAGTTGACGAGAACTTCGTGTTTGTTTTCTGGGTGACTGAAATTTTTATTGTCTGAAATGTATTGCCAATTAGCTGCACCCATTCATATATGTAAATCTAATGTTGCTTTTGTAGTAATATCCCTTATTACTAAAGTAAAATTATCTTACATACTTGTTTACTATGGCACTACAACCCGATGTCGCGTCTTGGCCTCCTCCAACAGCGTTCCCCTAGACCCACCTAGCATTTAATAAATTTAATGGACACCTGAGAAGTATAAAATCAAGCGGCCAGGGTGTAATACTGACCACACTATCTCTCTAGTGTGCCTTATGGTCAAGAATCAGATATCTCTACTGTATCTCCCCTTCTGTGCATCGTGGCTTGTAGCTTCATGTGTTCAAGCGAGCTTTTAACTATGAGGGTAGTTTTCATCGTTTTGATTTCCTCCTACTGCTATGAAACAAATATACATAAAAATTCTCAGGTAATTTGTAATATGACATAAAGTTTATATTAGACAATTTTAATCACAAAAACATATTTTCGTCTACACACGTTTTGTAGTTGAACTTATTTTAATTTTTCTGATGTTATTTTCAAATATTTTTAGTTCTAGGTTCGAATAATTTACTTATGAATTATTTATGCTTCCTTATTTATTATATCAATATATTTTTATACCGAGAAGGCTGTCGTGGTAAATATGTCGAAGATGTGCTGCCACGTTTCCTCAGTAAAAGCTAGATTTAATACTTCCTGATATTTCTACCGCCTGAATCGATTACTAAAATCGAATAGATATATATATTCAAAGTAGACATCGAATTGACAGCAGTGCAGGCAAAGGTCAATTTTAGTTAAGTTATTTTAAACAACACGGATATTTTAAAGCAGCTTAACTCATCACGAGCTCAATAAATTCGATTTTTGTGGAAATTATTTAAACTCAAAATAAATCACGAGCTCAATAAATTCGATTTTTGTGGAAATTATTTAAACTCAAAATAAATCCAAATAGTTTGCATTTCCTAATTTTTGTAGTGACATTTATATTACATACATTACTTATATTCTTAAAACTTTATGAAGGAATATAGCTATGGAGGTTGCAATCGTAAAAGAATATTTAAATGGTTTTTTTTTTCAAACTTTCATCAATCTTACAAATTAAATACCGAAAACGTTCGACTCGCAGGAACTGCACTTCTTACAGTACTTCCATAACGCTCTTATCCCAAAATCCATTTGGCCATTTGGAAATTAAAGCGGCCACACTATTGAAACTTTGAAGAAAAATTAGGGTTTAGACGCCATTAACTAGCAGTAGTGAAAGTGCTGCTGTATACACACACACACACACAGATATATATACATATAGATATTTGTAACAACGTTATTTTCGTTTATTACCTATAGGCAGAGATGGGCAGATTCGTATTCGTAAATCCGAATCCGAATTTGATTCACAGCACCTTGACGTGTAAATCCGAATACGAATACATTCGTATTCAAAAGTGTGAATCCAAATGGATTCATATTTGCAAGTGTGAATCCGAATACGAAATTTGGATTCACTTATATGAATCCGATTCCGAATCTATTCGGATTCACACCCATGAATCCGAATCTATTCGGATTCACACCCATGAATCCGAATCTATTCGGATTCACATCTATGAATACGAATCCATTCGGATTCACATCTATGAATAAGAATCCATTTGGATTCACACTTGGAATCACTGAATTCAATTCAAAAGGTCAATATAAATAAATAAATACGTAAATAATAATATAAATAAATAAATAAATCTCGTGTACGTGAGAATCTTAAGAAATCACAATTCCATCTTTTGATTCAATAAAAACTACATTTCATAGTTAAATTGAGTTTATTTCTGCCAAAGTTTCGGCTTGACATCGGCAGCCTTCTTCAGGGCTATGGAGGAGAGGGAGAACTATCCCGTTTCATGGTGGCTACATGTCTCGGCAGAATGTACGACTTGGGGCTACAAATAGTAGGAAAGTTTTCATATTAATTTTTGGGTCAAATACGTAGTCTGAGGCTAATAAATATACATAAGAAAATTCGCTAACAGTCAAAACTCGACCTGTAGTGAGGTACAGACAGGCATTTATTTATTTATATTGACCTTTTGAATTGAATTCAGTGATTCCAAGTGTGAATCCAAATGGATTCGTATTCATAGATGTGAATCCGAATGGATTCGTATTCATAGATGTGAATCCGAATAGATTCGGATTCATGGGTTTGAATCCGAATAGATTCGGAATCGGATTCATATAAGTGAATCCAAATTTCGTATTCGGATTCACACTTGCAAATATGAATCCATTTGGATTCACACTTTTGAATACGAATGTATTCGTATTCGGATTTACACGTCAAGGTGCTGTGAACCAAATTCGGATTCGGATTTACGAATACGAATCTGCCCATCTCTGCCTATAGGTAAAAAGTCCGACTCGCAGGAACTGTCTCATCTTAGCGCGGTTCCGTTCTTATCCCTAGTCTAATTTCGAAAGATTAAAATAGAAGCAGTTGTTATTTTGTTGAGAGGAGATCGTTGACCGTTGATGATGCAAGGTAGGGATTGTCCGGGTTCGGTCACTGCTACTTAATAATACATACCCCATATGTGTATGTATGTGGGCATACATATGTACATATGTGTGCGTGTATATGTGTATGTGTATATGCATATATATATATATATTATATATGTATATATATATATATGTTAGGTATATTTACATAGATATGTGCATATATTAGTGTTAAATATGTCCTACTTGTATTTACAGCCCTGATGATGGCTTGAAGTTCAACCCGAAACGTCGGCACAATAAAACCATTTTTACGATAAAAGTAGCAGTGACCGACCCCGACAGTTATTGTTTTGGTTCCACCAGTCTTGAAAGGTAGGATTTACAATCTTACCTGGAAGGGTCGGCAACACTAGAAACTTTCCCGCTAGTTACAAGGTCTTGGAATCTTGGAACTCTATATTTCTAACAATAAATTGTTTTTGTTATTTTACTAAACCTGTTTTATTTTCGAATACATTATCCAACTATAAGCAATTAAAAAATAACAAGGAATAAAAAACAGACAAAAAGAACAGTTCGAATAAGCGAATTCAATTACTTTAAAGCTTTAAGCTCTTATTTCTCCGATTGTCATCGCCTAATCAAAACTTTCATTAGAACCTTTTATGTAGAGCATTTAATAAGGTTTCTAATGGTATTCTTCCGTTTACCAAGATTTTCAACCGTTTTCGAGATATTAATGAAAGTTCCCAAAATTTACTATATTTACTATTGAAAGTATACGAAGTGCCCAAAACTTTTCATTATTTCTAGCAACAGAAAATTGGTCTCATTTTTCATATCCTGTTTTACACACAACATTTTCCCAACATAAGAAATTACAAAAATAAAAAGCAATAAAAAACAAAGGGAAAGAGACAAAAATTACAAAAAGAACGACAAAAACCCGTTCATAAGAACAAAACAGACGTATTTGAAGTTTTAAGCACTTATTTCTCCGATTAACATAACCTAATCAAAAATAGTTTTAGAATATTTTTTGTAGAGAATGTAGAAAGCTTTCAAATAGTTTCTATCCACTTACCACGATTTCCCAACCGTGTTCGAGATATTAATGAAAGTATACGAAGTTCCCAAAACTTTTCATGTCTGTTCATAAAATATTTTATTCTAACCCTTCCTTAACTCCAAACGTAACAAAACTTTCAACATATTAGTTTTAATGAAAGTAGAACATGCAGATAATGTTTCAACTGAATCCCGTAATTCTAAGTACCCAAACCAAAAACGGTATTCAAAAACTATTTTTCCAATATTCTCGAAAACGGTTAAAGCTATCGCCTTGAAAATGGTTCCATTCGTTTTCTTAGCCCAAGAAGGCTATAAAAAGATTACTTACAAGCTTATGAACTCAAAAACGTAAGCGTTACGATTTTTTTTTTGCGCGAATTTCGCCCCAAATGCCATCTTCCAGTGGGCGGATTTTGCTGGTTAACGAACTTGTCCTTTCAAATTGGACGACGGATTTTTGTACCAAATTTCATCAAAATCGGACCATCAGGGAAGCCAGAAATGCGCGAACAGACAAATATATATATATATATATATATATATATATATATATATATACATATATATATATATACAAATTTGAACTACCATCATTTTCGGTTTCCAGGGGTTCTGAAACGCAAAATTTTCTAGTCGGCACTTCCGGATTGTTTCATTGTATCAACCCTATAAGCGGGGTTCCTCCCTATGAGGGAGGGAGGAACCGCGCTAATAAACGAAAATAACGTTGTTACAAATATCTATATGTATATATATATCTGTGTGTGTGTGTGTATATAGCAGCACTTTCACTACTGCTAGTTAATGGCGTCTAAACCCTAATTTTTCTTCAAAGTTTCAATTGTGTGGGCGGTTTAATTTCCAAATGGCCAAATGGATTTTGGGATAAGAGCGTTATGGAAGTACTGTAAGAAGTGCAGTTCCTGCGAGTCGAACGTTTTCGGTATTTAATTTGTAAGATTGATGAAAGTTTGAAAAAAAAAAAGAAAAACCATTTAAATATTCTTTTACGATTGCAACCTCCATAGCTATATTCCTTCATAAAGTTTTAAGAATATAAGTAATGTATGTAATATAAATGTCACTACAAAAATTAGGAAATGCAAACTATTTGGATTTATTTAAATTGCCGGAACTGTGTTAAGTCAAGTCAAAGGATTATTTTAATCAAAATTCTTTTCTGTTCAGAAATAAATCGAAGTTAGTTCAGAAAACGTTTGTGTGTAAAACGATCTCTAAGCTTGTACCATTCTTATGATCAGAGACTTTCTCTTCTCTTCTTCCGTTTTTTTATTTTCTTTTATTTTACACACAACCAAAGTCAAGAGCTTAATCTCTAAGGCATACCATTGCTTGGCTTTGGAAAAAATAGTTTATAATAGCAAAAGGTTGCTGAACAGATGTTGAACTTTCCAACCGCAACTAACAGGTAAATTAAAATATATCTAGTAATCGTATTGATATAGTTAGTGTATTGAATATAGAATGAAGCGAAATAATGCCACTTTCAATATACTTCATCAATAATATTGTAAAAGGTGTGGCTTTAAACTAACCATCTTTCTGAGCAATGTGCATATATATGCGGCTCCTCCGTGATGGACGTTTTAAACATATAAATAGCTGTACTCTAAATATTTGCAATCAATTTATCAAAAAGATAACTATTGGAAACAGCTGAACCCCAATATAGAATCAGACGTCTTGAAAAATCTGAGTGGCACTTCAGGGCTATATTATATACGCGAAGAGAAATGACGTGCCAACCGGAAGAGGCGCTGTCACTTGTCATTTTAGGCCTAAGGACCACGGCGTCGAAGAGTCCCCTGTGGGCGGAAACAGCCACCTGGAACACATCCAAAATAGGTGACCAGACCTTTCCGATGTCTTAGGAAATATGAGATTAACCAGTAATTTTAAGATATATCAATTTAATACTTACAAATAGGACCGCTCAAAGAATTACAAAAAAAACTTCAACTATACATACTGCAATATTACTAATTTGCGTAGTCAACTTGGCGAATTCATTAATTTTGAAGAGGGTTTCTTGGTGTGGGAAGGAGAAAATTGTAATTTTGTCTAGTCTTTTTGTGGGTTTGTTTTTATAAGCTGTATTCTAAATATTTCGTTGTTATAAGCTGTATTCTGTTTGTGGGTTCGATTCCCACTAGGGGCGGTAGCTTTTCTTTCGAAAAAAGAAAAGGCATCACCCCTATCCTGGCTAGAAAAGGGTGGTAACCTATAGATAACCCGTCCTAAAATTCATAGTTAATAATAAATGGACGTTAAAATTTAAATAAATAAATTTTATAAGCTATGGTGAAGGATTTATTCAATAAATATAATGTAATGGATTGATTGATGTAATTTGACCGTTTATACTTCTCATTCGTGATATTTTTCTTGGTGAAATTTTTATTGTCCGAAATTTATTATAAATTAGCTCCTTCTATTTGTAAATACAATGTTGTTTTAATGACAGTTTTGTAATATTATCTCTTGAATAAAAAAAAAATAAAAAAAAAATCTGTCACGCAGGAGCTGCATAACTAAGCTAACTTCCCTCAAAATTGGGTAGTGTCGAGTGCATTCCTGAATAATTTGCTTAAAATAACCTAGATAGATAAATAAAATAAAAACATAAATAACACCTGTTTCAATTCAATTCAAACATAGTAAATCCCCCCTTTCGATAGACCGATTTAGTTCATTTTTACAACACTTCGTTCTTATTAGATAGCCAGGCCGTATAAAGAGTTTCGTAACAATACAACAGGAATTATAACCGGTATAAGGAAATTAGTAATTTCTGTCCGAAGTAAACCCTCCCTTCTCGTCAACCGATTTAGTTTATTTTTATAACAAATTTGTTTCTTCAGTTGACCACAACGATTACCGAGTTTCGTTGAAATATAACAAAAATTACGGCTGGTATTGACAAATAACTACTTTGGCTCCGGAGTAAACCCCCCTCTAGATGGACCGATTTTGTTGGTTAACGAACTCGTTCAATCGTTTGATGGGAGAATACTACATTCCAAGTTTCGTGGCGAAAAAACAAAAACTTTGGCCTGTATCGTGTTAACGGACACGTTATATGTATATATATATATATATGTATATATATATATATATATATATATATATATATATATATATATAAAAAAAAAAAAAAATCAGTCCCGTAACAGGCCACGAGGGCCCTGAGGGGCAGATACTATAGAGGTATCTGATTCATGACCATACGGCACACTAGGGAGATAGTGTGGTCAGTACTATGCTCCGGCCGCCTGATTTTCCCCTTGGCTGCTTCGACTGCTAGAGTCATTAGCACCAACCAAGGTACCCATTATTAAATTAATTAAAGGCTGGGTTGGCCTAGGGACGGTCAGGGAGGCCGAATTCAACCGGCGAACGAAGACACTAGAAGAAAAAATCTTTAGTGCTTGCTCGGGATTTGAACTCAGGCCTCCAGCTTATTAGTCCAGTGCTCTACCACTGAGCTAACCTCGCCCCCATATATATATATATATATATATATATATATATGTATATATATATATATATATATATAAATTTTAACTGGGGTCATTTTCGGTGTCTGCTAGGTAGGATCGATAAAGATTCGAAGAAATTGTTCAAAAATTCCGTCATGAGTGCAACCTCAATAGCTACTTTCCTTCGGGGAAAAGTGGAAGAAAAACGAGCCTTCATAAATAATCCTTTTAGCGCGGTTCCTCCCTCCCTCATAGGGAGGAACCCCGCTTATAGGGTTGATACAATGAAACAATCCGGAAGTGCCGACTAGAAAATTTTGCGTTTCAGAACCTCTGGAAACCGAAAATGATGGTAGTTCAAATTTGTATATATATATATATGTATATATTTATATATATATATGTATATATTTATATATATATATATATATATATATATATATATATATATATATATATATTTGTCTGTTCGCTCATTTCTGGCTTCCCTGATGGTCCGATTTTGATGAAATTTGGTACAAAAATCCGTCGTCCAATTTGAAAGGTCAAGTTCGTTAACCAGCAAAATCCGCCCACTGGAAGATGGCATTTGGGGCGAAATTCGCGCAAAAAAAATCGTAACGCTTACGTTTTTGAGTTCATAAGCTTGTAAGTACTCTTTTTATAGGCTTCTTGGGCTAGGAAAACGAATGGAACCATTTTCAAGGCGATAGCTTTAACCGTTTTCGAGAAAATTGGAAAAATAATTTTTGAATACCGTTTTTGGTTTGGGTACTTAGAATTACGGGATTCAGTTGAAACATTATCTGCATGTTCTACTTTCATTAAAACTAATATGTTGAAAGTTTTGTTACGTTTGGAGTTAAGGAAGGGTTAGAATAAAATATTTTATGAACAGACAAGAAAAGTTTTGGGAACTTCGTATACTTTCATTAATATCTCGAACACGGTTGGGAAATCGTGGTAAGTGGATAGCAACTATTTGAAAGCTTTCTAAATTCTCTACAAAAAATATTCTAAAACTATTTTTGATTAGGTTATGTCAATCGGAGAAATAAGTGCTTAAAACTTCAAATACGTCTGTTTTGTTCTTAAGAACGGGTTTTTGTCGTTCTTTTTGTAATTTTTGTCTCTTTCCCTTTGTTTTTTATTGCTTTTTATTTTTGTAATTTCTTATGTTGGGAAAATTTTGTGTGTAAAACAGGATATGATGGGGCGGGGGGCAGCAGATAGAGATGGTTGGCGGAAGCTCATAGAGGAGGCCAAGACCCGCCTAGGGTTGTAGCGCCAAATAAGAAGAAGAAAACAGGATATGAAAAATGAGGCCAATTTTCTGTTGCTAGAAATAATGTAAATTTTGGGAACTTTCATTAATATCTCGCAAACGGTTGAAAATCTTGGTAAACGGTGGTTCAAAATTTTGGTTTGGGTACTTAGAATCATGGGATTCAGTTGAAACATTTTCTACATGTTCTACTTTTATCAAAAATAATATGTTGAAATTTTGGTTACGTTTGGAGTTAAGGAAGGGTTAGAATAAAATATTTTATTAACAGACATAAAAAGTTTTAGTAACTTTGTTTACTTTCCTTAATATCTCGAAAAAGGTTGAGAACCTTGGTAAATGGAAGAATACCATTAGAAAGCTTATTAAATGCTCTAAAAAAAAGGTTCTCATGAAAGTTTTGATTAGGCGATGACAATCGGAGAAATAAGAGCTTAAAGCTTTAAAGTAATTGATTTCGCTTATTCGAACTGTTCTTTTTGTCTGTTTTTTATTCCTTGTTATTTTTTAATTGCTTATAGTTGGATAATGTATTCGAAAATAAAACAGGTTTAGTAAAATAACAAAAACAATTTATTGTTAGAAATATAGAGTTCCAAGATTCCAAGACCTTGTAACTAGCGGGAATGTTTCTAGTGATGCCGACCCTTCCAGGAAAGGTTGTAAATCCTACCTTTCAAGACTGTTGGAACCAAAACAATAACTGTCGGGGTTCGGTCACTGCTACCTTATAAAACTACATTTTATCGTAAAAATGGTTTTATTGTGCCGACGTTTCGGCTTGAACTTCAAGCCTTCATCAGGGCTGTAAATACAAGTAGGACATATTTAACACAAATATATGCACATATCTATGTAAATATACCTAACATATATATATATATATATATATATATATATATATATATATATATGCATATACACATACACATATACACGCACACATATGTACATATATATGCCCACATACATACACATATGGGGTATGTATTATTAAGTAGCAGTGACCGAACCCGGACAATCCCTACCTTACATCATCAACGGTCAACGATCTCCTCTCAACAAAATAATAACTGCTTCTATTTTAATCTTTCGAAATTAGACTAGGGATAAGAACGGAACCGCGCTAAGATGAGGCAGTTCCTGCGAGTCGGACTTTTTATTAACAACTTCAGTGGTTTTGAATTATTTGTGGCTTTCCTTAAAAATTGAAAATAAATTACTGTTTCGACTCATTGTATCATTATTTATTTTTATTTTAACTTTATTAGATTTATTATTATTAGCGGTAATTTATTATTAGTTTTAACTGTGCAACATTCAACAGCTAAACATTAATGCAGTGGCTTTAACAAGTAGATTATATATATATATATATATATATATATATATATATATATATATATATATATATATACACACACACACACACATATAAACGTCCATTTATAAATAAAACAGATCATTTTAGTAGGGTTATCTACACGTTTTTGCCCTTTTCAGAGCTGATGCTTTTTTTTTCTCTAAAGAAAAGCCACCACTCCTAGTGTAAGTCCACAACGTTAGGCACGGAGTACTCACGCTTTTGGACTTACTTCATTTAAGTGAGCTTATTAAATCACTTTATTTTAAGTTGAGCATTCGAGGCTGTTAGTTTGGGCGAAGATTACTATCCCATTAGACGAGGAAATCCGGAGTTATGGAGACGTAGGAGAGAAATTGTCAAGGCAGCACATGTTAGATGGGCAATCAGGACCTTAAAACCATACAAATCACCAGGATTAGTTGGTGTATATCCTGCTTTTTTGCAGTATGGGGTGGACATACTCATGCCAACGCATTTAACACTCTTCAGGAGCAGTCTTCTAATGGGGCACATTCCACCGACCTGGTGAGTGGCCAAAATTCTTTATCCCCGAACCGGGAAGAGTGTCACACCTGCATGCAAAAGACTGCAGGCCAATATGTTTATTATTCCTTCTACTGAAGATGCTAGAGAATATCATAGATAGGCAAATCAGAGATGGACAGAATCCACTTACCGGGCAACAATATGATTACCAGTGAGGTAAATCATGTGATCTTGCGCTAAATCACCTCGTGTGTAGACTGGAGCCTTTGGTTGTACTCCAATCAAGGAAGTTGAAGAATCCATTGTCGTGAAAGAGATTGAGAGAACTGCGAAAGAGAAGTACTTTGGACTGCTAACCTTCTGAGAAGTGAATTTTCAGTCTGACACAGAGGAAATACTGCAAGTACATCGAACCAAGGACAGGCTGATCTCAGGAGGGAGGCTGCACTTCTCCTGCGGTGACTGGTGGTGGATACACTACTGACGAATTACCAAGGTGGGCGAGGTGTAACCAACGTTAGGTGAACTTGGACGGGTGGAGAAAGGAAAAAGCACCTTAGATTCAAAGCACAGATGATTACGCCGGTACCATTTTCGACGAGTGGAAAGGGGGGGGGGGATTGGCGAACCTAGTCTTTTAGATTAAATTTTTCCTTTTGGATAGATTAAACGCATCTAAGACAGTGAAGTACTTGGGTTTTACTTTGGACTCTAAGCTCAGCTGAAAGGAGCACATCTGAAAGGCTGCAGGAAAAGCCACACAAACCCTGTGGGCATGCCGGGGAGTGGTGGGGATCAACTGGGGCATTACTCTCAAAGCTATGCATTGAATTTACACAATGATTGTAAGGCCTATTATCTCCTATGGACCAAAAGTGTGGCCAATCCTTAGTCTGCACGACTTCCAATCTTCCTGTGCAGACTGTTACATCTGCTGCTTGGGCGCTTCCTATCCCCTTCGACGTACACAATGTGCTAATCCTAATTGCATCCACGTACAGTGCCATGATCCTAATGATCTAGCAATCTATTACCACTAATTCCTTTATCTCCTAGTGGACCATCTGCACATGATGCCAGACCACTCCTTCAGCTGCCTACCTTCTTGCTTCGTACCATGTTTTGCCTGCCCTGCACATATCCTTTTCCACTGATCTACACCACGTCTTCCTAAGTCTTCCTCTTTTCCTTAGGCACTGAGGGTTCGAACTATAAAGGGTATTTTTCTAAGACTATCAGGTTTTCTCATTTCGTGTACTACACACTTCTATTTCTGCATCCTTATTTCGAGGTGGATAGGAGACTGCATTGTGAATTTCCCCAATTCACAGGATTCATCATAAACATCGGTTTACAAGTGTTTGAATAGGTCGGGTGGTATTTTCGGTCACGTTCCATCCAGGTTTCACTGACGTAGACCAGGACTGACTTTGTTGTTTTTAAACATCCTCAATTTTCCCGTTCTTCCATATAGAATAAAGTAGAACAAATGCTCCATTTGTTTTTTTTCATACTGTTTCAGACATCATCCAACGCATCCTCTTATTAAGTAAACACCTGTACTAAAAGTAAATATAGAGTCATAAAGTATGATACTTGATTCTAAATTACTTCTCTATAAATATGCTATTTTATATAGATATTATTTTCTATACGTTCTACCTATTTAATAATTTATTTCCTTTAGAAGAATCTGAAAAGAACTTTATCCGAGATATAAAGTTTCTTTATAGTGACATAAAAATACCGCTATAAAAATAAAATATAGGTGAAAAATGAGGGAGCCAAAAGCTTTCTTGAGGGACATTAAGATAATTTATAAAACAGCGCAAACTGTAGAAGATATGTTCAAAGAATTAGTTTTTGTTGAGTGGGCTCTGCCAAGATGCTGTCAACACTATGAGTCTCTTGGAAGAGATGAATAGGGTGATTGTCAAGAGTTTTTCTTTTCCTATCATTCATGGGATTGAGTTGTCAAGCACTTTTATTGTTTCTTTAACTGACAGATACTACACTGTTTTTTCAGGTAGCTCTTAGGAGCATCCGTTACAATCTCATGGTCTATTTTCGATATACTATCAATCTTAATTCACAACTACCTGAGAAATCGCTCCATTCAAAATATAAGAAATTTTACATTGTTTGTTAAAAGATATTAATTTTTATCGAAAGAATTTTTTAACCCTGAATGCCTGATTGCAGTACAGATTACTTCACTTTCACAATAATAAGAAATTTATATGATTATTGTTTACATTTTTCTCCGATTTGGATATGTTTGAATTATAATTAAATCACTTATAGGAGATCCGATGGCCGTGAGGGTTAAGGCGTGAGCACTTAACACTCTGTGCCAAAGGTCGTGGGTTCGATTCCCACTAGGGGTGGTGGCTTTTTTTTCGAAAAAAGAAAAGGCATCACCCCTTTCCTGGCTAGAAAAGGGTGGTAACCTGTAGATAACCCGTCCTAAAATTCGTTGTTAATAATAAATGGACGTTAAAATTTAAATAAATAAATCACTTATAGTTTGATTTTGTCCAAAAATATTTATTTTGATATTAAGGACTAAAAACATGGTCACTAGAGCATGAGTATATTTTTAATAATTATTTATTTAAATTGTAACATTCACTTTTAGGACGGGTTTTCTACAGGATACCACCCTTTTTTATAAGTGATAAATTGTTTCAAAGGCCTAAATAAACGTTTAACAATCAAAATCTGACATTACTGAGTTAATAGGTGCATACAAAAGAGGTTGAAGTGAAACTAGTACTTTGTCACACATTATTCAATCTATGCTTTGCTTCAATTTAATGCTTTCTTCCATAGTAAGTATTTATCACTTTTCCTGCGACATACAAAAAAATTTTTGAATTAAAAATAGACGTATTGTAAATAAAGGTTTAACAATTAAACTCATACACCACTGAGTTAATTCAATGGCAGATACAAAAGAGATTGAAGTAATACTTGTTCTGTGTCACATATTATTTAGTCTATTATTTGCTTCCTTCCATAGCAATTTTTTAACCTTTTTTCCGCGATATAAAATAAAGTTTTTAGCAAAAAAAATAGTTTGTTAATATACTTGTGCATTATCAACGAGAGCGAAGTTTACTTTTTTTTGGGGGGGGGGGGTTAACAATAACAGCAAAGCAAGAAGGTTATTTTCATTGCTGCTGTAATTGAGTCTGTAGCTTCTCTGTATTAGGAGAATTTCTGAGTCAAGTAAAAAGCTTTTCTTGTAGATTTAAAAAGTAAACTTTATATTTAGAAATAAGTTTGAAATCGAAGGGCGTTTCTAACCTATGCTTTCCATCCTAAAGATGAGTATTTCATTGAGGCACTACCAGTGATGGTGCTACTGAGATGAGTATTTTAGAATGATTTTTAAGATTAATTAGATCACCTACCAAATCCACTTCCTCATCGTTGATGATTATTCCTATTTTCTCTTTGAATGCTTGTTGTCCATTGTATATAGTCTCTTCTAACAAATCCTTGCAAATCAGAGCGATTAGTCCCCAAACTTGGATTTTCAAGAAACTTCACATATCTCTTCATTTCAGCCTAAATAAAAAATCCTGAAAACTACAATTAAATCAATTTCTATTAAACAATTAAGCTAAAAAATTGTTAATATATGAAAAATTGACACTATTAAAAAAAAAATAAGTAGTTTAAAAAAATGCTAATAGTCGTCTTCATGCACTGCCTGAAACACGAATATCGGCGTTTCATAGGTTTCTGAATGGTACTTAGCGTAAGAATTTGCAATCGATTTAAATATGCTAGGGATTTGTTCCTTATAGTCAGGATGCTTCATCTTAAAACATCAACTCTGCGATGTAGCCAATAAAAATAATCCCTTGAATATTTTACAATTATTGTGCGTTGATCCTTTTGAAGATTGCGGAGGAAACGTCATAATATGAAAAATAAGGCAATGAAAGAGATTTTCATACGATATTCGGTTAATTAAGTTCATTTTGATGGCAGGCCAAATAGTCGGAGAGCTGGTAACGCACTTTTCGTGAAGTGTTTCATGCACCTTGAAATTTTGCTATAAATATAAATATGGGTAGTCAAGAAGGTAAGTATGTGTTTCCTGGACACACCTTGGAACACCAGGTACTGCGCATAGGGGAAAGGTGCAAAACAATATTGCCCAAAAATAGTGTTTTATTCAGTAGCCAACTATCATTAATGTGAAAAATTTGCAAATGTAGGCAATTTTACAATGAATAATAAATAAAGCAGACACTTTTAAGAGGGTTAAAATGTAAATAAAAAAAAAAAATCCCTGCGCTCTCATTGGTTCTTGTTGCTCACATGATCTTGTACAGCTGTTCCGGTTTAAATGGCAGCGTGAATAATACTCTCATTAAATATTAGAATTTTTTTTACATGTTATATCCCTTAAAAGTGTCAGCCTCAATTTATTATTCATTGTAAAATTGTCTTAATTTTTTTTTTGCACCTTTCCCCAATGCGCAGTACCTGGTGTTACCCGGTAAGTCTAGCCAACACATATATACCTTCTTATCAACCCAAGAGGTACATTATAGCAAAAATTCCAGCTGCATAAAACACTTCATGAAAGGTGCGGTTACTGGCACTCGGACTAAAATTATATTGTTTCTACTTTTAAAAAAATACAATTTAAGTGCACTGCAATATTTCTTTCACCTTTTGGTTCTTATTTGGGCTTAAATGAAGCAGTTTGTTAAGTTTCACGAAAATCCGTGCTTGGACACTAATATCTCAGATTTTCCAAATTCTTCATTAGCGCGGTTCCTCCCTCCCCCATAGGGAGGAACCCCGCTTATAAGGTTGATACAATGAAACAATCCGGAAGTGCCGACTAGAAAATTTCGCGTTTCAGAACCCCTAGAGACCGAAAGTAACGGTGGTTCAAATTTGTATATATATATATATATATATATATATATATATATATATATATATATATGTATATATTTTTAGCGCGGTTCCTCCCTCCCCCATAGGGAGGAACCCCGCTTATAGGGTTGATACAATGAAACAATCCGGAAGTGCCGACTAGAAAATTTCGCGTTTCAGAACCCCCTAGAGACCGAAAATAACGGTGGTTCAAATTTGTATATATATATATATATATATATATATATATATGTATAAATATATATATATATATATATATATATATATATATATATATATATATATATATATATTTGTCTCTTCGCTCTCTAGATAGAAGACGAATGGTCCGATTGTGATGAAATTTGGTACAAAAATCCGTCGTCCAATTTGAAAGGTCAAGTTCGTTAACCAGCAAAATCCGCCTACTGGAAGATGGCGTTTGGGGCGAAATTCGCGCAAAAAAATCGTAACGCTTACGTTTTTGAGTTCATAAGCTTCTAAGTACTCGTTTTATATGATTCCTGGGCTAGGAAAACGAATGAAACCATTTTCAAGGCGATAGCTTTAACCGTTTTCGAGAAAATTGGAAAAATATTTTTTGAATACCGTTTTTGGTTTGGGTACTTAGAATCATGGGATTCAGTTGAAACATTTTCTGCATGTTCTACTTTCATCAAAACTAATATGTTGAAATTTTGGTTACGTTTGGAGTTAAGGAAGGGTTAGAATAAAATATTTTATTAACAGACATAAAAAGTTTTAGTAACTTAGTTTACTTTCATTAATATCTCGAAAAAGGTTGAGAATCTTGGTAAACGGAAGAATACCATTAGAAAGCTTATTAAATGTTCTAAAAAAAAGGTTCTAATGAAAGTTTTTATTAGGCGATGTCAATCGGAGAAATAAGAGCTTAAAACTTTAAAGTAATTGATTTCGCTTATTCGAACTGTTCTTTTGGTCTGTTTTCTATTCCTTGTTATTTTTTAATTGCTTATTGTTGGATAATGTATTTGAAAATAAAACAGGTTAAGAAAAATAAGAAAAACAATTTAATGTTAGAGATATGGATTTCCAAGATATATAGCTTTTCAACTGCCTAGCGTCCTTCCTAGGGAGGGTTCTTTGTCTTTGATTTTGGTACTTAGAATTATGGGATACAGTTGAAACATTTTCTGCATGTTGGAGTTTCATCAACACTAATACGTTGAAATTTTTGTTACGTTTAGAGTAAAGGAAGGGTTACAATAAAATATTTTATTAACAGACAAAAAAAGTTTTGGTAACTTTGTATAATTTCGTTAGTATCTCGAAAACCGTTGACAATCTTGTGAAGCGGAAGATTACCATTCGGAAGCTTACTAAATGCTCTACAAAAAAGGTTCTGAAGAAAGATTTAATTAGGCGATGTCAATCGGAGAAAAAAGTGCTTAAAGCTTTAAATTAATTGATTTCGTTTATTCCAATGGTTCTTTTTGTCTGTTTTATTTCTTGTTATTTTTTAATTGCTTATAGTTGGATAATGTATTTGACAATAAAACTGGTTAAGTAAAATAACAAAAACAATTTATTGTTAGAAATATAGATTTCCAAGATTCCAAGACCTTGTCACTAGCGGGTCTGTTTCTAGTGTAGCGGACCCTTCTAGGTAAGATTGTAAATCATGACCTTTCAAGACTTTACTACTCACAGGAATGGCGTTAGTGACCTTAAGGGTTGACACGCCATCATAATAATTAATTTAAAAAAAAAGACTGGTGGAACCAAAATAATAACTGCTTCTATTTTAATCTTTCCAAATTAGACTAGGGATATGAACGGAACCGCGCTAAGATGATGCAGTCCTGCGAGGCGGACTTTTATATATATATATATATATATATATATATATATATATATATATATATATATTTGTCTGTTCGCTCATTTCTGGCTTCCCTAATGGTCCGATTGTGATGAAATTTGGTACAAAAATCCGTCGTCCAATTTAAAAGGTCAAGTTCGTTAACCAGCAGAATCCGCCCACTGGAAGATAGCGTTTGGGGCGAAATTCGCGCAAAAAAATCGTAACGCTTACGTTTTTGAGTTCATAAGCTTGTAAGTACTCGTTTTATAGGCTTCTTGGGCTAGGAAAACGAATGAAACCATTTTCAAGGCGATAGCTTTAACCGTTTTCGAGAAAATTGGAAAAATATTTTGCCTTGTTCCTCCTTCAGCCGCCAAGTACTTACGGCAGTCAGTGAGAGAACTGGCGGAAGAAGCGGAGGGATAAAGAGATGGCATGTTTATTCGACATTAAAGGATTCACATGAAAATTTAAAAACAAAAAATGGACGTTTGTCAAGAGGGTAAAGCCAAACGACTACTCAATGAGAGTATCTTCACTCTCTAATTTGGCACCGAAGTCATGTTTCGACATCAAAGGAATTTCAGTAATATTTCAGCAGCCTTCTCGTTGAACGCTATTGACAGTGACTGATGGCAGCCTATTCTGGGGGAGAAACTTTACTTTTAGATCAAACTATCTAGTTCGGCAGTCCAGGTGTTCACCTTGTTGTTCAACGCATACATTGCAGCTGTTTGGAGTCTTTTGGATCACAATCATTCATTGTGCTGCATAACTTTTATTTGGCATTAACATTGATTGCAATTTACTGGTTAAATATTTACACAGTTCTAACATTAGCTTGGAGAAGGTTCGATCGACGCAGTCATTAAAATGGAAATTGTTAGCATACTCCAACTCTTTTCGAGTTACTTATAAAGTGTTTCATTATTCAGCTAAAGCTAAGGAGAGCGTTTTCATTTTCTTATAGGTGGCTGCAATAAGAGTCAAATATAAAATCCATATATGAAGTAATAATGTGAAGATGTATTATTTTCAGAAATAAGGAAACAAGTCTTCCAGTCCTTCATTTATTTTTTTTATTTATTTTCAGATATTCGTTTTTGAGAAAGAAGAACTTGTAGCAACATATTTCCTTCACGAAGATATAATGGATTTTGTTGTGTTGGGAAACCTGGTTTTTAACGCTAGAAATGTCGATGTTTCAGTAACAGAAATGATGGGGGGTAAGTGTTTTTATCATATGCCATAATATTATACGCTTGAAACGTTTATATTGTATTCATATTCATGGGAATATCTCTGAGAGTAAGTATATTTAAATGTATATTCTGCAGCTAATATAATGAAATCATTTGATTTTATTAATAGGTGGAATAAATGTGAGAAAAATAAAACTGTAAATAAACTGAGGTCTTTTGTTTACGATATTATGCAAGAAATCTTAAAGCTTTTAACAGATAAAGTTAAAAAACATTATAGTTTTAAATAATTACGAATGTGGAAAGCACCAATGATAACATTTTAGCATTTCCCTTTTTTAACCCATCTAAGGTGATAATCCAAATACACATAAGAGTATTTATAATTATTAAGAGATGGATGTTAATCAGCATCTGTACCTCTAACTTAACTGATCGATTCATGCAACATTCAGACCAGAAATTAGTCAAATGTACTAGGCCCAGATCTTGCTCAATTGCATTCGCTCGGGATGATGGTCTCACCCAACGTCTTCGGGAGCAATCATGTATCAGCAACGAATACGGACTTGCTTGTCGTGGAGTTTGCCTTAACGATTAGTATATAGCAAGAAGCTGACTTATATGAGTATTATTCTACAGTGTGCGTTATGCTATCTGAAAACCATCCAACATTTACCTGCCATTCCTACTTTTAACGAAAGCCCCCAACACACAAGTCTTAGGGACAAGACGACTATTAAAACAATCTACAGGGCCTCCCCCCTTAAAGGACGGACAAAACATTGTAATGTCTGACTCAGACAACTGTAGACTTTTAGCGGACTGTTTTCAATACAAACTTAAAACTACAGACCACAATGACCCACAAACAGACATGAAAGCATATATTTTACTCTCAGAAAGGAGACTAACTGACAGTAAAATCGACTTCATAGAGCCCAAAGAGATTTCATTTCCCATTCTTTGCCTTCCAAAGAATAAACCACCTCGAGAAGACCAGATAACAAATTCGACATTGAAACAGTTAACTACGAAATGCGTCAGCCTTTTAACGGGTATCTTCAATGCGGCGAGGATATTTTCCGAAAAGATGGAAACATGACATTGTTTATTCATCCACAAGCCTGAAAAATGAAAGGAAATCGCTGACTATTATGGGCCAATAAGTTTGCTAATACCATGGTAAAACTTCTCGAAAGGCTCATTGAGTTAAGGTTCAGAAGCCATCTTTTGGAAAACATTCTTAACATTCGTAGTTTGTATTTAAATCAAAGCATTTTTCAGTCCAAACACTATAAAGAGTTTCAGAAGTTTTCAGACAACCTCTTTGAATTATTTTATTATTTTTGGCAATAAGGACTTCTGTCCAAGCTGCGGATCAGTTCCAAGGGAGAGTGAAGGCAACTCTCAGCATGAAGGGAACTACCAAAGCCCGAAGTACTCCTGGAGTACTCAGCCAATTGCTCTACATCTTGTACTGCAGTATGTATGCCTCAGCCTGGCAGTTCAGCCCTTGCCACCTATGCAGACGACATATTCTGCGTCACGAGTATGTCGAAAAAAATTCGCAAATAAATTATGAATTTATTCGTATTAACGATAAGATGATATTACAAAAGTTATTAAAGGTGTTTTTTCTTTCATCTTTTTTAAGGCGTTTAACGTGTAGGTTATCAGCGCCTAGATTCAATTTATTTTTCTTATTTTCGTGGTAGGCGGAAGGTCAAATAATAAAAACTTCACCATACAGTTTCACTAACTTTATTACATCCCTACATGTTTCACACCTTTCTTTTGGAAAAAGTTACAAAAGTAAAACTTACAGCCTCAACCTGAGGAGGATAAGCTTCCACCAGTAAGGCCACGTCAAGACTGATCATGGTCTGATAGAATTCAATATGGCGAAAAATAGTCAGCTGATCGCTAATCGATATGTCATACTTTTAAAAATTAATTTCCAGAAGAAATATACACGTTTCACACCAATAAAGGTGTGAAACACGTAGGGATGAAATAAAGTTAGTGAAACTGTATGGTGAAATTTTTATTATTTGACCTTCCGCCTACCACGAAAATAAGAAGATTGAGAAAAGGGTCAGTTGAAGAATAATTTATTTTTCTTTTCTTTTTTTTTATGGACCGCCAGAGGTACATATGGCAAACCCTGTGCCTGTAGCGCGGCTGGTGGTGCCGCGGCGGGCTCGGGGTCCGGCGTGTGTGCGCCTCCCTCTAACACCAGATTCCTTATTTTGTTTTAAATTAATTTTCAAAATTTAAACAAAAAAAAATGAATCTTGGCGCTAACTTAGATGTTAAGCGCATTAAAAAGGGACAAAATGAATCTTGGCGCTAACCTAGACGTTAAGCACATTAAAAAAAAATCACCTTCAATAACTTTCATAATATCATCTTATCCTCAATCCGAATAAATTACTAATTTATTTGTAAATTTTTTTTGAATAAATTTGTATTCACAAATTATAATGTGAATAAATGTTTATTCATATATTTTAATGTGATTTTTTTTTGTAATCACTTGATTGTTTTGTGAATATTCACATTTTCACCACGACCGTTACAAATTTATTTATTAATAAACAGAAAAACTCCCCTAAAATACACATGTGGTACACTACTATACAAATTGACAGTACAACCCACAGTACGCATGACCGGACTGGTTTGGTGCTAGTAACACACTCGTAAAACGTCTACAAACATTTCAAAACAAAATACTCCGAATACTGCCTCCTTGGTTCGTATCGAATAGCCAGATTCACATGGAAAAGCTAGTGCGAAAATACCGTCAAACTTCCAGCCCCCTCCAGTTTCGTATTTTAACAACTGGGAGTAATAAAAATGTCTCTAGTGAAACTCAGACTTTACAAGGGTGTTTTTAATATATTTTACCTGATAATTATCATGTTTGTTGTGAATAATACTTTTGTATTGGTCCAAATAAAAGTATTTGTTTGTTTTGACCAAAGTCCAGAAAAAGCGGAGACCTCTGGAGGACCACTGAATTTCACACTTTGACCCCTGACTTGTCCATCATGGAAAAGATTGAAAAAGAATACACGCGCGTGTTATGGACTTCTAATTTCATACAGTGCAAAGAAAACTAAAATCCATGCATTCAAATTTTATAGGTTATTTTAATAACAGAGTTTGTAGGATTCCATTATTTTTCATTTAAAAGGAATTTGCTTACTAATATGTCTGCGTTTTAGGTCCTAGGTTCACCTACATGTCTAGAGGAGCCATGATAGGTAGATTTCCAATTCGAGTAATTGGAGACAAGATCTGCTTTCTCAGCAGATCTGCAAAGTCAATCTATGTACACGCTTCTTCCAAGGATGAGAAGTTTAAAAGGCTAGCTGAGATTCAAGTGAGTATCTTTTAAATAAATGTTTCATCTATTTATTCATTACGTATTACCTACTTAACATCCCACAAATGTCGATGAGGGTGACAAAAAAAAACAGCTTTGGCTTACTATGCAGTTGAATATAAACATAAATTTAATTTTTCCTTCGATTAACGACTAAAAGCAACACACGAATGAATAGTTATTCTCTAATTTGTAAATCGATTTTTGGTGCGGATAAATTATTATCCGTCTAACGGCCAACTCTGATCTTGGATTTGTTGACTAAACGTCTTAGGTTTTGTGACGAATGCTCCATTTATTTTCTTTTAGCCGTTTATTTTGTATATTTGCCGTTTGGAACAGACCTTGAGGTCATTTATCATTTTATAAATAAGCAATGCACATATGCCTACGGAGGCTGGTAATAACGTTCCGCCCTTGCAGCAGGTATTAGTTGGCAAGTCGAGGCAGTTACATTTCTAGAAACGACTCACCATAGTCAATTCAGATATTTATAAGTTGCGTACACTCGATAAATATTCGGAATGCAAGCACTAAATTTCACCTCATCTTGTTCCTGGAAACATTAATTTGTTCTCGTACATCTAATAAGATAGCTTCCTGTGTGAGTCAGGAATTTATCGAAGCTTTCACAAAGCTAGAGTTATGGAAGTACAAGATAAATTAGGCATTCAACTAAAAGTAACGTATAAAATTTAAGATGTCAAAAAAACATTTAAGCCAAAATTGAGTTTTTTCTTCCAATTAAAATATTTTACTGTTGTAGTCGTATTTATGTGTTGTTGTTTTTTTTTATGTAAATCATCTTCTTTCCTATTTACAAATGCAAAGTGTAAACTACTAGTGACCTGCAGCCCCTTATTAGCTATAGTTCCTTAAAGCAAGATGAACAATGTTTTCGTCGATACTATGTCTTCAACGCGCTAGGAGGCCGCTTTAATAATGAACTGGAATATGTGAAATGTATAAAAACTGGTCCATTTGTTATAACTGTCCTGGTATTTTAGCATCATTGGTTCCGTTGAAAATAAGATGATGATGAGTTGTAACGAATAAACCCCTGCTTTTAGATAAATTTCACTGGATGGCCAAACCAAGGTCAAAGAAGTGGATTCGCGCATGGCTATATTTATACATAAACTATACCTGAACAAACAGTCATAACTGGTACAGCTAAATGTTTGGTCATACATATGGTACAGCTAAATGTTTGGTCATACATATGCTCCGAAGGAACATGAAGATGAAGGGGAGAGGTTCCTGATTCATTTTAAATTTAATTTCCGAAAAGAAGTCTCATTTATAATCCTTTTCATTGGGAAATTAAAAGTAAGGAGTACTATAGTAAAAGTGGAATGGATTACAAAGTCTTCTGAACAACCAAAAAAAGTTTCTATACCATAACTGGTTAAGTGGTAAAATTGCAAATATTACATTCTGAGATAAG
This sequence comes from Gonocerus acuteangulatus, assembly GCA_946811695.1. NCBI lineage: Eukaryota > Metazoa > Arthropoda > Insecta > Hemiptera > Coreidae > Gonocerus > Gonocerus acuteangulatus. The sequence goes on from OX328123.1 coordinate 90,867,639, forward strand.
TCAATTTTAACGGACAAATAAATGAATCTATTTGAGTAAGATTTCCTTTTTGGGGAAGCAATTTAAATGTCAGTAAAAAAGAACTCTCCACTTTTCTTTCAATCTAAGTGTTATTTTAAACGCAAATCGTAAAATATTTACTGGGGAATAAATCACAAAACTCCTTTACATTGTTGTAAAATACTGTCGATTTTATATTCTACAGTTTTTATTTAAATTAATATATTTATTGGTAGGCCAATATTTTAAAAGTTATTTAAAATAATATAATATTCTCAAAATAACTTATTTTGGGAATTGCTATTAAATATTTGTTGCATAAACTGTCTCACATTTTCATAAAGGGCGGTAGGAAAATTCCAATGCCGTGCCAAATATTAAAACTACGTCAGAAAATATGAGAATAAGCCAACTTACTTTTATTAATTTGATATGTAGTCGGAGGTTCCAGGGCAACAGGCTTCTTACTTGACTGCGAACAATAAACACAAAAAAAACGTCAATCGAGATCAACAATAAATCATTTCTCTACCAGCCATTTTAAATCCACTCCTTCCCTAGTTTATTTGGTCTGAAATTTATTCTTAATGGGCTGCCCCCTGGTGATCATATTTCTAGTTCTATTTAGTGAGCCAAGGTGAGCACTTTATATATGTTTCCCTAAAGCTAATGGTTTATCTATTTATATGACTTTATATAAAATGATATGCCTCAAGAGGCGCCTCGCTTCCGCTCCGTAGAATTTCATTTAAAGCTCTGTGGATGTTACATTACACTAATTTCGACAATGTTATTATATCTGTTTTTATTATATCAACTAAAATCTTGTCATTTGACGATGAATAAAAATTAATTATTTCCATAAAAAAAGTCAAATTGTATTGGCATATGTATTCTATAAGCGAAAGATGAACAAAACCAGTCTTGTCGTCAGATCACGACTATTTCCTTACATATAAATTCAGTTTATATTTAATTAGTTATTGGTTTTCTACTACCTCTTTGGTTCTATCTTTTCAAAAAGCCTTAAATAGCTGCCTTATCTCTCTCTGTAAGGACAGCTATGAATGTTAGAGAGGTGAAATTACTTTAATACAATCGGATCCCTGAGTTTTCTTTCTGAAAATATGTGCATTAAAAGATATTTCCATATTTAGGACACGGAAAAACAGCTTATTGTTGGGAATTCAGGGAAATGGCGTTTAGATGATAGTCGAAATAAAAATGTACTATATTTGTTTATCATTAGTTATTTGTTTCTGCGAAAAATTTTAATTACTTTCAAAAGACGAATAAGTTCGGTAGGATGAAAAAAGCCAAATTCCTTCACAATATGTAAGAATTATTTTTCTCGCTAAGCGTTTTTAGCAGCTTCTGAGTCAGTCATAAGCTGATGACGTTATAAGCTCTGAGGAGGACAACAGGAGCTGCTGAAAGCGCTTTGCGTGAAAATAAAATATATTGTGAAGGAATATGAAGTTCTTCATTTTACCGAAGATTTTCCTTCTCTGCCAGCCAGGGCCGCCACATCTCAGAGCCGTGCCCAGGACCAGATCACGGGCCCCCACTTCTCAGAGCCGGGCCACCACTTCTCAGAGCCGGGCCACCACTTCTCAGAGCCGGGCCACCACTTCTCAGAGCCAGACTAAAATTCTAGTACTTTGCTATAGGACTTTGGACATTTTAAAATTATTTTCAACTTGAGTTTTGAGCGAAATGAGAATAAAAGCCAACAATCGGGGCAGCAAAGGTCACATTCGGTACTTATAGTTTTACTACGACTCCTAATGAAATATACTATTCTGGGTCAGCACTTGTTTTGTCGTTTATGTACATTAAACAAATTTAGATCCCATTCCAATAAATATAGGCAACGCCCGTCTGTATTTCTAAACCCCATTCTTTTTACAAGCTCATAACCTATACATTTTTTCCAATTAGCGAGGCCCGGCCCGGGCCCCCACGGCGCCCGGGCCGGGGACAACTGTACCCGCCTGCAACCACTCACTATGAAACAAAGAAGTTCTGTCATTATTTGACCTAGGATCGTTTTTTTTTCCTTCTTTAGAAACAAAAAACTAGTTACACGCAGCAAAAACTACTATTGAACAGAACTATCCATGAATGCCTAACTAAAGCTTGCACTAATAATAAAAGACAAAGCAAGTTATTGGTTTGTTTTATTAATTTTAGTTCCTGCTTACACATATTGTTTTAGCGTTGTCAAAGCTTTTTATTTGTTTTTTGTTTTTTTTTCAGGCTCACGATATGACCATAACTAGCATGTGTCATCTGCCAGGAAAGGAACACATTATGTTGTCTGGAGGTTATGACAGAGTAATAAAGGCTTGGGACTTGAATACCAAGAAGAAGCTAGCTCAGCTTGACGTCGGGGTCTGTATCAACGAAGTCTTTCCAGGACTTCCCGGCCAGTTCTATGTCACCGGCTCGGATGGATTTATCGTCAGAATTGATGCAGCTCTTTAAAATCCTTCGATATCTTACGCCCAAAGGAAGTGTTCAAAATCGACCGGCAGAAACTGGTACAGACTAAAATAAAAAAAAAGAACATAAAATAAAGAACCAGAAAAGTTTCTACGAAGTGAAAAATTCCTCTTTCCATTCTATTGGTATCTGGGCACGCCTTGCGACTGTGGTTTTGCTTATGCATTAGTCTTTCTTGGTCCTAGTTAATTGATAATTAAAAAAAATTGACGTAATTAATGATTTCCCCCTTAAATAGTCTTGAAATAAATTGTCTATGCCAATAAAGCTTTTCTTTACAAAAATAACGACAATAAGTAAGATGGTGCTAATGACCTAGGTAGTAGAAGCACCTTAATAAAAAAAATTTAAAAAAATAAGTAAGAACGAAAAAATAAAAAATAAACCGTGTAAGAAGACTCATAAAAAGATATCTCCTGAAAATGACGGAGGAAATGTTAGTATTTAAGCTGACTACTTAGCTTTTCATGTTTGCGAAGAAAGAAACTATGGAAGGTTCAATGGACCAAATAAGTTTAGTAGTAAATATATATTGGTAGTGTGCAGCCTTATTATTGTAGGTTTTATTTATTGGGACTATCTGAGACAGTATATACCTTACACGAAAGAAATTTTGATTGTTGCATTCTGGTAATTTGCTATCCAACCGTCTAGGAAAATTAACCTTTAATTTTACTCTGATTTATTTAAATCCATGTATTATTTATTTCAGGAATTAATTATTGTAGCATTAACACTAAATGCTTTGCACAATGCAAAATAGAATCTGATGCTAACTTTAATATTTATGTTTGGTACTTACGCATTAGCTACACCACAGGTTAGAGAACTACATCTCGTTCAGAGATCTGGATCATCAGAGCATGCGTAGAAGTCAATTGAATTTTTGTCAATATGCCCACAGAAAAACCATTTATGTATATTATTTACGAATTTGGTTGACTAGAGTTTCCATATATGCTTGAGCAAGCGGAAACGCGTAGCACTTGTGTTAATGGCATATTAGCTATGATTTTCCGCTCGCTAAAGGTTATATCGAAACTTAAATCCAACTCGTTGTTAATATAGATCACTGGTTGTTCACTGTTTTTTTTTTTTGTTAACACGTCATCTATCAATTTTATCTTTTGTAATTTGAGCTTCTCTGGTTCCTTATTTTGAAAGTGAGTTGTATCTGGAAAGGTTACACAATGTAAGGTTATGGGGTTTCCTTTGAACAGTTCTGTTTCGGTTCTTAAACATTTAAAGACAGAAAATGCCGTATTCCACTTATTATTTATTTTAACAATATTTGTGAATAAGGTATATTACACTTGTTTCATTATGTTATAAGCATATTTTAAAAAATCCTGTATTTCTTAGTATTTGAGTTTTTATATTCTCCATATGTTTAACAATCTTTCGGATCTTTTGTCTTTCCTGTCATTTACAGTTAATTGAGTTTAATTTCATTAAGGTTTTCAAGGCTACTTGTGGGGCCTATGTTATTTTTTTTTTTTTTTATTTTTTTTTTTTTTTGTAAATAGTTATCTTTTGTTCCATAATTCCGTATGTAAATACTTTTCACCTTCTCAATTTATTTAAATTATGTAAATATTTACCTTTCGTTATATATTTATCTATCTGTCCCATTATGAACAATTTACAATAAACTGTATTATGCTGTTTTATTTGTTGATCTTTTCTGTCTTTGCTACAAAATATTATTACAATTTTTGTAAAACAGTCAGCTCATTAAAGTGCAGGTAGAAGAATCATATATGATTGTAAGTTTTTCTATATGGTATAAATTAAGATGGAATTGTTAGCATATATGACTACTTGTTAATGTTATAATTCTTTAAGGAAATATAAATATAATGGATTTTTGTATGTAATTTTATTACTCTAAAAGTATAATCCTTTCATTACTTCTAAAATATTTTGGTTTTAATGAATCGATTATTTTTTCCTCCCCTAATGTAAGAGGCATGAAATTTATTGCTGGGAAAGTTTTAGTTTATTGGTCTATTATTTTCCCAATTCAAAATGGATATTTTTTGCTAGCATTTATTCAATAACTACTTAATTGTGTAGTTCGTTTTTCATTTTTTTGGAGGGAGGCAGGGATGAAAACAAAATTCATTCTAAAATAATAAAAAAATCTACTGTTTTTAATTATGCTGTTTCACCAGCTTCTTAAACTTTTCAATAAGCGATTAAAGGCTTTCTGTGATAACATTTTTCTTTTTTCCTGAAGCATGACAATTTATCTTGTTGAGTACATTAAATTCTGCAATATTTTCAATTTTGCGGTTGAATCCAGCTAGGAGTGGTGATTTTTCTTTCAATAAATAAATTAATTAGAATAAATTAATAAAATATCTCTGCCTCCAAAGGGGGAAAAATAGTTTGTAGCTGATTTATTTTAGAGCATATATTAATGCGATAATCCCCTGTGCTAGTATTGATAAATGTCGGTGAGCTGTTGAAAAAATAATTAATATCAGTTCAGTTTGAGTAGGCATTTAAAATAGATCTTCATTAATATAAATGTAATTACATTAAAATCACCCAAAATTTAATATCAAGTTAATTAAAATTAAAACTTTGTTTCATACTTCCTTCTTGGACAATCCCCTGCTACAGCCATGGCTGACAAACAAACAAATGTAGTCACATATGTTTCCCACCAAAATTTGAGTAAACAGAAGAAGAAGTCGGACAACAATGTAGTAAAATAAAAGTCAAATAATTATAAATGAATGCCAAAGTAACAGGTCTGAAAATGATTACTTCTCGTGTAATGTATTGTGACATCAATGTCCATTGCCAAAAAAGTAGAGATTTGAAGAGTTTGATTTGAAAAAAAGTGAAGAAATCTGAGAAGAGTTTTTTATAATTGTAAATATGCTATCCATGGAATCAGAATAAGGTGATGACTGGAAATATACGAACCCTTGTTAGAGATTACGCCCTGAATGGTGCAGGAACTATCTGTCAAAGCTTGGTTTGAGAGGATTTATTGTGGTTTAGATGTTGTACAGTTAAAGAAATATAGTTCTTCCCAAGTTGGTTTAGTATTAATTGGGGCGACATTTTTCCATGTATAGAATCCATTCCGGACCCTATCTGAGATCAAAGCCCTTTAAAAAAATCCTAGTTTTTTTAACCTAACCACCCTCCTTTTCAAAACCTCATACTCTCATCCATTATTGCCTGCCTTCAAAACTCGGCTTTCTCCCGAAAAGCTCAAAAATTTTCCTTTTGTAAAAAAACGCAAACTTATATATCATTGACCACACAGATTATCAGGATGAGGATTGTCTTTAGAGTTTAATAAGATAGTTTTAGTAATTGCCACTTTGTCGTCTGGTGAGCTGTCATTAGTAAAACCATCACGTAGACCTACAGATTCTTCTCCTTGGTCACTATGGTCAGAGTTCTTAGCATCTTGGAAAGGGTTGCTGGAGCAGGTGGGGACAACTTCGGATGTGGTAGGATCTTCTTGAAGCTTTGTGCCTCATCCTCCTTAAAAGGTATCTTCTTCGCCCTTAGCCAGGTCTTTCGAGAAATAATGTGTTAATAGTTTGAGTTCATTAAAGCTAGATATAAATTTACATTTTTTTTTTCTTGTAAATTTTCAAGCCACCATCAGGAATACAAGAGGAAGAACGGATGTGAGATGTACAAAGTTTTCACCATATTAGTTCTTCCTTTCCTAGGCTCTTCGGATTCATTTTATCATATATATTTTTCCTGGACTGCCAGAATTTCATCAAAGTGTCATGATTATATAACAGTTAAAAGTGAAAGAAAAGTAGTAATCTCCAGTTGATGCAAATGGAAGATTGAGTTCAACCATTTGACATTTCTAATAATTATTTAAATTTTTACGTACATTATTATTAACTACGAATTTTGGGATGGGTTATCTGCAGGTTACCACCCATTTCTAGCCAGGATAGGGCTGATGCCTTTTCTTTTTTCGAAAGAAAAGCCACCACCCCTAGTGGGAATTGAACACAGCATGGAGTGATAAGTGCTCAGGCCTTAATGCTCATGGCTTTCTAATCAACAATGAGTTGTAATAGTTTCTTGCGATAGAACTTATGAAATATATGAAACACAATCAATCCTGCTCTCTTCATACCATTGGTAATGTTATCTTAACACAATTTAAAAATTTGATTGTGGCCTCCCTACTGAGCTGTTTTAATGAATGACCTCGTGTTATCAATGTTTCATTTGTCACATTCTAAGTCATTTTAATTATTTATACAAGATGTTTTTGAGCTGAGGCTGTTAATGTAGCATGTGTTATACGGTCCATGGGCTTCCAAGGAATCTTGCCAACTTATATTTTCAGGGCTTTGTATGGCTACCTGCCACTAGATAGGTTCTTTTCTTACCTGTACTTTTCGTTATATTTCCTATGATTTCTTTTAATTTTTGTTTACGAGAAAGCAAATATTCCTTTCTAATTACGTTTTCAGTCTTATTTTTTAAAGATTTCTATTTACGAGAGTCTGAAGTCATTGAGATTATGTTCCTTGTCAAATTTATAAATTTCCTTCTAAAAAAGACAAATGATGAAAAAGCCTCTTTGTTTTCAAAACAATACATTACAAATTGAAACTCTTTTTGAAAAGACATAATACAATATTTTTATAATTTTAGACTATTAGTGTCTTTATTTATTTTATTATTTTAAGTTTTTTATGTATTTTCATTCTGTATATTTTTTCATGAATCAGTACTGTCATTATTTTTTTACAGTGTTTAAACTCTAAATAGCTAGGCATTTAGGAATGGTTGAAAATTTTTTTTAGTGATGGTACTTCAAGTAATTTCAGGAAAATATGGCAGCATTCATGGTAGAAAAACACATATTATAGGAAAAAAATATTTAAACATTAATTATATGGAGTTTAATTATTATTTATATTAAAACTTATATAAAATGGAAACATCATTATGTTATTTGTACGTATTCTGCCAGAATGATTATTATTGAGTTAGAAGTGAGCACATTAAAAAAGAAAACTTGTCAATAAGATCTTGAGCTGAATGAAATTTTAAAGATAAATATTATCTGTTTCCTAATAAATACCTCGTGATTTTGTTTTCTTTTTTTTTTTTTTACGGCACACCGACATCTTTGCCATTAGCGCCGACATTCATGGTGCAGCTGGGAATTTTTTGAATTGGCCCTGAAATGAGAAAGATCCCAGCTGCCGGCGGGGCTAGACCTCACACGTCTCTATGAGAATCCAAGGCATTAGCCGCTAGACCACATGGTTACCCGTCTCATGGTAACCATGATGGTAATATTCAAGCTCTCAAATAGCATCAAATTTACTCACATCTGCAAAATGAGCCCGATTAATTATGCTTGAAAATCGCTAACACTAAATCTTGGTACAAACCAAGTCCAGCCCAGAGAAATGCCATGAGAGCTTTTTCAGACTACGAGCATGTGACAATGCTCCGTTGGTAGTAGTACTGCAATCTATTTACATAAGTAATATGATTCTGCTATAACTTCAGCATCTGAGTGGGTGAGCATTAAGTAGCTAGCTATTTAATAAGCTTCTTTTAAACTGTTAATAAGAAACAAAAACATTTGGTTGAAATGACTAGTTATATGGGAGTATTGCCTCTGGTGAATTAAAATTCTGTCAAGCTTTCAGTAATTGTGATTTTAGAAAACCATTGTAGCTTTAATAAGACCACTTTATAGAGACTCAGAATCTCTATAACAGAAGGTCTAACAGGAAACACGTAACTCAGAAAAAACAATCAGTAATAAAGAACGCTTTGTGTGTTAGGTATACATTTGTACCGTTCACAGATTTGTCCATGAGTGAAGGGAACAAGCAAAGTCAATTTCAATTTGTGCTTGGCCTATCATGGAAGAAGCTCGGTAGGACTGATATGCATTAAATCCTTCAGCAAAGAAGTCTAATTATGCTGTAATGTGCTTTGTCCTATCTCAGATATTTATAGCAAAACATGGTTGAGAAATTCTTAATTTTTTTCCTTGTCATACTTTATTTTTTTACTTTCAAAAGAAGTTTCAAAATTGTGAGGCATGAAGTTTTGATACTTTTCTAAGAGAAAAAAAAAAGTAAAAAAATTATTGAGCTAAGCCAGGAAATAATTACTGAGCAATAAGTTGCTAGAATGATGACCTAAGAGAAAAACAACTGGGGAACTTACATCGATTTTTTTCCAATTGAAAGTTCTCTCTTTTGCCGAATATACATTAAACATGTACTAAACATTACACAAAATGTAATAACCTTTGGAAAGGTCACCTCACAGTTCCATATGATTTCCCAATGGTTTGTTGATTTTTGAGCATGTCCTATTTTTAACCCTTATTAAGTATAAATTGAATTAAGAAACTTGGATGTTGGGGCAAGAGAGCTCTCTATCATTCAAGAAAGTTTATTTTAGTTTATTTTGGTTGTAAGTTAGAAGAAGATGAGAAGACAAAATTAGTAGTGAAAGCAAAAAGGAATAAACATAATGATGCAAACAAATTCCAGACTTGAATTGAATACCAAGGGGACTGAGGAGTGATGGGAAGTGAAAGAATATGCAAGATGAAAACGGAAGATATGATAGGGAATCATAGGGATAAGGTTGAGAATAGATGGGTGTATATTCAGATCAAGGCAACTTCAGGATGTTGAAATATTACAGGAGGTGGCTTAGATATATTCTATATACATTTTTTAATTAAAAATGTATATCGAACTGGCCATGAGTGTTAAGGTGTGAGCTCTTAACACTCCGTGCCAAAGGCCGTGGGTTCGATTCCCACTATGGGGTGGTGGCTTTTCCTTAGAAAAAAGAAAAGGCATCAGCCCTATCCTGGCTAGAAAAGGGTAGTAACCTATAGATAACCGTCCCAATTTAATTTGTAGTTAAAATAATGGATGTTAAAATTTAAATAATAATAATTAAAAATTGGGATGAAGATATAAGGCCAGGTTATGGAAAGCATTCTGCATGGTTTCTGAATACAGACATTTTTCAAAAAGATAATCTGTTTTATGAGCCATCCACTATGAAGGCCATTAGTACTATGCTCTCTGCTGTTTGCCACCCATTCATCCATGCGGAAATATGGAGCTGAGTGCTGAAAGAGCTCATGTCTCAAGGAAAAAGAGGTAGTGATGTTAGTTTTAATATGCTAACCACTGAGCAAATTCAAGAACCTGTCTTTTGTTGATGGGACTTATTGCAGTTTGAAGTGAAGCAAGAAATATGGCTGGTAACAAAGTGTTTTGTAAAGGATGCACTTAGAGATTCTTGTAAAGTTTGCAGAAGTCAAGTTCAAAAGTAGGAAAATATATGCAGAGAAATTTTTATACTTTTTCCACAAGGATAAGTGGATGTATGGTAAAGGGAAGTTTATGGATGAATAATTTTTCTCCTGTGTTAAGAGGCCTAATGTTGCAATTGAATTGGTGCATCAGAATCTTCTTTATATTCTTTCCCATCAACCAAAATACAATTCAGCCATAGATCCCTTAGTTCAACCTCAAGCTGTCCTTTAAATGTACTGCTCCTTAGTCTAAGGCAATTCGACTACTACTGTTGGTTCAGGCTAGAGCCAATTAAGTGTATCAGTTTATGAAACAAACTTTTTGCAAGGCAGAAGCAAAAGCTGGCATTTTGGAGGATGTTCTCATTTCTAATAATTTAAAGGAGTATGTCAGAAAAACTTCTATTACATCAGATGGATTGTGATCTCTTATATGATCAAAACATTTAAAATACAGTGGAACATTGATAATTCAAATCGTTTTTAATTCGAATATTTCTCTCGGTCCCTAGAATTTAGGGCATAATCAATGTAAAAAAAATCGTGGTTAATTCGAATTTTTTTACGAGTCTGTGCCTCCACTGGGAAGTGGACAGAGAGGCGGTCAATCTTAAATCTTGTAAAAATATTCTCCCCTCGGGTCGGGCGGATAGTAAGATACGGATGTAGGGATTCCGTGACAAGAAGCGCGGTGGTCTCATACTCTAGTTCTTGGAGTCTAGTTCTGCAAAGTGGTGGGTCGCGCTTCCTCCGTTCCAGGGGTTGTAGTTACATACACCATCCTGTCGTTTTATCCTAGAATTCCCTCCCACTATCCCTCCCCTCTTCATTTCTTATTCAGTTATAAGTCAGTCAGTGCCTAGGTCTGTTGTATTGTTTGTGCCTTGAATTACTGGTGTACAGTGCAGGTCAGTGAGTTGTTGATTTAAGATGTCGAAGCATAGAAGTTATAAACCTTTAACGTTGTCAGAGAAAATAGCTGTGATTAAAGAAGTTGAAAAAAGCATAAATAAAAAATCTGAAATTGCAAACGAATTTGGAATTCCTCCTAACACTTTACCGACTTACCTGAAAAATAAAGAAAAAATTCTTGCCCATGAAAATGTTGCCTTTTTTTCAAAACCATAGACTTTAATTTTTACTTTTTTGATAAATTAGTTATTACTTATGTAAGTAATCATCAATTCATGAAATGTTTTTTATTCTTTAAATATATATTTTTTTTTAATTAAAAAATGTGAAAATATGAAGTTCGATTATTTAGCCCTTTATTTTCAAAAACTTTTGTAATTTGAATTTTGGATAATTCGAACTTTTTTATCGGTCCCTAGGGGTTCGAATTATCCAAGTTCTACTGTATAACAATCAGTTTCAAAAATATAGCAGTAAATTGATGTTCAGAATAATATTATACCATAGCAGTACTTGTTTATGTTATGATTTTCCAGACAAACTAGAAACAAACTTTATAGCTATTTACAATCATTAGTCTACAAGGCTGTGTTTCTTAATTCATATAATTATTTTATGTCTTGCATTAATTATTTTTTTATTTATTTGAAATCTGTACAAATTTAAAAGTACAATTATCAAGCCTGATGATACAGATATGCTACGAACAGATTGACAATAACAAAAAAAGTAAAAATAAAATAAATCAATAAGGAATTTGAAAGAAGCCAACCATTGTTGGCACTTCCAGAGCTGTGCAAGTAGATATTATAATGATCCCTAAACGATCAGATATGTAAATTATCTCGGGGCCACTGTCTCTTGAGCTGCCTGAGAGGATTGTCTGGATGGGATTGGGAAGATAAGGATAGACCTTCGGGATTAAGATGGTGAGACAATTTGGAGTGGAACGTTTGGAAACGGGTTTTAGCAAGGTCAAGGACAAATGGGATGTTAAGGTTATTGTGTAGGGTTTTGTTGGAAACATAGAAAGGAGCATTTACAAGTCTTGCATTAATAAAATAAGAATATTATTGCTTGAAAAGAGATGAGTATGATCTACAAAAGATTCATTAGGTTATGTATTTTGTGTGTGTTTAATAACATATGTTCCGAATAACATCTCCAATAAAGGAATTAAATTTGAGGTAATATTTATCATATTTATCCATTTCATACATTTACTGCTAATGAAAATACAATGTAGTTGGACCCAATAAAACTTTTAATAAACTCATTGAAAGCATTTACTTCAGGATGTTGTAGCATTTTCTGAGAGACAGATTAATGTGTAGGAAGGGGATATTCAGAGGTCACATTAATTAATTTTGATAAGGCATTATGAAAATATTAGGAATCATTCTAAATTGAAATCATACGTTTAATTAATATTTTCTCTTTTCATTTCAGTATGTACTATCAGTGCTCGGGTTCACTTATCCCACTGTTTATCAGGGCTGGCAGACATTAGTTGGCGCATTCATTCTATTGTACTTGAGACCAAGTATTCTTTCTTCTAACGATGATGCAAATAAACTCACATGTCTGAAGTTCTTGAAGATATTTCCAAGTTTATTACTTTATGTAGGTTCATTGATATGTGGCTCTAAAGCTTTAGCATCGATTGTAAGTACAATTTTACCGAGCTTTTTATATGTTTATATACTTTTTTAATATATTTCTTAAATGACAACTTACTTTATGATGTTCTTTGTAGCCAATTCCTCTTTATGTATGTGCACAAAATACATATTCATTATGCTTCTTGCTATGTAGCCTGAAGAATGTTCCATTTTTTGACTTTGTGATAGCTCTTACTGGACTCATTTCATCATTATTTATCTTCTTTTATATTGGATTTATTGTAAGTATATTTGTTTTATCGATAATAAATGAAATACAATATGGTTGGTCATGGAAACAGAACCACAGAGTCAAATAAACTCTTATATGTACGCACAATGCTTATCCATTTCAAATGAATTAAGAAGGAAATGTTTTGATTATATACAACTTTAATATAAATCTTACCTCATTTCAATCCATATCCCTAGTCCCATTAGTAAAGGAATAGAAGCATTTATTGATAGGCTTTGATCGTTCAAAGAGAAGTAAAATTTTAGGTGCCATAAGAGGCAAATGAGCAGAAATTTCTCAATGTTTAGTCTTGGAAACAATATAACCAAATGTTTCACATTTTCCTACCTTGTTTTACTAATATACTCATTTTACTGTTAATTGAAAGAACAACAACCAATTAAAGAGTGAGTTTAAAGAGACAAAACCCGTTCAAAACAACTAAACTAACAATTTTAAACACTTATTTCACCGATTGACACCGCCCCATCGGAAAATTCATACCTTAGACATTATCTTGTAGAAAATTTAGTAAGCTTTCGAATGATCATATTCCACTTACCACAATTTCCCAACTGTTTTTGAGATATTTCAGAAAATATAACAAGATCCGAAAAACTATTCAGTTAGTAAACATTTTTTTTCTAATACTTCCTTAACTCCAAACACATCCATAATATAAATATATTAATTAGATGAATGTTAAACGTCAGGAACAAGTAACAACTGAATCAATCGTTTCCAAATATCCAAACTGAAAATTAGTTGGGAAAAGTTGTTGTATCAACTTTTCCCGTAAAAGGTTACAGATATAGCTTTAAAAATGGTTTAATTTGTTTTCCTATGTTAAAGAACCTATAAAATAAATACCTGCATGCATAGTAACTTGAAACTGTAAGTGTCACGTTTTTTGTGGATTCTGCTAGTTAAGGAACATGACCTTTCAAATTAGACAAAAGATGTTAGCACAAAATTTCATAAAAGTAAACAATTTGTGAGCCGGTGAAAGAGTGAACAAAATTGTGTGCACAAATTTGAATCGCCATTATTTTCGTTAATTACGGGTTCTGAAACTTGAAATTTTCTAGTCAGCACTTCCGGATTGTAATGAGGTCAACCTGATAAGCGGGTTTGCTCCCTATGGAGGGAGGGAGGAAACACACTGAAATCCTAGATGTGGTTTTAGAAGTATATTAATATTAATGTTAATGTAAACGCATTGCCGATTTCTCCAAGTAGCCTTGGGACCAGTGATTACAGTTTATATGAGCAAAAATCAACGTTCAAGATGTTCATGTTTCGACTTCTCGGAAGACAAGCTTATTAAAGATCAGTCAACATTTTCAAGGTTTTTATTATTATGTCAGAAACAGTTGATAAACAGAACCCCCTTTCATAAAACCACTTTCTTTTTTTTTTTTTTTTATTGTGTTTCCCTCAATGTGATATCCTTGTGGTTTTGGGGGCTTGGTAGAGTTATAAAAACAGAGAAGGTGTTTGCATTGAAAATCAACCATTTCACACTAAAATCAACTGTTTTGCACATACATTTGAACATTTTGAGTGGTTTATTTTTGGCTATGGTAAAACTGGTTTTAGTAGTGAAGATAGGCTGCATAATTAATTAATTTTGAAAGGTGTTATTGTGATATATAATACTGAATATTGGCACACCATATAAATGATATGTCTCATTTTTAGCCAAGCCTATCTCATCAAATTATAAATATAAATTCTATTTCATTAGGTTCTCATTGATTCTGCTGTGTTTTTAATTCTGGCCGATGAATGTAGTAACTTATATCTATAAAGAATGTCTACATTTTAGATAGTACCATGTTCAAGTATAGTCAGATGATCTGAGTCAATATTTTTATTTATTATTGCATTATTAGTTCAAAAAGGTTTATATTATGTATCCGAAGAGATTCTTGTAGTTGCTCTTTATTCAGATGAAGGCATTGAATTTCAATTCAAAATGTTTCAGGAACCTTATGGTTATCATCCTTGGCCAATATTTTTTATTATCATTTCCACAGCTTTGGAACTGATAAGTGTTACCAATGAAAATAGTAGAGAAATCTTGAGGCTGTATTATCGAAATATTTTCAGGTGATTTTATTGGAGTACATTTTTTTAATTAATTATTTCTAGATATTCATCAAATTTTGTTCTTTCTTTTCAGTTTTGTTATACTCATGCCTTGCAGTCTCTATCTAGGAGAAGCATTTTCTGCTCTACAATTTAAATATCTTCATCAAATGGGCTTCTATTCAGGATGTATAGTAAGTGGCATTTCTGGAATATTCCTACAGTTGTTTGCTTTGAAATTGACGAAGAGGCGGCAACATCACATGAGCAGTGCTGTCACTCGTTTGCCAACTTTACTTCTTTCTGTCATATTTTTTGACAATAGTACAATCCCAGGTCCACTATGGCTACTTATTGGAGTTCAGATAGTGGCCACCATTATATTTACTTATAATGCATATTGTATGGAACTCAAAATGAGTAGCCAAGAATGTTTAATTTAATACATTCCTTATTTAAAATGTCAGTAATTCATGACATTGTGTATTACACACACACATAACCAACTTCTATTCTGTCTTGTGGAATTAGCAAATTTTTGTTGTTGAAAATGCTGATCCTCCTGGTTTCTCATTGTCTGCGTATGTTCAATGATAGTCTTTTTGAAAACTCAGACCCTTCATCTGCAATTGATTGTCCATTTGAACAGTACAGGATCAAAATAAATAATATATAACTGGTCAATTACCTTTCTCACTTTACAAGGATTATTCTATTATTTGTTATGTCTTAGTCACCAAGAGAAAGCAAGGGAAACTAAAATAAAGAGGACAATAAAAGAAGTAAATAATTGAAAGATTTTAATTATATTCGATAGAAAGACCTTTATTATTTGAAAAAAAAAAAATTGTAACTCTCGTCCCTATTGGATGTTGCTCAAAAAAGTTAAATATTTTGTGGTTTTATTATTTCATAAAAATGTATTTATTTATTTATTGGGGGGGATGATGATGCTGCGCGTCATTAGCTAATATTCATAAAAATATCATATGAAGTTTTGCTGAGACTTAGATTAAAATGTTATATTATGAAGTATTTTTTTTGGTTGGATTTAAGGCGTGCCAAACTTTGAGGTCATTAACGCCAGTATGAAGTAATTATGCCAATGTATAAACATTTTAGTTTTATTTTACTCTCATAATAGAAAGAACCTCATCATAAACTTATTATAAGAAAACAATTATTCGGACCTGTAAAGAGAAAAATTAGGCGGCCAGAGGGTCTTACAACACAGCCTTAGTATTTTGTAATAATCAGCTACCTAAACAGTATCTCTATTTAAGAGTTAGTTATTGAGTTTGATTTGATTAGAGAAATTGCTTCAAACAAATTTGTGTTAAAAAATAGCCATTTTTAATCTCCAGTAATGATTGTACAAATGTATTATGATATCTGTATATTCATTTCTATAAATCATTCATCGATCATCATTATACATGATGATTATCATGTACCTTTTTATAGATAACAAAAGCCTTCTTGAGAATTCCTTAGTTTAATCTTTGAAATTCCACTTGAGATTTTAAGACATCATTATCTCATTGATCTGATTATCAACTTTAATTTCCTTTGTTGTTCACTCAAATTTTCATTAATATGATCATAATTATAAATATTTAACCTTTGATGAATTTATTATGATAATCAGTAATGATGCCTAGGTTTGGGTTCATTTCAAATTCTCTAGCTATAATATTAGGTGTATAATGTCTTTTGAGCTAAAAAAAATAGCCAGCACATCATTAGGAGCATTCATGCCCCTTTTTACACATGAAGTAATAAAATTCTCCTTCATATGATAAATGAAAATCAACAAAAATAATACTTTTTTTTCTAAACAGACATGAAGCAATTATTTGGTTAGATATAAATAAGATGAAATTGAATAAATAAAGTAAATTAAATAGAAGTATTTGGGAAAAGAACTTTCATTCACAAATTAAGATTGAGCAAAGCTTTAAAAAAAATAAAATTAAAATACAATAATCTGATCCCAATTCTCAAATACGGTTAACCCTATTGTTGCCAGCCCAAATAAAATTCTGTTTTGGTTTTCTCTGGGCAAAATGCATATGCTTGCCTGTAGCTCAATACCACATTCTGCACACATCAGAAGGTGTGGCCTTTTACTTATTGAACTTGAATATTTCACCATAATTGGTTTAATATTTTTTATAAGGTCTCCCCGTGGTCTATTGCCTAACACCTTAGATTCTCATGCAGAAAATGGTAGTTCCCATGTGGGGGTCCCCCCTACAGCAGACATTTTCTCACCTCACAGCTCATTGAAAAAATTCCCCACTGCACCATGGATGTTGGTTCTAATGGCCCAGTCGTCAGTTCCTTACTTCACCTGACTAAGGCCTGCCATTCTTTAACTTTGATGATCAATGGGAACTGGTTTGTTCAACATGATACGGCTGTTTGGTTCACCATAAATAACATTTATTTTATAAGACATAAAATCCCACATGAAAAAGTATATAATGCCAAGTATGATTCTCAGGAGATACAAATGCCAATATTTGAATTAATTTTGGTAAAAAAAGACATTTGCTTATTAAAATAACTAGTGAAGAGGATACTTTAATTAATTATGTAAAAGAATACATTTTCCACCTTCAATGCTTGATACACAAAGAAAAGATTACTTATGAGGAATCCTAATATATTTGAGATAATCAGACTTTTTTATTCGAGATTGATGTTCCTAATTATCAGTATTAATTTCTTTTTTCATTGGCTGATAGAGATTATTGGTATTACTTAATGTATTTTTAAAAGATTATTTATAAAATAATCACTTAATATGCTTTGGAGATTAATAAGATTTGTTGATGTATTTGTCATTAATCAGCAAGCAGGGTATTTTTTAATAATAAGAAAATGTATCTTTAGGTTTTATTTTCCTTCTTCTGGGGTAACAATTTTAAATTATCATACCCAATGTAAACAATGTTTTTACTCAAGTTGTTTTGAATAACTGTATTGATTTGATTCCCATCATATGGTGTAAACTTCTACTTTATGTTATGAAATAATATTTCACATATAATGTTTTCTCATTATAAGAACTATTTAAGATTTATCTAGTGTTATGTAACTTTTACACTTATTCTCCTTTTAAACTTTTGAACTTACCGCTCTCCAGTAATAGACTATTCCCATTTGTTTCTAATAAGTAATTCAAAAACTCTCTTATATTTTAGTTTTAGTTTTAGATGAATATGTTGATTATGGATATACTAATGGTAAACGGCTAATGAACTCTGCAGCTGTTGTATAAAAAAAAAAAAAAAAATGAATGGTAAATGTAGATGGGGTGATGTTTAAAGTATATTTTTATAACCACACTCTATTGATAATAATTTGCATTTTAAGAATATATATTTCTATCAAATATCAAAGAAAAACCATCTTAGCCAGAAGTATATATCGTCCCTACCATGTCAAACTATCGAACATGAAAAATGTTCATGTTTATTTTTTCAGATTCGAGACTTTCTCTTGGATTGTGGACGATAAGGCCTCTTGAAAATTGTCGCAACTCTAACCCCTTTATAGAATAGCCTTTAATCCCTTAAATAAAGTATCGAATACTGCGATATAATAGTTTTGATGAAATTCGAACATGCAGAAAATGTTTCAACTGTATCCCATGATTCTAAGTACCCAAACCAAAAACATTATTCAACAACTATTTTTCCAATTTTCTCGAAAACGGTTAAAGCTATTGCCTTAAAAATGGTTCCATTCATTTTACTAGTCTAAGAAGCCTATAAAAAGAGTACTTACAAGCATATGATGTAAGCATAAATATTTTTTTCGTGCGAATTTCGCTCCAAAAACCATGTTCCGGTGGACGGATTCCGCTGGTTAACGAACTTGACCTTTCAAATTAGACGAAAGATTATTGTACCAAATTTCATCAAAATCGGACCATTATTCGCTGACCTATGCCACGAACAGACACACTGTTCGTGGCATAGGTCAGCGAATAATGGTCCGATTTTGATGAAATTTGGTACAAAAATCTTTCGTCTAATTTGAAAGGTCAAGTTCGTTAACCAGCGGAATCCGTCCACCGGAACATGGTTTTTGGAGCGAAATATATATATATATATATATATATATATATATATATATATATATATATATATATACATATATATACACACACACACACACATATATATACATATATACATACAAATTTGAACCACCATCATTTTCGGTCTCTAGGGGTTCTGAAACGCAAAATTTTCTAGTCGGCACTTCCGGATTGCGTCATGAGATCAACCTTATAAGCGAGGTTCTTCCCTAGGGAGGGAGAGAGGAACCGCGCTAAAAGTAAGAAACTTTTCTGAATATGAGTTGAAGGATTCACCTTCTTTTTATTCTGTTTCCTCCCTCCCAATAGATAGCAAACCAACTTAAAATATTGACTCAATGACAAAATCCAAGAGTGTTAACGAGAAATAATCCATAAGTTATGCATAGTCAGTTGCTCAAATTTGAGCGTCTGAGTACGAATATGTGTGTGTGTTTGTCTGTATGCACCCCTGAATGTACAAAAATGCTCTGAATTTGATGAAATTTCTAACAAAAATAATTTGGCTAAAAAAGGGGTCAAATTGTTGCACACTACTGTCCATCCAGGGAAACACTTTTTTTTAGCGCGGTTCCTCCCTCCCTTCATAGGGAGGAACCCCGCTTTTTTTTTTGTGACTAACCTTGTATGCAAAAAATTGTATTGCATTCTTTCGGGTTTTTTTTAATAGCCTTCCAGGTACATTTTATATTTTAGCGCGGTTCCTCCCTCCCCCGTAGGGAGGAACCCCGCTTATAAGGTTGATACAATGAAACAATCCGGAAGTGCCGACTAGAAAATTTCGCGTTTCAGAACCCCTAGAGACCGAAAATAACGGTGGTTCAAATTTATATATATATATATATATATATATATATATATATATATATATATATGTATGTATGTATTTATATATATATATATATATATATATATATATATATATATATTTGTCTGTTCGCTCATTTCTGGCTTCCCTGATGGTCCGATTTTGATGAAATTTGGTACAAAAATCTGTCGTCCAATTTGAAAGGTCAAGTTCGTTAACCAGCAAAATCCGCCCACTGGAAGATGGCGTTTGGGGCGAAATTCGCGCAAAAAAAATCGTAACGCTTACGTTTTTGAGTTCATAAGCTTGAAAGTACTCTTTTAATAGGCTTCTTGGGCTAGGAAAACGAATAGAACCATTTTCAAGGCGATAGCTTTAACCGTTTTCGAGAAAACTGAAAAAATAGTTTTTGAATACCGTTTCTGGTTTGGGTACATAGAATCATGGGATTCAGTTGAAACATTTACTGCATGTTCTACTTTCATTAAAACTAATATGTTGAAATTTTGGTTGCGTTTGGAGTTAAGGAAGGGTTAGAATAAAATATTTTATTAACAGACATAAAAAAGTTTTGGTAACTTTGTATACTTTCCTTAATATCTCGAAAAAGGTTGAGAATTTGGGAAACGGAAGAATACCATTAGAAAGCTTACTAAATGCTCTACAAAAAAGTTTCTAATAAAAGTTTTGATTAGGCGATGTAAATCGGAGAAATAAGTGCTTAAAACTTTAAAGTAATTGATTTCGCTTATTCAAACTGTTCTTTTTGTCTTTGATTTTGATACTTAAAATTATGGGATTCAGTTGAAACATTTTCTGCATGTTTGAATTTCATCAACACTAATATGTTAAAATTTTGGTTACGTTTGGAGCTAAGGAAGGATTAGAATAAAATATTTTATTAACAGACATGAAATGGTTTTGGGAACTTCGTATACATTCCCTAATATCTCAAAGACGGTTAGGAATATTGGTAAACGGAGGGTTACCATGCGAAAGCTTACTAAATGTTCTACAAAATAGATTCTGAAACAATTTTTGATTAGGCTATGTCAATCGGAGAAATAAGTGCTTAAACTTTGAAGTAATTGATTTCGTTTATTCGAACGGTTCTTTTTGTTTGTTTTTATTCCTTGTTATTTTTTAATTGCTTAAAGTTGGATAATGTATTTGACAATAAAACAGATTAATTAAAATAAGAAAAACAATTCATTGTTAAAAATATATCAGGCTGTACCGTATGAAATGTCAGTTTTGGATTTGTCGATTTCCATCAAATGTCTTGAAACTGTCGAGGCTCCTACTCCGAGTTCTTTGGCATATTCCCTAGTATTTTTAATTGCTTATAGTAGTCAAATGTATTTGTCAATAAAACAGCATACGTATAATTAGAATCAATATTTTGTTTGTTAGTATTCGAAGATGCCGTATGAATATCTAGATTACAGTACTGGTGTTGATTTCGTTCTTTAGAATTATTCTTGGTATTCCCTATTTTCATCTTTTACCCATAGTTTGTTATTGTTAGTAGGTTTTTCTTATTGATTATAGAATATAAATCTATTTGGCTATAAAACAGGATACGTAAAATTAGTAAGAATATTTCGGAGATTTCTGAGCGAAATACTTTTAAGATTTTCTACCACCACGAACGGCTTTTTTCCTCTATTTTTATCCACTAGACAGGCTTTATTTTGCATATTATTCTATATAAGTTTTATTCAGCAGGGGATTCTGATGAAATGTCATGTTTTTGCTGTGGATTTTAAATACGATGTATCTAAGATTGGATAACATTAGCGAGTCTACATAGTTAAGAACCGACGACGGAGGCTTACTTCTTGCTATGATTTAGTCTACATATGTATATTAAGTCCTAAATCCAAAAAATAAACTTCACAAAGGTTAGATACTATGAGCGAATATGGCGGTTCAATGCCCGTAGAAACAAGGGGGCCGCAGGAAATTTACCTGCTAAGAGTTAATCCTCAAGAGCTGTAAATATACCCCAGGTATCTGCCGACACAAATACAAAGCCTAGGCGGTGAGCACCCCAAAAATTCAGATCCAAACATAAGGTTATATACTAAATATTCATAAAGACTACTTAGTTGTAAACCGATTCATCAATTAGCAATCAATAGTTTTCAACAAAGGTTATATACTAAATATTGATAAAAAGTATTTAATTACAAAAAAAAACAATATTCCACAAGACTTGTTTTTGGTCCATTTGTGTCTACTCCATATACTTAATTAGGTATATTATTCTATTGTAGTTGGGAAACTAAACTTTGTTTTATTTTGTTAAATAAAGTTTTTTTTCTTGACTTGTTATTCGTCAAGACTTTTATTTGTCCTTGTGTATTTACTAGATAGGTTTTATTCGGCATATTATTCTATATAGGCTATATTAGGCATATTATTCTATATAGGCTATATTAGGCAGGGTATTCTACTCAATCTTGTGTACTTCTTCTTGATCCTTCTGTACATGGGCGTATATAAAAACAATTTCGGGGGGGGGGGGCTGAGACCATTTCCAGGGTATGGAATACTAAATATTTAGAGCTTGGAATAGTTTTAGGCAACTAAAACGCTATTACACGTAAAATAAAATATGTTTTATGAACTAAGTGATCTTATTTAATTTATTTTTAAGGGTTTTACGAGAAGTTTTTATCATCAATTCAAAATTTCGGGAGGGGTTGCAGCCCCCTCATATACGCCCATGCTTCTGTATCCTCTAGAAAGGCTTTATTAGGCATATTTTGTATTGATTTATAGAGCGTTGCTTTAGAATGAGAGCCAGATTCTGTAATTTCCGCTTCTGTGTAAAAGTTAGCTACTGTCGGTGTCCCTAACGCCTTAATATCACTTTTATTCGAGATGTTCGAGAGGATTTTGACAATTTTCACGAGATATATAAAAAAAAATAAGTTTATTTCTTTTCTAAGCTTATCAAATGGCACTAGGGACATGAACGGAACCGCGCTAAGATGCTGCAGTTCCTGCGAGTCGGACTTTTATTTTGGTGTTAAGAATCAAATGAAACCATTTTCAAGATGTTATATTCGGCCATTCTTGAAAAAAATTTAAATAACTTAAAGGTTTTAGGTGTACAGAAACAACAGAGCGACTTGAACATGCTTCTTATTTATTTATACCAAGAAATATGACTTTTTGGCATTATTTTAATTAGAGTACTCAGTGTCATTAACACATCCCAATGAATTTGTGAGGTATAGAAGTGTATTTTTTGGACCTTATATATTTCTTGTCCTTACAAATTTTGTTTATTTATTAATAATATATTACAATTTTTTAGTAGCAATCAGTTCTCCCTTACTTTTGTAACCTTAAACATATTTTCAGTGCAGTGCAAAATTCTGTGAGGTTGTTTCGGATCAATAAGTTTTGCCCTTATGGTCCAATAAACTTGATAATACTCAGGAGGAACAAATTTGATTAATTGTACCAGCTCCTTAACATTATAAGTTCCATTGCGTACAATATACAATCCCTTAAAACATAAAATTAAAAAATATAGTTAATGTTATTATTAATTTAATTAAATAATTTTTGAATTGTATGTATTGACAAAAAATAATTAGGATTGTTTCTATAGAATTTTTTTTTTTTTATAATTTATTAATGAGCACCCCGCATTGACAGCGTTTCGCCCATCTATAGAAATACTGAACGCTTTGTATGTTGTATAAAATTGAAATTGGATAACATTGGTAATTTTGAAGCACTTATCATCTAATTATATAATGCAGATATGTTTTTGTATTTTTATAATGCTGAATACCTCCTCATTGAAACAAAGAACTCTGAGTGAGAGGAGGACAAATATTTGCTACAGGAAGTAAGATTGTGTTTCTGAGAATGTGCTTTTCAAATTTTTGGGATCTTCAACCACCAGTGCTGAGCAATGTTTTTTTCTGAATGAAGAGTAGAAAGGACGAAGTGGCAGCACTAATTCCTTCTGGGCTCTTTGAGTAACTCATGACGATCTTGGGCCCAGAAATTCTGACATCCTCTGTGGTAATTTATTTTTCATTACCTTGATGATTTTGTCATTCCTGCAAAGTAATGAACGAAGCAACCCCTCATAATCATAACGAATGTACTGTCGCTCAACATCATAAAGAGTGCTTTTAGTCCACCTGGTGTCAAAGTTTCTCAGTTGTCATCTACTGTATGAGCTCAGTAAATATCTAAATTAGCCTCAACTTCTCTTTCATTGAGACTATAGCTAAGGAGAATCTTGTGAATGCATAACTTTTATCGTTGGTCTTATACAATTTCCATGGTCTCCATCTCTCAAAGCTCGCCTTCACAACTGATGAGGAGATAAAAAGATGCCTGTCAATTGGTTAGTGGAGCCCTTGTCAGGTTTTTACTGGAACTATTGGGACATTGTACTGCTATCATTTGCTTGCAACGCATTCAATCGGGAAATTGACTACGCAGTATATAATCAGTGAATCCTCGCGACCTTTGTGATTCTTCTCTGCGCAGGACTTACTGTGTCTTAGCAGAGCTATGATTAAGGAGTTGTTGGCCATATACTTTTCCGTGAAATATTTTCAGCCACAAATTGAAGGCATTCAATCTTATATCATAACCGACAAGCTGCTTAATCACTTTTACTAGAAGCTGGAGCCCACTCGCCCCCCCCCCACAATCTATCCACTGAATTTCATGATAACATTCTCCATGGAAATCCACCTATGGACATAAAAAACGTCATTCTTCTGGATTGAGGAATTTGAACGATATTAACAGGATTGGCTGATGCAAGGAAGATCACTTTTCCTGTTGAAATATGTCTAGGTCTAAGGTTAGGCCTTGTATATCACCACTTCTTTCTTGTACCATCTTTGCAGTTTGAGCCCCCAAAATTTTGATTTAATCGGTAAAAATGTGTTATGTTTAAACCTTAAAAATAAATAAAATAATATCACTTAGTTCAGAAAAAATAATTTTTTTTGGGTATATTAGCGTTTTAGTTGGCTTACTATACCAAGTTCTAGATTTTAATTATTTCATACCCCCCCCCCCCCCCGAAATTATTTTCTATATACACCTATGAGCTATCCAGAAGTAAAGGAAAGAAGTCAACAGCTAGTGAATTTTACACTTGCAGTTGATCAAATACTTGCAAGCCATTCCAGATGAACCTCTGGGATCCTTCTAATCTCTCAATAGATTCCAGCTTGCCTGCTTCTGTTTTCTGAGGACATTTGCTACCTTCTTACCATGGTATTAGTAACAAGGTGACCCAGTTTCTGAGATCAAAGCAGCACCACTACCAGAACGTTCTACAGTATGAGGACCATGATTTTGGACCAGCACAGCAAATCTCTACCAAAGAAGATTGCCCTGGCTGACATCAAGAAATATTGAAGGCTCATTTTTCCTAAACCTGATATACCTCCTATATCTTCACTCCTCCTTTGAGGAAAATAGGAACAAGCATTCCGGAGGCAGTTTATTAACATCACTCATTGCTTGGACCATTTTTCAACCAGTTAACTGCGTTTTTTTAAACCAGTTAACTGCGTTTTTTTGTTTAAGAATCCCAGGAAGCTACATGACCGCCGTCAACATGCAAGGCAATGAAGTCTCCCAAGAGGAGTACAGGACTAGTGAGTCCATCATAGGAATGAAGTGATACAGGAGTCACAGGTTGCTTTAAAGTTAGAAGAGAAAATAAATCCGAGCCCACAGCTTATTCAGTTCAGTATTATTGTTGTTTCTTTTGTACATACCTAAACCTAACCTAAAATGGTTGTACTTTAAATAAAAAAATAATGTTTATATGAATTTCATTATAAATGGTATAAAAACATACTATTACTTAATATAACAATTAATATTATTACTTAATATAATAATTAAATGCATACCTTCATTTTATTGGATTATATTGATTTCAATGGTAGGTGTTTTGAAATGTACCTCCCTTTTATTCATTACTTTATTTTTTAAAATTACACTTGACCTACAAGTTTCATAGCCTGCTACCTCTTCAGATCATTCAACATCAAAATCCGCCCCACCTACTGGAAGACGTTACTTAAGATTTATAGCCTCAGTGTATCAGTGAAAGAAGAGCCCCTTTATATGGGTTGCAGCAACCCGGATACAACACATATCGTCGTTCAAATTTCACAACTGCGTAAGTCGACTTTTAGCCAAATTGAGTTATTGGTATCCTTAGAATACTTATTGTCTCCTGGACATGATGGTAATAGATTTAAAAAAAAACAATAGAACGCGCTAAAATTGACTATTACTTCCACGTATCTCTCTCATCTATTTTAGGCCATTCAGACAAGGTTTTTCATTTAAATGTGACCGAAAATATGTCTTAAGTCGGAAATCCTCATAAGTTGCAAGTTATTATTATTATTATTATTATTATTGGTTTTATGCATCGCATCTTTGGCGAATTGCATTTTTCCAAGTTACAGTACATTACAGTTTTATTGCTCTCCTGAAAAGTTAGGAAAATTGTGACAATATGGAGCATGTAATCTTCGTGGATAGTAAAACAAAGTGAGGCTGCTTTTTATTGAACTCAATAAAATTTGCAAAAACTTAAAATTAAAAATAAACTCCTCATTCCTTGGATAAGACGTTCAGAAACAGAAAAATAGCGAATGTATTAACTTCAACACATACAAACCTTCTTTATTGGGCACTTCAACAGAGGTTTGAAATCAAACAGTCTGGAATAAAATGTGTCTTCATCCATAAAAGCTCTACATGCATCAACAGTTCCTCTGAGAAAAAGCTCACAATCTTGATCCGCAATTGTTTTACATTTGTAACCAGCACCTATAATCTATGGAAATTTAATTATAATACTCTAGTATATTTTTATTGTGCATGTTGTGTGAGTGGACTTGTATTCAATTAATGTACAAAATAATTAATGCATTTCCTTCAATGCTATATTGAGTTGGCAAATATGTGCTTTCGGTTTTTCAGGGTGAAAACTCAATGTATTATAGACTTAAAATTTATTTTAATGTATAACATATTTACCATTATTTAATATAACTTTTTTCCATCTTTCTATTTGCAAGTCTAGGCGTTTATTTTTAATTGATTGATCCAATTTTGTTAGTTGTGAGCAATATTGAGTTAAGTCAATTCCTTGTATGATGGAAAGCAGTATCTTCTTTGGACGTAATCCAGGTTTAGACATTCTTCTAGGGGCCGAAGATTTTCTAAGGACTTCATAGTTAAAAATATCAATTTTTCATATCCTATAAAAAATTAGTTGTTTTGTTGATAAATCTGAAGTGAATCACAAACAAAAATGTGTGATGTCAAGTTGACTTCAGTTAAAGATGGAGGGACCCAAAGCCTGGAATATGAGCAGACCTTTTGCAAATGGTTTTCTATGCTTGTGTACGACACTTTTAGAGCCATAGAAATCTCTCGCTCATTTTTATCAAGAATGGTCTTAACATTGCTCCTTTCAACTTCATGTGAGCGACCAGACAGTTGAGCATCATTGATGTCAGAATTTCCTCAATGAAATTTGGCAAACCAATTTTGACAGATGAATTCTGGTAATGCATTATTCCCATAAACACTGAAAAGTTTTCTATGAACTTGAGCATGAATAATGAATGATATTTTATTCAATATTCACAGTGCAATAGCAAACACAATACTAAGCTAGTTTCAACAAGAGACTAGTTTCAACATATATAGTTGTTGACTTATTACAAACGGGATAAACAATACACCTTACGGATTAATTCATCAGATAAAAAGTTTATCTTAGTGACATTAAAATAAACAGAAAAAAAATTAATCCAATATAATATAATATTAATTGCCAACACAATAAAATCGATCAGGTGTGGATATCTGCGTGACATAAAAAAACTGTATGATAAGACATTTTTAATAACATCTTGCTCCGACGTCGAGAGCTCAGAGTTAGCATTTATTGCAAACCCAAGCATTTGTTGAGTACATAGGAGGTAGTAGTTCTATCAAGTTTGGTGGTAAAAGATTAAGAGCTTCTCGTCTTCGAACCACACCGGAAATGAGGATTACATAAAACATGCTACCGACTACGTCTGACCTCTTTTCTTCTCCTCCATATACCCTTTGTGTCTGGATGTCTTTAAGAAAATAAGGGATAAGGAGTACTTAAACACAATCGTATTAGGCAATATTAATTTCAATTTTTATTCATTATTAATCTAAACTTCAGGTTTACTCCTTACCTTCAATACTGGAGGTAAATCAGTGAGCACTGTCAAATTCATATGAAGTAATGAGGAGCCTCTTCCCAGGTAATCCAACTTACTCCATGTTAATTTCACTTGAGAATATTCGTACTCCGGGCATTCATTAAACTTCAATATTCTTATTGCGTTTACTAACTTCTTCTGTTTAAAGAAAAATGAAATAAGATCAAATTTACGTACATATACACTTATAAATGTATATATATATATATATATATATGTGTGTGTGTGTGTGTGTGTTTATATATATTAAGGTACCAAATAAGTATGAATATAAAAAGATTGTATTAATTTTATTTGTTACCTATCTATTTGCTTTTATTATTTCACTTTATTTTTTTAAAATTTTAGTGCAGTTCGTCCCTCCCTTCATAGGGAGGAACTCTGCTTATGAGATTGACACAATCCAGAAGTGCCAACTAGAAAAATTTATGTTTCAGAACCTATAAATCTCGAAAATAACAGTGCTTTAAGTTTGTGTATATATATGTATATATATATATATATATATATATATATATATATATGTGTGTGTATACATATTTCTCCTCTTCTGTTAATAAAGGCCTTATAGGCCACAAAATTGCTTCAAAAATTCATTTAAACCATTTTATTTATGTCGACCAGCCATGGCTGGTGATTGTTCCCTTAATATTTTTAAAAAAACTTTTAATTCATTTTTTGTTTGTTTTTGACTAATTTATTAGATGACAACTACTATGTATAAGAAAAGTTTGTCTGTGAAGAGTTTTGAAGCAATTTTTGTGACCTATAAGGCCTATAAGGAGAGTATTTATATATATATATATATATATATATATATATATATATATATATATATATATATATATATATATATTGTAATGACATTGTATAATTTCAAAATATTAATAGTATTAGATTGTATTATCTTTCTAATTCACATCGTCACTTAAATTTTGGAAGCATTTATATATGCTTATTATTATACCCATGGCCCTATTATTTATACTTATGAACCTAATTTGTGTGTGTAATCTCGTTAAAATATTCAACATTATTTTAAGAAAATACTTATTTGTCGTTACACTTTAAAAAATGAGTTAATAAATTTAAAAAAATTGTCCTAATAAATATTTTTAGTCTTTTGGTGTCAAATGTTATGAATAAATTAAAAGAAGTTAAAAACAATATACAAAAAGAAATCCTGTATAAATTTATTCGGATTTGGACAGCAATATAATATTAATTTTAACATATTTTATAATGCTCATTGCAAACCCTATGAATGTACAACAAAGTGATATGTAATAGATTTTTTATTCTTAAAAGTGTTTAAAAGGAACTATTTTTTTTTACATAAAAAATATCAAATTTTTGAAAAAATTAAAGGAAAAGTAGGCTGTTGTAGCGTCCACTCTAGTGGTTACTCTCTCTCTCTCTCTCTCTCTATATATATATATATATATTAAAGATGCATATTTTTTTAAATTTTGAATACAAATCAAACTAATGTAATATATTATAACGTTACATATATAATCAAAATAAAACAGCTATTATTTTTTAATAATAATGTAAATATTTTGAACTTTTTACATAACAACAATATGCTACGTTCTGTACGTTTTTAGCGATTGCAAAGAATGATACGTGAAATTCTATAATTATTAGCTACTCAACCCATCAATATTTTTTGCTTGTAATCAAAATGCCACCTGGAGGCATGTCCTAGCGGCGCGTCTCTAAGGCGAGTAAGGGGGTTAATTCCATTTTTAAGGGCTAGTTACCTTTTTGGCAGCATTATTAAAAAGAACAAGTGTACTACAAATAATGAGCACCAATGCATGCTTCAAAAACATCCTACTCCTGGCAGAATACGTTGATTGGTCTCAGATCAATCTAATATTGTATCCCTCACAGGAAATCACAACCAATTCACTAATGTTGATCTTATCATTAATGTGACAACATTACTAAATATGATGACAAAATAGATTGTTAGTTCAACCCACGCTTTATACGATTGGCTCCATTGAATTGTCTCTTAATAACTTCCCGTGAATTAAAATTGTCACAAACTATTTCGCTCGAGGATAGCGACTTGCGTTCTAGTTTTAAATATAATTGCACGAATTCTCTTTGCAAATTGGTGATTAACTTTATTCAAGTTCAATTAATCTATTTTTAATCCCGCGAAAGTGTAGGAGGGCTTTTCCTTTTCTTTTAGCAGTTTCCTCCGAAGGAAAGTAGCTATTGAGGTTGCACTCATGACGGAATTTTTGAAATATATATATATATATTTATAAATTATAAATATATCTACTAGGTAGGATCGATAAAGATTCGAAGAAATTTTTCAAAAATTCTGACATGAGTGCAACCTCAATAGCAATTCAAATATATATATATATATATATATATATATATATATATATATATATATATATATATATATATGGGGGCGAGGTTAGCTCAGTGGTAGAGCACTGGACTAATAAGCTGGAGGCCTGAGTTCAAATCCCGAGCAAACACTAAAGATTTTTTCTTCTAATGTCTTCGTTCAGTGGTTGAATTCGGCCTCCCTGGCCGTCCCTAGGCCAACCCAGCCTTTAATTAATTTAATAATGGGTACCTTGGGTGCTAATGACTCTAGGCAGTCGAAGCAGCCAAGGGGAAAATCAGGCGGCCGGAGCATAGTACTGACCACACTATCTCCTTAGTGTGCTGTATGGTCATGAATCAGATACCTCTATAGTATCTGCCCCTCAGGGCCCACGTGGCCTGTTACGGGACTGATTTTTTTTTTTATTATATATATATATATATATGTGTGTGTGTGTGTGTCCGTTAACACGATACAAGCCAGAGATTTTGTTTTTTTGCCACAAAATTTGGAATGTAGTATTCTCCCATCAAACGATTGAACGAGTTTGTTAACCAACAAAATCGATCCATCTGGAGGGGGGTTTACTCCGGAGCCAAAGTAGTTATTTGCCAATACCAGCTATAATTTTTGATATATTTCAATGAAACTCTGTTTTCGTTGTGGTCAACTCAAGAGAAAAATTTGTTATACCTATAAACTAAATCAGTTGACTAAAAGGGGGGTTACTCCAGACAGAATTTCCTTATACCGGTTGTAATTTCTGTTGTATTGTAACGAAACTCTTTATACGTCCTGGCTATCTAATAAGAAAGAAGTGTTGTTAAAATGAACTAAATTGGTCTATTGGAAGGGGGGGGTGTTACTTTTTTTTAATTTTATTAAACTGCCTCTACCCTGCTGGGTCATTGGCAGTGCGGTCAGTTCAAAGTCAAATGTCTGTAAATGTTGATTGTTTTAAGAAACGTGAGGAGTTTTTGAATTGTCTGTTCGTCGCCTTGTAAAACGTCTTGTAGTGTCTCGGGTATCTTGAGTGTTAGTCTGATGTGGTCGTATTTGTGGCAGTGTATTAGTATATGTTCTACAGTGTTTTGTGTGTCACATGTGGTGCATGTTGGGTGATGGAGGTTGTTAAGTTGGTAGCTGTGGATCAGTGAAGTGTGTCCTATCCTAAGTCTTGTCGAAACGGTCTCTTCTCGTCTGCTTAATTAGCTTCTTGGTCTGCTTGTTCGTTTAGTGTAATCCCGCAATGTGATGACACCCACATAAATGATATTTCCTGCTGACTTCACTGAAAGCATAATTCTTGAACCTGCTCTAGAAATCCATGGGTGGAATCTCCTGCCATGAATGCCTTTATTGAGCTTAAAGAATCTGTAATGATCAAATTCTTCATTTCTTTAGATTCGTTTGCATTTTTTAAGCCTACTTGATTTATTTTTGATGTATCTGTGCACACTTTTTTTTTTTCCTACCCCCAAAGAAAATTTACGAAGCAAAATTGCTGGCTCGTGCCAGTTCATGTTCTATTCCACATTCCACAAGTAATTGTCAGGGTTTCATAGTGGAGTACACTTTTTCGATGCGAGTCTTCCCTTGAAGGGTCCATCCGCTTGCTGTTGGTGGGGGGGCCAACGCTCATTCTCCTCCTCATCCGTTTTAAAGTTGTCGTAGATCAACCAGCTGTTTGGCAGATTTACTGCCTTGCCACCTGCTGGGGGGAGGCGGCGGAGTGATATCTGCGAAGAGAGGATTTCCGCAGTGCCTGAGGTTGTTATAGAATTTAGTGTGTCTTCTTTTAATGAATTCTTCAACCCCAGGTATCTCAAGTTCTTCCCGCAGTACCTCGTTTCGTCTGCGCTGACAAGACGTACCCAGGACACATCTCCTTATGATCCTGTTTTGGAAGGCTTGGATCTTCCGTAGTGTGGCCGGATAAAGGTATCTCATGAAAGGTGCTCCATGGGTAAGCGTGGGTCTTATTATGGCTTTGTATATTTTGATTTTGAGCCTGAGTGAGAGAGAACCTGACATTAGGAGATGGTTGAGCCTCGCTGTTCGTTCTCTTGCTAAGCTTATCCTGTTGGCAACGTGCGGCGTGAGGGAGAGCTGCCTTTCCAGCCGGATACCGTGATAGTCTATCCTGGAGGAGACAGGTTGGTCATGTCCGTCGATATTGAATGTTTTGGGGAGCTTCCCTTCTTTTCGTGGCCCTTTATTTCCTTGGAAAGAGAGGAGGACTGCATCGGTTTTCATGAGGTTCACGATGATTTTGACTGCTCGCAGGGAGTTCGATATCTCTTTGCTCGCTGCTTTAGCTTTGCACATAGCCATCTTTGCCTGAAAGCTTGATGCATAGATTGCTATATCGTCGGCATAAGCTGCTACGTTGACTCCGGGGAATTTAATCTTCACGATGTGACTAGTGTAGAAGATGAACAGAACCGGGCTCAGTAAAGATCCTTGGGGTACTCCGCATACAGTGTTCTTGATGCCTGAGAAATACTCACCCACTTTAACCGAGAAGGTTCTTTCCGCGAGGTAGTCTCGGATTATATTGACTAATGTAGGGTTGAAGCAGTATTCTTGCAGTCTCCGAAGCAGGATTGGATGTGAGATACTATCGAAGGCCTGAGTGCAGTCTAGAGATATGAATGCAGTGGCTCTATTATTCCTCATTTCGTGGGTAATGTGTGTCATGAGTTTCGCGTGGTGATGGTCGCACGAGAGCCGTGGCCTGAATCCTGTCTGTTCGGGTGGGATAATATCGTTCTCCAGGCAGTGTCGAAGGATGTGTTTGAGGATTAGCTTCTGGTATATCTTCGACATATGAGAGAGAAGACTAATAGGTCGGTAGTCATTGGTGCTGTCGCCCTTCTTCTTTGGCTTGAGAACCGGAATTACAATGGCATGCTTCCATATTTTTGGAATGTACTGCAGTCTGGCGGAAGAGTTGAAGATGTTAAGTAGAAACGATTTTCCTTTTCTCGGTAGTATTTTCAGGAGTACGTACGAGATGTTGTCATCTCCGGCGGCCTTTCCTCCTTTTTTTCTGCGAAGAGCCGACTCTTGCTGCCGAAATGTGAAAAAGATTGGGCAGTTGTCACAAGCTGCTTCCGACGGTTGCTCCGGGACTGGTACCCCTTTGGCCCGTTCGGTGTCTCGTAGGCCACCGCGAGTGTCTCTGCCTGTTCCATGTGTGTTAGGAGATAGTCTCCATCATGTAACAGGACAGTTCTTCTCTTTGAATTAGTACTTCTTAGTAGCTTCCAGAAGCGCTTGTGGTCTTCGTGTGTTCTTCGTAGCTGGTCTTCCCAGAGAGCTGTCTTCCATATTTTCATGAGCACCGCCATCTGCTTTGTCATGCTGTTGATTGCCGGCTTGAGACTGTAGTTCCTAGTCCTATAGAAGGTATTTTTAAGCCTGTTTCTCTGGGCGATGAGCTGTAAGATGTAGACTGGAACTTCCCTTTGGTAGGTTGGTGCTGGTGAGAATTTAGGAATGGTAGTATCCGCACTCGTATTGATCGCCTCCATGAGGATTTTTATGGCTCAGTCAACATCTGAAGTGGTTTGACATGAAGTAATCGTTGGGAGGAATGCGTCAATGCAGGACTTGTATTATAAATGTACAGTAGAGTCTTCCTGTTAAAACCCCATCGTGTACTAGCTAGAGTTTTTAAGAAATCGATCCTATTTGTACATTTCTTCCGAATTTCTTTAATGTGACAGATCCAATTCAGCTTCTTGTCCATTTTGAGGCCTAAAAATTTGAAATTATCGACATACGATAAGTTTTTGTTGAACATTGTAAAAAATCCAGGGTTCATTTTACAATTTCTTTTTCTGCAGAAGTGTATACGCTTCGTCTTTTCATCAGAAAATGTGTTACTTTGTACTATGATTGAATTGAATTCTTCCGCCCAACGTAGGTTCGCGAAACTCATCAAGATTAATAGATCAAAATAAGAAGCTTTGTGTATTTATTACGTAGTGTAGGGTCATTCCGTGTCAAATCAACACAGTGATTTTTTTTTTTTTACCATCTCAGATTTAAATGAAATTTAATGAGGAGGTAGCCTTTGTATAGACTAAGAAAAATACCAAATATTATTGAAAAATATTAACTGATTTGGAAATTACAGCTATGTAAATAGCCACGTTGAGTGCACCGGTTCCCGTAGATCACCGCAGTTAAGCAACGTCGGGCGTGGTCAGTACCTGAATGGGTGACCGACCACGTTCTGCTGGCATTAGAAAAGGGTGGCAACCTGTAGATAGCCCGGCGCTAATGGCCAAGATGTAGATGCGCCGTTAAAAAAGAAAATAATAAAAAAATACAGCCATGTAAAATTTCAAAAAATGCCTGAAATGTTTGAATTGCTATTGTGGCTCTTATATTTAAGCTAGAGAGCTGGGAGGGGTGTTATTTTAAAGCTCTTTGTGCGAACTTTCTTATGACATGCCACACCATATAGGTTAGGAGGAAAAAAAATTCTCAAATTCAAAAACAAAATTGTATTTGTATATATCTCAAAATGCGTATTTTTAAATTTTTTCAAAATGTTATATGTTTTTCTAAGTGTATTTGAGAACTTATTCCTAAAGTTTTATGATGGGATTCCAATGGGTTAACCATTTATTAATTTTTTTGTTTTAGCGCGGTTCCTCCCTCCCTTCATGGGGAGGAACCCCGCTCATAAGGTTGATCTCATGAAACAATCCGGAAGTGCCGACGAGGAAAATTTTTCGTTTCAGAACCCCTAGAGACCGAAAATGACGGTGGTTCAAATTTGTATATACGTAGTAAGGTCCATAAGTTTCCGGCCTGGGATAGAAGGAAAGGTGAAAGAAAAAAACTGGTTTTACTGTTTTTCAATATATTCTCCTTTAAGTTCAACACACTTAATACAAACCTTTGGCAACATTTCTATACCATGAAAAAAATAATTTTCTTCTTTGTTAAAAAAATGTTCTTCCACTGCTGCTTGAAGCTCTTCGTCGGTGTTAAATCGCCTTCCACGAAGGTCAGATTTTAACTTTGAGATAAGGTAGAAATCGCTAGTGGCCAAGTCTGGGCTGTAGGGTGGATGAGAGATTTCTTGGAATCCACAGTCCTTCACAGCGGCCTTGGAAATCAATGCTGTGCGGACAGAGGCATTGTCGTGAAGGTGCGGACACCTCTGCTTAACTTCCCTCGCCTCTTCTCTTTAATGGCGTCTCGTAACCGGTGAAGTAGGGCTGCATAATACTCACCATTCATTGTGGTATTCATTTCTTTAAAATCTATCAGTAGTATTCCTTTACAGTCCCAAAAAATTGTGGCCATTACCTTTTTTGTTGACTGCGTGACTTTTGTCTTTAAAGGAGGCGCTTCTCCTGGTCTTCTCCATTCCATGGACTCTCTTTTGCTGAGTGGGTCATAATATAGAACCATTGTCTCATCCCCAGTTACAATTGAGTCCAAAAAATTCCTTGGGTCGGCATTATACTCGCGTAAAAATTCATTGCAGCAGTGAACTCGTTCCTGTTTTTGAGCAGCTGAAAGAATTTTTGGAACCCATCTTGCACTAACCTTGTTCATATGCAAATGTTCTTTTATGATCCTCAAAACACTTGGTTTTGAAAGCCCTAACCCTCGCTGCTATTTCCTTGGTTTTTAGTCGCCGGTCAGACAGCAATTCAGATTCCACAAGTTGGATTGTTTCAGAAGTGACCGCTTCCAATGGGCGACTGGGACGTGGGTCATCTCCTAGACTTTCTCTCCCTATCTTAAATAATTTTGCCCATTCTTTCACTGTGGAATACGAGGGGGAGGACTGCCCGTATACACAATCCAAGCGCTCTTTAATTTGCGCAGGAGTAAGACCCTCTTTACAAAAGAATTTAATTACCGCACGGTACTCGAGTTTTTTTTTTTTTTTTTTTTTTGTTTTTTTTTTCTCTTCATAGTATCCCTATGAAGAGTGCATTTATTTTGAACACATGTGCCAATGCCTTATTTGGCATATTACATGTAGTGATTATGTGTTTTGGTACATATTTTATATGGAGATATAAACTTCGATAAGATGATTTACAAAACAAATTTAAGTAATGTGAGTTTAAATAAATTAATTGTTTAACTTAATTACAATGATACTCTAATAAGTGAGTAATTGTGACAATAATAAACTATACTTAAAAATAAAAAAAAATATTAAACTAAAATACTATTTCAACCGATGCTGCGGTTTCTCTTGAGCCGGAAGGATACGCAAGAGCAGATATATTGAGATACATTCATTATTGTTCAAATCAAAACATAAATTCTAATTTTATTTTCTAATTTTATTTTCTAATTTTATTTTTCTACATCCATGTCTATACTTTTGGTAAATTTTGAAAATTCTTTTTTATATTTATCAAATAGAATATTTGGTTGTACTGGCCAATTGCCACCTTTTAATGTAATAGCTTTTATTAATTGTAATCGGTTTTTGTCGAATAGTGTACATGAATATAAGATGTGGGTAAAAGTTTGTGTAGTCCGTCCGTCACATTTACACTTATCGTCATTCTGTATCTTAAATCTTGTCAAATATTGTCCAGTCGGTCCATGTTCTGTAAGGAATTGTGTGAATTTATGGTGTGAGCTTTTGATAAAGTTGTAGTTGGTGTTTGTAATGTGAGGGATATATTTGTGTAGACTGTAGGATTTATTTGAGTCGGTCCAGTCTTTGTCCCATTTTTCTACTGTCATTGTACACAGATCCTTTTTAATGTACGATAGAGGTACAAGGGTGATTTCGGGTTCCAGCGATGGATCTTGTGCTGCTTCTTTGGCTTTTATATCGGCTAATTCATTCCCTTTATTTCCGGAATGTGCTTTAACCCATTCTATGTGTATTCTTATATTTCTGTCAATCAAGTCCAGTATATTTTGTCTAATTTGTTCTGTAAGTGTGTCATGTATGTAAGGGTT
This sequence comes from Gonocerus acuteangulatus, assembly GCA_946811695.1. Lineage (NCBI taxonomy): Eukaryota > Metazoa > Arthropoda > Insecta > Hemiptera > Coreidae > Gonocerus > Gonocerus acuteangulatus. Next base: position 90,904,896 of record OX328123.1, read on the forward strand.
TCGAATAGAATGGATAAGATTTGCGTTGTCTGCATATATAGTAATATTTTTGTGTACGTTATAAGGTGAATGTTTAATGTATTCTATTGCTTTAAGAACTGCGAACTTTTCTGCCTGATTATTTGAACATCTCGTGTCAAGTTTATATTTATACTCCAAGATTTCTCCGCTTGTAGACTCTATTATTAATGCTGCACCCGGTGTATTGTTTTCTGTTTTGCTTCCGTCCGTAAATAGGTTAGAACTTGTAACTGTTGTCTCCCACGGTTCGTCAAGGTGTGTCTGTATTTTTGCTAAAAGTGCAGGATGTAACCAGTGTGAACAGTCTATGTTTTTGTCTATGTTATTGTTTAATATGTCTTTATAGTTTAAGTGTTGTTTTTTGATATTATACAATGTTACTAGTTCATGAGCTTTATATTGTGCAGGTATTATGGCTGCTAGAACAAAACTAGCCTCAAAAGAAATAGTTCTATAAGCTTTGGAAATTTTGATACCTATAAATCTCTGGAGCTTATGTAATTTCTTTAAGTTTCTTTTCCTTCTTAAACCTTCATACCATATTGGTATTCCATATAACATTTTTGGAATGATTGCTCCCTCATATATTGTTTTTAACGAGTCGGATTTCATGCCCCAGGTAGCTCTGGTAGCAATGCTTATTGTATTAATAAGTTTAGAAATTTTAGTGTACATAAAGTCTATGTGTCTGTTCCAATTTAATTTGCGGTCCATTAGAATGCCGAGATATTTAACAGTGTCAGTCTTTATCAATTTTGTATTGTTGAGTGTGATATTTAAATGAGGGATTTGTCTTTTTCTCGAAAAAATTATATAATTTGTCTTCTCAACATTAAATTCTAGTTTGTTTTGTTTTGTCCAGTCCGTTAGTGTGTTAAGTATTCTGTTGGTTGTAGTTTCAAGGAATTGAAAACATTTATTTTCTACTTATAAAACGATATCATCTGCATAGGCAATTATGTATGTTGCAGGAGGTCTTGGTAATTCAAAAATAGAGTTTATTAAAATATTCCACAGAGTAGGCGACAGACTACAGCCTTGTGGTGTACCAATAGTAATAGGTTTGGAGTAGGTATAATTTTTACTTTCTATGGTAATATATCGATCCTGTAAGAAATTAGAAATGATGTTATACAAATTTTTAGGGCAATTGTACGATTTTAAATTCTTTAATATTGCAGGCCACCATGCATTGTCGAACGCGCCTTTTATGTCTAGGCTAACCATTAATACATTAGATTTGGCACTCAATGCAATTTGAATAATATTCTTTATTTCTGACAAAGCATCTAATGTTGATCTCTGTGGCATAAAGCCATATTGGTGTTTATTAATTATGTTATGAACATTTAAGAAATGCATTAGTCTGGAGTTTATGATTTTGTCAATAACTTTTGACATTACAGGCAGTATGCTAATGGGTCTATATTTGGTACTGTCTGGTTTAGGAATAGGAATGAGTAATGCTTTCTTCCATTGTTTAGGAATATAGCATTTGAAAATATTATTTTATATAATTTAGAAAATAAAACAGGAAAAAATTCTGCAGATTTCTTTATAATATGTGCATTTAGATTGTCCCATCCCGAGGCTTTGTTAGGGTCAAGATGTTTAATGGTTTCTAGGATTTCTAAGTGTTCAAGTTCTCTGTCATGTTGAGTATCTGGTAAAGTGTAGATCTGGTTACGTATCTGTTGATGTTCGTCTGTATCATTACTCCTTGTATCGTTATTGGTAAGAGAGTGTAGAATGTGTTGTAGGGTGTTGGCATAGTCTGTAGTTGAATTTTGATATGATTTATTAATTGTTTTCATTATGTTTGACTTTAATTTTCCTGCTGCATATTTATACGGCCAAGACCATGCAGAAGTTTTGTCTATATTACTACAATATTCTTTCCAGGAATTAATTTTGCTTTTTTTAATTAGTCTTTGATATTTGTGCCTCATAGTGACATATTGAATTCGTGCTAATTCTCTGGCTTGTATGTCTGTTTTTGTCTTCTGGTACTGTTTTCTAAGTCTGTTAGTTTCTTTCCGTAAATTGGTGAGGTCATCATTCCACCATGGTACAGATTTATGAACATGGTGTCTTGTTTTATTAGATTTTTTAAAACATATATTACTGGATTTTATTAGAGATAATGTGAGATTGCTAACTATTTCTTCGATCGTAAGTGAAGTAAAGCTTGTACAGAGTTCGTCTTCAAAATTGTTGTTTGTTGTAAGATCAAAAGAGTTTTTTAAAAATTGTTTGTTTAACTGTTGAGTGAGAACATTTTTAAATCTATCCCAGTTAGCATTAGTGGTAATGTAATTGAATCTTGACAAGTGGTTTGTTTTATTATGTGGAATATGGTTAGTCTGGATATTATAGACAATACTATTGTGATCTGACAAGTTAAGATGATTAGAAACATGCCAGCTGTTAATATTATTATTAAAAGGAACATTAGTTATAGTTAAATCTATATTACTTTTCCCTCTACTACTTTGGAAAGTAGTCAAATAAGATTTTTTGTTAATAATTTTTAGATCGTTATTAATAATAAATGATTCCAATGCATTACCATGTGGGTTTGATTGAGAATCAAACCAAAATTTTGAACGGGCATTTGTGTCAATTCCCAAAATTATCCGATGATTTTTATAATTAGACATAATTACATGTATTTTATTTAAATCTTCATGAATGTCACGGTTACAATCGAAATAAGCACTAATTGCTACAAATTTAAATTGGTTATAAATGATTTCTACAGCACAAAAGTCAGCGTCTGAAAACTGTTGAAGTAGGATGACATCCATTTCAGATCTAAATGTTACTATGGCAACTCTTGGTGTTCCACCATATGATTGATAGATTCTCCCATTAGTACTGTAACCTATAACCTTGTTATTTATTATATAAGGTTCTTGAAGTAAAAATATATCAATACGTTCATCAATTTGATATTGTTTTAAATGTAGAGTACAGGTTCGAGAATGATGAGCATTTAATTGTAATACTTTAAGCATTGCATTCATATAATAAAATATATCTAATTTTATTATTCAGTACTTTTATTAGTAAGTTATTAGTATTGAGTGTTAGCTATAAGTTTTTTTATTTCAGTTAAATAAGAAGGGCAGTGTTTATCAAAAGTATAGTGGTCTGTAGCTAGTTTGGTTTTATTAGAAAATTTATTGTGATTTGAACAATTTGAACATTTCAATATATCTGCCTGACATACCTGTTCCTCGTGATCCTCGGAACATCTCGGACAGACGATTCTTCCTTCACAGTTCCTCTTCTTGTGATGGAATTTCAGGCACTTGCCACACCTCAAGATCCGTAGATAGTCTGCGATGTGAACCACTTGATATCCAACCTTGATCCTGTTTCGTAGAAGAAGATGACGAGTCTCTGCATCTACTTCTATTACTGCATGTCTGGTTTTATTCCTCTCGTTGCTTAAGATGATAACAGGTTTTATAGATTCCTTATTGAGTGGAAGGTCAAGATTTTGATTTATCAAGTAATCCAGAATATTTTCTGTCGTGATTTCTTCCTCTATATTCTTTATGATCAATCGAGGATTCTTCTTCTTGATTTCTTCTGCCTTCAAGAGAGTGGATTTATTTAATTCAGATAGGATTTTATCCTTATCTTTCTCCTTCTCTGTAATAATGATTATATTTGCTTGTTTTGTAGTTATAACTTTAGTTATGCCAATTTTTAAATCTTTGGGGTTTAATAATCTTTTAAATTCTTTTTTTGTTTCATTAATAGAAGTTTCAGTTTTATTTTTAACAATAATTTTATGAGATGGAATTTGTTGTGTATTTTTTATCTTACTAGACACTGCTTGAGAGTAAGTTTTATGTGAAAGGTTAGGTTTAATTTCACTTACATATTTCTTATTCTCAAGGGCCGTATTTTCCATTGTTGAGAGTGCTTCGGATATTTCATCCACTGAATCACTTATTCTGCTCTTCATGTCCCGTCGAAGGTTGCTAATGTCCAATAAATCATTTAAAAGAGAGAGCACATTTTTAAATAACACTGAGCTATCCGCCATCTTGTTGAAAGTTGGTACTCGAGTTTGAACATTGTAAAAATGGGGAGTTTCCTTCAAGGCTGGACACTGACTGACAAGACTGAGGAAGTGCGGGCGATGGGTATGGAGTGAGCACGCATAGGCGTGCAGGTCCCGGCACGTTTGAAGGAGGGGAAGCAGGACAGGCCGGAAACTTATGGACCTTACCTCGTATATGTATATGTATATATATATATATATATATATATATATATATATATATATACATACATATATATATATATATATATATATATATATATATATATATATATATATATATATATTTATTTATTTATATATTTGTCTGTTCGCTCTCTACGTCCCAGACGAATGGTCCGATTTTGATTAAATTTGTTACAAAAATCTTTCGTCTAATTTGAAAGGTCAAGTTCGTTAACCAGCAGAATCCGCCCACCGGGACATGGTTTTTGGAGCGAATTTAGCGCGAAAAAAATCGTTCCGCTTACTTCATATCCTTGCCAGTACTCGTTTTATAGGCTTCTTGGCCTAGGAAAACGAATGAAACCATTTTTAGCGCGATTCCTCCCTCCCCCATAGGGAGGAACCCCGCTTATAAGGTTGATCTCATGTCGCAATCCAGAAGTGCCGACTAGAAAATTTTGCGTTTCAGAACCCCTAAAAACCGAAAATGATGGTGGTTCAAATTTGTATATATATATATATATATTTGTCTGTACGCTCTCTAGGTCGAAGACGAATGGTCCGATTTTGATGAAATTTGGTACAAAAATGTTTCGTCTAATTTGAAAGGTCAAGTTCGTTAACCAGCAGAATCCGTCCACTGGAAGAAGGCGTTTGGGGCGAAATTCGCGCAAAAACAAATCGTAACGCTTACGTATTTGACTTCATAAGCTTGTAAGTGCTCGTTTTATAGGCTTCTTGCGCTAGGAAAACGAATGAAACCATTTTCAAGGCGATAGCTTTAACCGTTTTCGAGAAAATTCGAAAAATAGTTTTTGAATACCGTTTTTGGTTTGGGTACTTAGAATCATGGGATTCAGTTGAAACATTTTCTGCATGTTCTACATTCATCAAAACTAATATGTTGAAATTTTGGTTACGTTTGGAGTTAAGGAAGGGTTAGAATAAAATATTTTATTAACAGACATAAAAAGTTTTGGTAACTTTTTATACTTTCCTTAATATCTCGAAAAAGGTTGAGAATCTTGGTAAACGGAAGAATACCATTAGAAAGCTTACGAAATGCTCTACAAAAAAGATTCTGATGAAAGTTTTGATTAGACGATGTCAATCGGAGAAATAAGAGCTTAAAACTTTAAAGTAATTGATTTCGCTTATTCGAACTGTTCTTTTTGTCTGTTTTTATTCCTTGTTATTTTTTAATTGCTTATAGTTGGATAATGTATTTGATAATAAATCAGGTTAAGAAAAACAATTTAATCTTAGAGATATGGACTATATGGAGATATAACTTTTCAACTGCCTAGCGGTGTCCTTCCTAGGGCGGGTTGGCCTATCCAGGTAAGATCGTAAATAAGACCTTTCTTGAAAGTAAAGATGGAACTGTCAACTTTGGTCCTCCTCTGCCTCCCGGCACTTTCAATGCTGAGACCGAAAATAACGGTGGTTCAAATTTGTATATATATGTATATATATATGTATATATATATGTATATATATATACATATATATATATATATATATATATATATATATATATTTATTTGTCTGTTCGCTCATTTCTGGCTTCCCTAATGGTCCGATTGTGATGAAATATGGTACAAAAATCCGTCGTCCAATTTGAAAGGTCAATCGGAGAAATAAGTGCTTAAGACTTTAAAGTAATTGATTTCACTTATTCGAACTGTTCTTTTAGCACTTTCCTCCGAAGGAAAGTATTAGCACTTTCCTCCGAAGGAAAGTATTAGCACTTTCCTCCGAAGGAAAGTATTAGCACTTTCCTCCGAAGGAAAGTATTAGCACTTTCCTCCGAAGGAAAGTATTAGCACTTTCCTCCGAAGGAAAGTATTAGCACTTTCCTCCGAAGGAAAGTATTAGCTCTTTCCTCCGAAGGAAAGTATTAGCACTTTCCTCCGAAGGAAAGTATTAGCACTTTCCTCCGAAGGAAAGTATTAGCACTTTCCTTCGAAGGAAAGTATTAGCACTTTCCTCCGAAGGAAAGTATTAGCACTTTCCTCCGAAGGAAAGTAGCTATTGAGGTTGGACTCATGACGGAATTTTTGAAAAATTTCTTCAAATCTTTATCGATCCTACCTAGTAGACACCGAAAATGACCCCCGTTAAAATTTATATATATATATATATATATATATATATATATATATATATATATATGTATATATATATATGTGTGTGTGTGGTTGTGTGTGTGTGTGTGTGTGTGTCTGTTAACACGATAGCGGCCAGAGTTTTTGTTTTTTCGTCACGAAACTTGGTATATAGCATTCAATTAGGAAAAGATTGAACGAATTCGTTAACCACCAAAGTCGGTCCACCGAAGGGGGGGTTTACCCCGAACCCAAAACACTAATTTGACTATGTCAGTCGTAATATTTGTTATATTTCAACAAAACTTGGTATTCGTAGTGGTAATATAGAGAAAAAAGTGAGATATAAAAATGAACTAAATCCGTTCATTAGAAGGGGGGGGGGGTTTACTCCGGACCCACAATACCAATTCGCCACTACCAGCCGTGATTTTTGGTATATTTCGACGAAACTCGGTATTCGTAGTGGTAATCTACAGGTAAATATGAGTTGTAAAAATAAACTAAATCGGTTCATTAGAAGGGGGGTTTTACTCCGGACCCAAAATCCTAATACATTCATACCGGTCGTAATTTCTGCTGTATTGTAACGAAACGCGGTATACGTCGTGGGTAACTCATGAGAAAGAAGTCTTGTAAAAATGAGCTGAATCGGTCAATCGGAAAGCGGGAATTTAATTTGTAATATATTTCAATAGAAAAGCCCGCCAGACGTAGGCTCACAAAGCCGCCGCAAGGAGCGCTTTCTACCACTAGAGTGACTGTATCCTGTTCCTGCGTTAGATCAAAATACGATAATATGAGGTTTTTTGTATTTATTACGTAGTGTAGTAGGTACCATGTGTAAACATAACTCTGGAAGCAAATTAATAATTGATCAGTTACTCATTACAAATTTAAAAGAGAACTATTCATGTTTTTATTTTATTTATGTAGGATATTTTAAGCAAATTGTTCTGGAAAGCAGTCTACACGTCCCAAATTCTGAGGAAAGTGCTTAGTTATGCAGCTCCTGCGTGACTGACTTTTTTGTCTATGATTTTGGTACTTAGAATCATGTGATTCAGTTGAAACATTTTCTGCGTGTTTAAATTTTATCAAAACTAATATGTTGAAAATTTGGTTACGTTTGGAGTAAAGGAAGGATTAAAATAAAATATTTCATTTTTAGACATGAAAAGTTTTGGGAACTTCGTATATTTTCATTAATATCACGAAAACGGTTCGGAATCTTGGCAATCAAAAGATTACCATTCGAAAGGTTACTAAATTCTCCACCAAAAAATGTTTTGAAGACATTTGCGATGGGATGGTCATATTTGGAGAAATAAGTGCTTAAAACATAGGTAATTTCGTTTATTTGAACGAATCTTTTTGTGTGCTTCCTACAGTTTTTTTTTTTTTTTCACTGCTCGTTATTTTTGTGATTGCTTATAGTAGTCAAATTTATTAGTCAATAAAACAGGATACGTATAAATAGAAACAATATTTTGTTTCAACGGCATCTTGGAATTCGAAGATGCCCTATGCATATCTAGATTACTGTACTGGTGTTGATTTCGTTCTTTAGAATTGTTTTTGGTATTCCCTATTTTCAGCAGTTTTTATCTATTTATTATTTTTTTTTTTTTTTTAATTCATTGAACAAAATCATATGAATTCGAAGGTGAGGAGCTAGGAGGCTTAGGGTGGGGGGCATTTTCCCTGTCCAGGTAGCGGCGCCTAGTGTACCCTCGTCATCTGTAAGTCCCTTTCTAGAGTCATAAAGATAAGCCTCCAAACAACCTTAGGAATGTAGGATTTCTAATTTTTGCAAGTATCAGAACAGCCGCTCTTTACATACCACAGTGGTACTGACGTACCGGTCTATACTAGTTGCACTCCACACGGTGTTAGTACTTGGTGTATGCCACAGCAGATCGCTCATTATAATCTTATTTTATAAGTATTAAATAGGTACCTAAAAAAAGTTTATTTGTGTATAAGTGAAGAGTTATTGGGATTAGAATAAAATATTTTATTAACAGACATGAAATGGTTCGGAATCTTCGTATATTGTCCTTAATTTTTTTTTTCTTTTATGGTGCACCGAACTCTGAGCCATTAGCACCATTTTTTAGCGCGGTTCCTCCCTCCCCCATAGGGAGGAACCCCGCTTATAGGGTTGATACAATGAAACAATCCGGAAGTGCCGACTAGAAAATTTCGCGTTTCAGAACCCCTAAAAACCGAAAATGATGGTGGTTCAAATTTGTATATATATATATATATATATATATATATATATATATATATATATATATATATTTGTCTGTTCGCTCTCTAGGTCGAAGACGAATGGTCCGATTTTGATGAAATTTGGTACAAAAATGTTTCGTCTAATTTGAAAGGTCAAGTTCGTTAACCAGCAGAATCCGTCCACTGGAAGAAGGCGTTTGGGGCGAAATTCGCGCAAAAACAAATCGTAACGCTTACGTATTTGACTTCATAAGCTTGTAAGTACTCGTTTTATAGGCTTCTTGGGCTAGGAAAACGAATGAAACCATTTTCAAGGCGCTAGCTTTAACCGTTTTCGAGAAAATTGGAAAAATAGTTTTTGAATACCGCTTTTGGTTTGGGTACTTAGAATCATGGGATTCAGTTGAAACATTTTCTGCATGTTCTACATTCATCAAAACTAATATGTTGAAATTTTTGTTACGTTTGGAGTTAAGGAAGGGTTAGAATAAAATATTTTATTAACAGACATAAAAAGTTTTGGTAACTTTTTATACTTTCCTTAATATCTCGAAAAAGGTTGAGAATCTTGGTAAACGGAAGAATACCATTAGAAAGCTTACGAAATGCTCTACAAAAAAGATTCTGATGAAAGTTTTGATTAGACGATGTCAATCGGAGAAATAAGAGCTTAAAACTTTAAAGTAATTGATTTCGCTTATTCGAACTTTTCTTTTTGTCTGTTTTTATTCCTTGTTATTTTTTAATTGCTTATAGTTGGATAATGTATTTGATAATAAATCAGGTTAAGAAAAACAATTTAATCTTAGAGATATGGACTATATGGAGATATAACTTTTCAACTGCCTAGCGGTGTCCTTCCTAGGGCGGGTTGGCCTATCCAGGTAAGATCGTAAATAAGACCTTTCTTGAAAGTAAAGATGGAACTGTCAACTTTGGTCCTCCTCTGCCTCCCGGCACTTTCAATGCTGACGAAGGCTACCAATGAGTAGCTGAAACGTCCTAAATATAGATTTTTTAACAAAAATCGTATTGAGGTTTCTTTAGCCGAATCCCAACCATTCCATCTTTACTTATCACCTCGACGGCTAACTATCTAATCTTCATGTTTTCTAGAAATGTGGAGCCAAAATAATAACAGCTTCTATTTTAATCATTTTAAATGAGTCTAGAGATAAGAACGGAACCGCGCTAAGATGATGCAGTCCCTGCGAGTTGGACTTTTTTTCCTTATGAGCTTATATAATACTTAGATTTAGCTAGCAACAATATTTTACACCGCAATTAAAGTGACTTGCTCTTCTTATAAACATAATATTTATATTATAATATAAACATAATACATTAATTTGTCTGAAAAAAAAGTCCAACCCGCAGGAACTGCATCATCTTAGTGCGCGGTTCCGTTCTTATCTCAAGTGCGATTAGTGAAGGAATATAGCAGCTATCGGTAGGTATTAGCACCATTTTTTCCCCTTAATGTCTTCAAAACAGTTAAGAAATCGTTGGAAGACGATATAACCATTCAAAAGCTTACTAAATTTTCTACAAAAAAGATTCTGGAGCAAATTTCGATGGGGCAATGTCAGTCAGAGAAGTAAGTGATTAAAACTACGAAAGTGTTAGTTTTGTTATTTTAAACGGGTTTTTGTCACTGTTTACCACATTTTTGTTTTTTAAGTTTATTTAACTGTGGAATGAGTATTTCATTAAAGCTGAGAAAATATGAATCATATTGGTAATAGAGTTTTCCTAAAGTGAGCGTCGCGATGACGGGAGAGTCCCATCCGCTTAGAAAACTGTCAGTTTCCATATGTGGCGCTTTAAGCTTCCTTCTCTTTGAGATTTTATTTTATATTTTTAACGAAAGATCAAAACCTACCGATAGCTGCTACTATTCCTTTCCTCATCGCACTTCGGATAAGAACGGAACCGCGCTAAGATGATGCAGTTCCTGCGAGTCGGACTTTTTGTCTTTGATTTTGGTACTTAGAATTATGGGATTCAGTTGAAACATTTTCTGCATGTTCGAATTTCATCAACACTAATATGTTGAAATTTTGGTTACGTTTAGAGTAAAGGAAGGGCTAGAATAAAATATTTTATTAACAGACAAGAAAAGTTTTGGTAACTTTGTATACTTTCGTTAGTTTTTTTTTTCTTTGTTTTTTTTTTTTTTTTTTTTGCGGCGCATCGACAATTCTTGGCCATTAGCGCCGACTTTCGTTAGTATCTCGGAAACCGTTGACAATCTTGGCAAGCGGAAGGTTACCATTCGAAAGCTTACTAAATGCTCTAAAAAAAAGGTTCTGAAGATAGTTTTAATTAGGCGATGTCAATCGGAGAAATAAGTGCTTAAAACTTTAAAGTAATTGATTTCGTTTATTCGAACTTTTTTTTTTGTTTTATTCCTTGTTATTTTTTAATTGCTTATAGTCGGATAATGTATTTGACAATAAAACAGATTAAATAAAATAAGAAGATCAATTTATTGTTAAAAATGTAGCGTTCAAAGAGAGAGATCCCAAGGCTTTCCAAATGCCTCTGAGCGGAGGCCGACTTATGGGTTAGCCGACCCATACAGGTTAGATCGTAAATCAAGACCTTTAAGACTGGAGGGACCAAAATAATAACTGATTCTATTTTAATCTTTCCAAATTAGACTAGGGATAAGAACAGAATCGCGCTAAGATGATGCAGTTCCTGCGAGTCGGACTTTTAAGGCGATAGCTTTAACCGTTTTCGAGAAAATTGGAAAAATAGTTGTTGAATAACGTATTTGGTTTGGGTACTTAAAATCATGGGATTCAGTTGAAACATTTTCTGCATGCTCGAATTTCATCAAAACTAATATGTTGAAAGTTTGGTTACGTTTGGAGTTAAGGAAGGGTTAGAATAAAATATTAAAATTTTGGGAACTTCGTATATTTTCCTTAATATCTCGAAAACGGTTCGGAATCTTGTTAAGCGGAAGGTTACCAATCGAAAGCTTACTAAATTCTCTACAAAAAATGTTTTGAAGAAATTTTCGATGGGATGGTCATATTTGGAGAAATAAGTGCTTAAATCTTTGGTAGTTTCGTTTATTTGAACGGATCTTTTTGTGTGTTTCCCACAGTTTTTTTTTTCACTGCACGTTATTTTTGTGATTGCTTATAGTAGTAAAATGTATTAGTCAATAAAACAGGATACGTATAATTAGAAACAGCATCTTCGAATTCGAAGATGCCCTATGAATATCTAGGTTACTGTACTGGTGTTGATTTCGTTCTTTAGAATTGTTGTTGTTATTTTCTATTTACAGTAGTTTTTATTTTATTTTATTTTATTTTCATTGAACAGTAATATGAATTCAAAGGTGAGGACCTAGGAGGCATCGGGTGAGGGGCATTTTGTCTCTCCAGGTAGCGCCGGGTGTACCCTCGTCATCTGGAAGTGCTTTTCTAGAGTCATAAACATAAGCCTCCAAACAACTTTAGGAATGTAGGATTTCTAATTTTTGCCAGTATCAGAACAACCGCTCTTTACATACCACAGTGGCACTGAAGTACCGCTCTATACCAGATCCACTCCACATAAGTATCGTGGTGTATGCCACAGCAGACCGCTCATTATAATCTTATTTTAAACATATAAAATAGGTACATAAAAAAAGTTAATTCGTGTATAAATGTTACGTTATTGTATATTAAGGTATATTATTCAGAAAAAAAGGTTGGCGTATTACAAAAGTCATACATTTTTGTTGGCGTGCGTGGACACGACACGTGTTAAGCGTTTACATCTCTGGCTATGATGAACCGAAAGAAATTATTTAAGAAACAATACTTTTTTTATAGCGCGGTTCCTTCCTCCCTCCATAGGGAGGAATCCCGCTTATCAGGCTGACCTCATGACACAATCCGGAAGTGCCGACTGGAATACATAAGATAAATCCCTAGCCCTTCCTAGAACCTCCTATCTATCCCCACTCCTATATAAGCAGGTGCTTATCTCCCATGATAACTTCAACTACTGCTCCTTCGGCTCAGACAGTCAGTTCCTTTCCAGTTATTGTACGCATATCACTAAATTCTAAATTTGTATCAGTTCATGTAATTAATATTCAAATAAATACAGTTTTTAGGGGTCTCCCGTAGTCTAGTGGCTAGCACGCTGGATTCATAAGCGGGAGATGGTGGGTTCGATTCCCACCTCCGGCAGGAATTTTCTCATCTCAAGGCTCGCTGGGAAAATTCCTCGCTGCACCCTGGATGTCGGCGCTAATGACCTAGAAGTAGATGCGCCGTAAAAAAAAAATAATAAAAAAAAATAAATAAAAAAAAATACAGTTTTTAAAAAGTGTTTCCTGGCGTTTTTGTATTTAAGTGGCGACCGTGACACAGGACTTCCTTCAAAGGTGAAAAAAGACACAAGTGATAGTGCGTCGTGTGACCAAGAGGATAGTCCAGAGACAGTTCCAGGAGGACAGTTCCAGCGACCACACCCATTCTTTGGCGAACCGGCACATCCACTTTTGCAGCCTTTCCTCTTCAGGATTCATTGGAGGAGACCTCAACAATACAAATAAGTTATGACTCCAAAAGCGCAGGTCAGATACTTGTAAACATTTTTTTTTTTTGTGTGTACAATATTATTATTATTATTTTTTTTTGTTTTGATTGTATAAATAGTTATATATATATGTCAGAGGAAGATAAACCCACTTTGCAGTTGTCATCTGACCAAATCAATACACTTAGGGAGCATAATTACATATTGACAATGGCTAACTATCAGATTACAGATAGAGATTATGGGATTATCCCAACATTCGATGGATCCCCAGATCAATTAATTTTTTTTCTAAAGGCTATAAAACAGGTAACGACTTACTCATTAAACGAAAACAACACATATGCTCAAGGAAATGGTAGGAGATTACTCGCAGTAATAAATTCCAAATTACAAGGACCGGCCAAAGACAGTACCCTTACCCACGATTTTGAAGATATAGAAGCATTAATAAAACATTTAAAACAATGTTACCAAGATTCCCGGACGATCGAACAGATACTTATAAATATTACACAGACGACATCGCATTATAATGAACACCCTATTACATTTTTAGACAGAATTTCACATTTACGAACGATTTTATATTCCCGAATATTTACCGACTCTACCATAACGGATAAAAAATCAGAGATGCAACGATATGATAATATAATTACCCATCACGTGAAAAATCAATTACACAAAGATTTAGCAGATTTTCTAAATTATATGAAACACGAAAATATTGAAGAATTAAGACACACCCTTCTGAATGAATGTGCATATATAGTAGATAGGATACACTCAAAAAACACCCATAAAGAGCACAAAAATAAAAACCATACACCTACATATCCAAAACAACATTACCAACAGAATTACCCACCTAGAAACTCGCACTCTCATAATTACAGACAACCACACGACAGTTATAGACAACCATATAATCACTCTTATAATTATAGACAAACATATAATCACTCTTATAATTATAGACAACCAACTTCTTACTCACAAAACTATAGGCAACCACATTATTCCCAAAATTATAGACATAACCATTACGAATCCCAAAATCAACAAAGACAACCGACTTCACCACAAAAAAGTTTAGCAATTGAACCTAAGTACGAATCCCAAAACACAGTATCCATGAGAACAGCAAAGCCAAATCACCCTTTACATTACACGGAACGACTTGAAAAATTGGAAGAAAAGTTGACTGATAACGAAAAATATAGACATGATCAGGAAGTAAAATTAAATAAATTTATGGAAGACCAAACCGAATTCCGAGAAACTCTTAAGAATCTTTTTTTAGGAGAAGGCTTCGACCCGCATGTCCCGAAAACTTAAAACAATTCTATGATACTCTACCGCATTTTAAAGACACTTCAGGTAAAACTTGGCTTATTGACACTGGTTCTTACAAAAATTATATAAACCCAAACGCTATTCCTCGCGACATCAAAATTTCACTCGAAGAATTTTTTATTTCCACACCGACTGGTAATGAAAAAGGTAATGGAAGCGTAGATATTAATATTTCCCCTATGTTAGGATTAACTGAAGATCATATTCTAAAATTTTGTTTTCCCTTTTAGTACAAAATTTGATATTTTATTGGGATATGAATCCATGCAACTGTTTGATACTATAATTGATTGTGCCAATAATATAATTGCAGTTAAAGATAAAACCATTAAGAGAGACGGACAAACAATTAAAGATAATGATAGTGCTAGCCATAAGGAAACCCTAAGCAGTAAAAATAAAAATAGTAGTAAATGTAAAAATAGTAGTAAAAATAAAAATAATGAAAGAGATTGTAAAAGTAATAAAGAGCTAAGAAAAAATAAAAATAAGGTATTAAAAAATAAAAATGATAAAGAAATGAATGATAGTGAAAGAAATAAGAGAATTAAAGAATTAATTAAAGATGTAAATTATATTGATGTAATAAATGAAAAGAAAAAAGGATTAATAAATAAATTAATTGATGGTAATAAGATGATAAATAAAATAATTAATAATAAAATAAATAATAATGATGATTTAATGAGTCTTATAAACAATGTATTGTCTATAATAAAAAATAAAATAATTAAGAATAAAGTTGAAAAACAAATAAAAGCAAAAATTGTAAAAAGGGATAAAAAAAATTATTAACACAGAGGAAAGATATATTAGAAACAATAAGAAAAAGTCCGACTCGCAGGAACTGCCTCATCTTAGCGCGGTTCCGTTCTTATCCCTAGTCTAATTTCGAAAGATTAAAATAGAAGCAGTTATTATTTTGTTGAGAGGAGATCGTTGACCGTTGATGATGCAAGGTAGGGATTGTCCGGGTTAGGTCACTGCTACTTAATAATACATACCTCATATGTGTAGGTATGTGGGCATATATATGTACATATGTGTGCGTGTATATGTGTATGTGTATATGCATATATATAAATATATATATATATATTATATATGTATATATATATATATATATATATATATTTACATAGATATGTGCATATATTAGTGTTAAATATGTCCTACTTGTATTTACAGCCCTGATGAAGGCTTGAAGTTCAAGCCGAAACGTCGGCACAATAAAACCATTTTTACGATAAAATGTAGTTTTATTAAGTAGCAGTGACCGAACCCTGACAGTTATATTTTGGTTCCACCAGTCTTGAAAGGTAGGATTTACAATCTGACCTGGAAGGGTCGGCAACACAAGAAACCGTCCCGCTAGTTGCAAGGTCTTGGAATCTTGGAAATCTATATTTCTAACAATAAATTGTTTTTGTTATTTTACTTAACCTGTTTTATTTTCGAATACATTATCCAACTATAAGCAATTAAAAAATAACAAGGAATAGAGAAAGTTCCCAAAATTTATATTATTTCTAGCAACAGAAAATTGGCCTCATTTTTCATATCCTGTTTTACACACAAAATTTTCGCAACATAAGAAATTACAAAACTAAAAAGCAATAAAAAACGAAGGGAAAGAGACAAAAATTACAACAAGAACGACAAAAACCCGTTCATAAGAACAAAACAGACGTATTTGAAGTTTTAAGCACTTATTTCTCCGATTGACATAACCTAATCAAAAATAGTTTTAGAATCTTTTTTGTAGAGAATTTAGTAAGCTTTCAAATAGTTTCTATCCACTTACCACGATTTCCCAACCGTGTTCGAGATATTAATGAAAGTATACGAACTTCCCAAAACTTTTCATGTCTGTTCATAAAATATTTTATTCTAACCCTTCCTTAACTCCAAACGTAACAAAACTTTCAACATATTAGTTTTAATGAAAGTAGAACATGCAGATAAAGTTTCAACTGAATCCCATGATTCTAAGTACCCAAACCAAAAACGGTATTCAAAAAATATTTTTCCAATTTTCTCAAAAACGGTTAAAGCTATCGCCTTGAAAATGGTTTCATTCGTTTTCCTAGCCCAGGAATCATATAAAACGAGTACTTAGAAGCTTATGAACTCAAAAACGTAAGCGTTACGATTTTTTTTGCGCGAATTTCGCCCCAAACGCCATCTTCCGGTAGGCGGATTTCGCTGGTTAACGAACTTGACCTTTCAAATTGGACGACGGATTTTTGTACCAAATTTCATCAAAATCGGACCATTCGTCTTCGAGCTAGAGAGCGAACAGACAAATATATATATATATATATATATATATATATATATAAATATATACATATATATATATATATATACAAATTTGAACCACCATCATTTTCGGTCTCTAGGGGTTCTGAAACGCAAAATTTTCTAGTCGGCACTTCCGGATTGTTTCATTGTATCAACCTTATAAGCGGGGTTCCTCCCTATGGGGGAGGGAGGAACCGCGCTAAAAGAAAAAATCAAGAAAACCTGATAAACCGGAAAATAGCATGAATATGAGTATCGGAGATCATATTCATTACATAGACAATAGACATCGAATAAAAAATTTAATTAGACATGATCATATTAATGAAGAAATTAAAAATAAATTAATAAATCTTTTACATAAATATCCCTCGATGCTAAAAGAAGAAGACGAACCCTTAAAACCCACAAATTTACTAAAACATAAAATAATAACAAAAACAGACAGACCAATTTATACCAGAAATTATAGGTATCCTTCACACTTTAATGAAGACGTTCATAATGAAATAAATAAGCTCTTAAAAGCAAATATTATCAAAGAAAGTAATTCCCCATACAACTCTCCCATTTGGATTGTACCTAAGAAAATGGATGCGAGCGGAAAAAGGAAAGTGCGCATGGTAATTGACTATAGGAAATTAAACCAAGAAACTATACCTGACAAATACCCCTTACCTAATATAGAAGACCTTTTAAACAAACTACAAGGATCAAAAATATTTTCATGCATAGACTTAGCTTCCGGATTCCATCAAATATAAATGGATCCCGACTCTGTTGACAAAACAGCCTTTTCCACAGACACAGGTCATTATGTGTTCCTAAGACTCCCTTTTGGCTTATCAAATTCTCCCCCCACGTTTCAAAGAGCTATGAATAGTATAATCAGTAATATTCCAAACGCCTTAGTTTATGTAGATGACATAATTGTCTATTCAAAAACTCCCGAAGAACACCTTCAGCATTTAGAAAATGTCTTTAGACAACTTTGCAAACATTCCCTTTCAATTCAATTAGATAAAACAGAATTTTTTAAAGAAGAATTACCATTTTTAGGAGATATAGTTACAAAAAACGGACTTAAACCAAACCCAGACAAAGTTAAGGCTATCTTAGATTTTCCAACTCCAACCAATGAAAAAGAAACTAGACGATTTTTAGGTATGTCAAACTACTATAGGAAATTTATTCAAAATTATGCCAAAATTACCAAACCCTTAACTAATGCTTTAAAAACAAACGACTATACAATTAAAGATATAAAAATAGCAACAGACGAACTTAAAACAATGATGACGAATGCACCAATATTACAATTCCCAGATTGGAACAAGACATTTACTTTAACCACAGACGCTAGTGACAAAGCGTTAGGCTCTGTCTTATCAAAGACTGACAATAAAGGACAAGAACACACCATTGCGTATGCATCTAGAGTTTTGAACAAAGCAGAACAAAATTATTCTACCATAGAAAAAGAATTACTATCAGTAGTATGGTCTTGTACTCATTTTAAACCTTATCTTTATGGAAAAAAAATTAATTTAAAAACTGATCATAAACCTTTAATTTGGATTTTTAAAATGAAAAATGGTAATACTAGACTCATGAAATGGATATGGAAATTATCCGAATTTGATTTTGAAATTAAACATATTGTAGGAAAATTAAATGTTGTAGCTGATGCACTTTCTAGACCCCCTAATAATCATGAAATTAATGCAATTGAAGAAATAGATCCTTTAGAAGAATTAGACAGATTACTGGATAACCAAAACAACGTTACTGATACCCCTGATTATTCTTATTTTATAAACGACCTAGAAAATTTATTAAACACTGATAATACTGACGACACAGACAATATAGAAACTAGAGACAGCGATAGCATGATAACTGTACATTCTCAAAAATCATCAAATGAACAAATTTGGATAATGGATTCTGAAAAAGCAATAATTGTAGAAAAATATCAGATTTTTATTCAAAGAGGAAAACGTAATTTATATACAGAAAGACCCTTTAATAAATTTAGATATACAATTGATACAGCATGTCCATAGAAACAAGATTTAGAGGAAAGTTTTCGCGAAATTCTTAAACCCAACACTACCTATGGTATATATTGTGAACCCAAAACAGAAAATTTTAGACCAATATTTGAAGGTATATTTTCAACAATTTCAAAATTAATACAAGAAAAATTCCCAACTATAAAATTAAAAAGATATAAAAGAAAAATAATAGATGTCACAGATGAAGAACAACAATTAGAACTTATAGACCAACATCATGTAGGAAAAACAATACACAGAGGAATCATAGAAACTTATGATAGAATAAGAACACACTATTTCCCAAAAATGAGAGATATAATTTCAGACTTTATAAATAAATGCGAAATTTGTAGAAAAACTAAGTATGATAGACATCCTATTAAAACAAAATTCAGTCAAACACCAACTCCAGAAGCACCTTTTCAAGATTTAATGTTAGACACCTTACATTATGAACGACGATATATAGTTACTAAAATAGATTCTTTTTCAAAGAAAATATTTGCCAGAATCATTGATATATTTAACGCGACAAACATATTAAAAATACTAATTGAATATTTAGACACATTTCCAGCGCCAATAAGAATAAAAAGTCCGTCTCGCAGGACTGCATCATCTTAGCGCGGTTCCGTTCATATCCCTAGTCTAATTTGGAAAGATTAAAATAGAAGCAGTTATTATTTTGGTTCCACCAGTCTTTTTTTTTAAATTAATTATTATGATGGCGTGTCAACCCTTAAGGTCACTAACGCCATTCCTGTGAGTAGTAAAGTCTTGAAAGGTCATGATTTACAATCTTACCTGGAAGGGTCCGCTACACTAGAAACAGACCCGCTAGTGACAAGGTCTTGGAATCTTGGAAATCTATATTTCTAACAATAAATTGTTTTTGTTATTTTACTTGACCAGTTTTATTGTCAAATACATTATCCAACTATAAGCAATTAAAAAATAACAAGAAATAAAACAGACAAAAAGAACCATTGGAATAAACGAAATCAATTAATTTAAAGCTTTAAGCACTTTTTTCTCCGATTGACATCGCCTAATTAAAACTTTCTTCAGAACCTTTTTTGTAGAGCATTTAGTAAGCTTCCGAATGGTAATCTTCCGCTTCACAAGATTGTCAACGGTTTTCGAGATACTAACGAAATTATACAGTTACCAAAACTTTTTTTGTCTGTTAATAAAATATTTTATTCTAACCCTTCCTTTACTCTAAACGTAACAAAAATTTCAACATATTAGTGTTGATGAAACTCCAACATGCAGAAAATGTTTCAACTGTATCCCATAATTCTAAGTACCAAAATCAAAGACAAAGAACCCTCCCTAGGAAGGACGCTAGGCAGTTGGAAAGCTATATATCTTGGAAATCCATATCTCTAACATTAAATTGTTTTTCTTATTTTTCTTAACCTGTTTTATTTTCAAATACATTATCCAACAATAAGCAATTAAAAAATAACAAGGAATAAAAAACAGACAAAAAGAACAGTTCGAATAAGCGAAATCAATTACTTTAAAGTTTTAAGCTCTTATTTCTCCGATTGACATCGCCTAATCAAAACTTTTATTAGAATCTTTTTTTTAGAGCATTTAATAAGCTTTCTAATGGTATTCTTCCGTTTACCAAGATTCTCAACCTTTTTCGAGATATTAAGGAAAGTATACAAAGTTACCAAAACTTTTTTATGTCTGTTAATAAAATATTTTATTCTAACCCTTCCTTAACTCCAAACGCAACCAAAATTTCAACATATTAGTTTTGATGAAAGTAGAACATGCAGAAAATGTTTCAACTGAATCCCATGATTCTAAGTACCCAAACCAAAAACGGTATTCAAAAAATATTTTTCCAATTTTCTCGAAAACGGTTAAAGCTATCGCCTTGAAAATGGTTTCATTCGTTTTCCTAGCCCAGGAATCATAGAAAACGAGTACTTAGAAGCTTATGAACTCAAAAACGTAAGCGTTACGATTTTTTTTGCGCGAATTTCGCCCCAAACGCCATCTTCCAGTAGGCGGATTTTGCTGGTTAACGAACTTGACCTTTCAAATTGGATGAAGGATTTTTGTACCAAATTTCATCAAAATCGGACCATTCGTCTTCTATCTAGAGAGCGAACAGACAAATATATATATATATATATATATATATATATATATATACAAATTTGAACCACCGTTATTTTCGGTCTCTAGGGGTTCTGAAACGCGAAATTTTCTAGTCGGCACTTCCGGATTGTTTCATTGTATCAACCCTATAAGCGGGGTTCCTCCCTATGGGGGAGGGAGGAACCGCGCTAAAATGGACAATGGAACAGAATATAAAAATCGGTTAATTGAAAATTTTCTAGAAACTAATAACATTGAAGCTTTTTATACCACCCCAAATCACTCTAACTCCTTAGGACTCTTAAATAGACATCACTGAACTCTCATAGAAATTCTTCGATGTACAAAAGAGAAATTTCCCAACGAAACACTTACTAACCAACTCAGGTACGCTATGATAGCACAAAATAACACAATTAATTCTCACTTAAAATTAACCCCGAACGAAATTACCTTTGGTTGCACACAACGGACGGAATTACAACAACAAACCATTTTAGAAAAATTAGTTGAACAATATCACGAACGGAACAAAATATTACATGAAATCATTGCAGACACGATAAATAAAGAAAAAGAAAACAGGACAGAAAAAGTAAATAAGAATAGGGAAGAACCAACTTTTAATGATGAAACAATCTACATAAAAACACATAAAACAGGAAAGAATAAAAATCCTTATAAACCAGTTAAGATTGCAGTAAAAGATTCTAAAAATAAAACATCCGAAATACACCCTGACAATGTACAACGACCTCGAAAAATTCTTAACAAAAATTCTACAATTGTTGTAGATGATGCTGTACCCGGTACTTCTCATCTTCGTGACATTACATTCAACAATTAAACAACCTTTACGTACACTTAAACTACATTTCATCCAGGATAAATGACATTGAACTGACACTAGAATTTTGTAAACTTGGAATAATACATTCTTCGCTTTTGGCCCAAATTTTAAATTATATAGACCCCTCTATCAACTTTGTATCAAATGAAACTGAGGTATTATGGTTACTGGGAAGAATCCATTGCTCTATTTATAGAGATATAATTCATTTTATTGTAAAATTACCGTTGTCATCTGAAACCTTTTCAACATACTATTTACTGTCCACTCCTGTGCGACATCAAAATTTAACGGTGACAACCCTTTCTGAAACAAATTTTGTTTATGTATTAAACGGCAACAAATATATTGCCAACTGTACTTATATTTTAAGTAATTTTTATTGTACTAATTTTAAGATATATAATACTAACAAATGTATAAATAATATTTTTAAGGGTAATATTAATGATTGTATAACTTCCACTATTACTAACACTTCACTTATTAAATATATTGAACCTTGAAATTCTTATATTATATATAACAAAACTATTCTACATTCTTGTACTTCAACTAACCCAATATTTGTACCCTTTTCAACGTTAATTAAACTTAATTATACAGAATGCTATAAAGAAATTCCTAGAGTAAGTAAACAAACCATTGATAGTACTGTTTACCCCTTTCAGGCACCTATTCTTGAAGTTTCAAAATTTAATATTAGTTTTGATAAATTAGAAATTCCAAATATACCCCCCGCGGTAATGGAATCTTTAGAATTCTACTCACCTTCAGTGAAAGATTACATATTATATATATCAAGTATATGTACTTGTCTATTAATTTTAGGATTTTTATATATGTTTAAGAAATTATATTGTGTAAATGATACAAGTGTCTGCACCACATCTTCACCATCAGTGACATCACCACAGATCATCCCACTACAGATCATCAGCCCTGCTGCTTATGACCCATGGGCCCAGCCTCTTCGAGCATCCCTGTCGCAGGAGCTCCAGACTTAAGGATGGGAGGAGATAAATCCCTAGCCCTTCCTAGAACCTCCTATCTATCCCCACTCCTATATAAGCAGGTGCTTATCTCCCATGATAACTTCAACTACTGCTCCTTCGGCTCAGACAGTCAGTTCCTTTCCAGTTATTGTGCACATATCACTAAATTCTAAATTTGTAACACATGTGTTCATGTAATTAATATTCAAATAAATACAGTTTTTAAAAAGTGTTTCCTGACGTTTTTGTATTTAACTATAGATCAGCTATCGAAACCTATAGATCACGAAAATACCGTAGTTCAAATATATATATATATATATATATATATATATATATATATATATATATATATATATATATGTATATATGTAAGGATTAGAATAAAATATTTTATTAACAGACATGAAATGGTTTGGGATCTTCATATATTTTCCTCAAAATCTTCAAAACAGTTAATTAATCGTGGTAAGTACAATACAACAATTCAAGAGCTTACTAAATTCTCTACAAAAAAAAGATTCTAAAGCAAATTTCGATGGGGCGATGTCTGTCAGAGAAATAAGTGCTTAAAACCACGAAAGTGTAAAAAATAAGGAGCATATTGGTAATCGTGTTTTCCTAGAGTGAGCGTCGAGATGGCGGGAGAGTCCCTTCCGCTTAGGAAACTGTCAGTTTCCATATGTGGCGCTTCTCTTTGAAATTTTATTTTATATTTTTAACAAAAGATCAAAACCTACCGATAGCTGCTATATTCCTTTACTAATTGCACTTCGGTTAAGAACGGAACCGCGCTAAGGTGATGCAGTTCCTGCGAGTCGGACTTTTTTTTTAAGACGCTAATATTTTGGACGATATACAAAACAGAATAATATATGTATATGTTATGTTCTTGCAATTGCAATACAACTTCAAATCTCTTTAAAATGTTTACACATAATCCTTTTTTATTAAATAAAATTTATTGATAAATCAGAATCAGAATTATATTAGTAAAAGCACTTTTATTTAAAAATAGAATAAATCAGTACTAAATTAAACTTATATTATCATTACATTTTCTAATGATGTAATGGAAGGCCCAGTGGCGATGAGTGTCAAGGTGTGAGCACTTAACACACTGAGCCAAGGGTCGTGGGTTCGATACCCACTATGGGGTGGTGGCTTCTCTTTAGAAAAAAGAAAAGGCATCAGCCCTATTCTGGCTAGAAAAGGGTGGTAACCTATTGATAACCTATCTGAAAATTCTCAGTTAATAATAATGGACGTTAAAATGTAAATAAATAAACATTGTTTAATAACAAACCTTAAACAAAATTTTACTTACCTTGAAAAGTAATGCTGAGTAGCTTATGTCTTATCCTGGAAAGCTTCATTTGATGTTTGAGTATCATTTTCTGTGTGTAAACTCTTCCAGTTGATATAACGGGATTAAATTTATACAATATATCATTATTTATTTAAATTTTGAGCATCCATTATAATTAACTGGCATCCCAAAAACATCAGGTTTTTGTGGAAATGAAAAATATAGAGGAGGCCCAGCAGGGTGCTAGAAGGTGACCTTAACTCAAGCTTCATTTTTATACAAAACATATGCCAACCACCATTTAGTGTCATATGTAGCACTTATGTAACCTCTTACATCCTTTATTAATAGTTTTTCTAATTATCTTATAGTAGACACAGTTTCAAAGCTATGATCAAAAGAAAAATACATTACTTTGATCTTT
Source organism: Gonocerus acuteangulatus (assembly GCA_946811695.1). Classification (NCBI taxonomy): domain Eukaryota; kingdom Metazoa; phylum Arthropoda; class Insecta; order Hemiptera; family Coreidae; genus Gonocerus; species Gonocerus acuteangulatus. The sequence goes on from OX328123.1 coordinate 90,929,482, forward strand.
AAACATACATTACTTTGATTTATCGGTAAAAATGCAGTTTCCAGCCCTCCAAACCGATTTCTTTCAAACTTTGCACAATAACGTATTTTGATGCACTAAACACGAATACGATAAAAGAAAACGTCGGATTTAACTAGGAAAGAAGTTATAAAGCACTTAAGTTCACTGTTGTGCTGGTTATGAGGGCTAATGTAAACAACTAAATTTGTCAACATACGCATGCGCGGGTATAGAAAAGTTCGTAATAAGGAAGTTTAATTGAAATTTACCATAAAGTATGGAAATTCATCAGCAGTTATTTATTTACAATCATTTTTTTAAATAATGAAACACTCTTCACATTTCTTGTTTCGTTCATGAAAAGAATTATATATCAGAAATCCCTTAATAATTAGCTAATGCCTTTATAATAGCAGAAGAATGTCTAGGACGAATGGTTAGGAATGCAGAAGAATGTCTAGGAATGCAGAAGAATGTCTAGGGCGATTTTAAGGGCAAACATGCTATGCGTTTCCGCTCGCTCCGCTCGCTCAAGAAGATAACAAAACCCCAGTCAATCCAACTCGCTAAAATTAATAGAATTCTATTAATTTTAGCGAGTTGGATTGACTGGGGTTTTGTTATTTTCTTGAGCGAGCGGAAACGCATAGCACGTATGCCCTTAAGCGACAGGTGACGACGGGTGAGAATGCCCTTAAAATTAACAATATCTTTGAATAAATAGTTTCTGAACATTTCAAATGAGAGTTCTCTGTTTCCCAATGTTACGTATCTGCGCATGCGCATGTTTACAAATACGCTAATGACGCCTAGTTTTATAACCTTCCTAACTTTAGTGCTTAATATTATATTCTATTAATTTTAGCGAGTTGGATTGACTGGGGTTTTGTTATCTTTTTGAGCGAGCGTAGCGAGCGGAAACGCATAGCATGTGTGCCTTAAAGTCGTCATTTATGCCTTAAAGTCATGTATGCCTTAAAGTCGTCACAAATTTAATTGTTTACATTAGCTCTCATAACCTGCACAACAGTGAACTTATGTGCTTAATAACTTCTTTCCTAGTTAAATCCGACGTTTTTTTTTAATCGTATTCGTGTTTAGTGCATCAAAATACGTTATTGTGCAAAGTTTGAAAGAAATCGGTTTGGAGGGCTGGAAACTGCATTTTTACCGATTTATCTATTTCTTTATTAGTGATGGTTCGTTTATGTTGTGTAAGACGTGGTTTGAAAACTACCAAATAACTCAAAACCCTCTATACCAAACTCAAAGATCCCATCCCTTTTGAACAAACCACCCGTTGTGTTTACCAAGTCCCTTGCCAAACCCCTTTCTGTAATGGTGTATACATAGGAGAAACCATAAATGACATTCACTCACGTCTTACACAACATAAACGAACCATCACTAATAAAGAAATAGATAAATCTGCACTTGCAAAACACGCCATTACACAAAAACACACTTTTAACTTCGACGGCACGAAAATTCTTTCTACACAACGAAACAAAAAAAGACTACAGATCTCGGAATGTGTACACATAAACTTAAACAAAAAATATATAAACTACAAAACTGACCAACAAGGCATTTCTCCTATGTACGCTAATATTTTCCAAATACTCTCCCGACCTCCCACCTAGATTTTTACCATACCCCTTGGGTATCCTTCCATTAACACCTTTTTCTCCTTTCCTGTCATAAACATCCTTTTGATCCTTACCGCCCTTTCTCCCACCACTTGCTGTTTCCACTTACATATACCCCAGTAGATTCCTTTTTCCTTAGACACTTTCACAATGGTTACTTAATTGCCAACCTTGGTCTTCCTCTGCCGCTCGGCATTTCCATTGGTATGTAGTATCTTATTTCTTTGTAAAATTAATTAATGTTACTATTAGCTACTATATTTGTCATTGGTATGTAGTTTCTTATTTCTTTGTAAAATCAATTAATGGTACTAATTACTATTAAAATCAATTATTGTACCTATTTACTTTTTCATTCTACTCATTCTAAGAATTTAAGACGATATGTTCTTTTATAAGTTAATTGTATCTATAGTTCTGTTACCTATCACAATTATAAATTTTTTTTGTTTCTGTATTAATTTCTTTTTTCTGTCATTTTAGCTGACGAAGGCTACCAATGAGTAGCCGAAACGTCCGAAATGTAGATTTTTTTAAAACAAAATCATATTGAGGTTTATTTAGCCGAATCCCAATCATTCCATCTTTACTTATATATATATTTGTCTGTTCGCTCTCTTGGTAGAAGACGAATGGTCCGATTTTGATAAAATTTGGTACAAAAATCCGTCGTCCAATTTGAAAGGTCAAGTTCGTTAACCAGCAAAATCCGTCCACTGGAAGATGGCGTTTGGGGCGAAATTCGCGCAAAAAAAATCGTAACGCTTACGTTTTTGAGTTCATAAGCTTGTAAGCACTCGTTTTATAGGCTTCTTGGGCTTGGAAAACGAATGAAACCATTTTCAAGGCGATAGCTCTAACCGTTTTCGAGAAAATTGGAAAAATAGTTTTTGAATACCGTTTTTGGTTTGGGTACTTAGAATCATGGGATTCAGTTGAAACATTTTCTACTTTCATTAAAACTAATATGTTGAAATTTGTGTTACGTTTGGAGTTAAGGAAGGGTTAGAATAAAATATTTTATTAACAGACATAAAAAGTTTTGGTAACTTTGTATACCTTCCTTAATATCTCGAAAAAGGTTGAGAATCTTGGTAAACAGAAGAATACCATTAGAATGCTTACTAAATGCTCTACAAAAAAAGTTCTAATGAAAGTTTTGATTAGACGATGTCAATCGGAGAAATAAGTGCTTAAAACTTTAAAGTAATTGATTTCGCTTATTCGAACTGTTCTTTTTGTCTGTTTTTATTCCTTGTTATTTTTTAACTGCTTATAGTTGGTTAATGTATTTGATAATAAATCAGGTTAAGAAAAATAAGAAAAACAATTTAATCTAAGATATAGCTTTTCAACTGCCTTGCGGGGTCCTTCCTAGGGCGGGGACCCATCCAGGTAAGATCGTAAATAAGACCTTTCTTGAAAGTAAAGATGGAACTGTCAACTTTGGTCCTCCTCTGCCTCCCAGCACTTTCAATGCTGTTGAAGGCTACCAATGAGCAGCTGAAACGTCCTAAATATAGATTTTTTAACAAAAATCGTATTAAGGTTTCTTTAGCCGAATCCCAACCATTCCATCTTTACTTATCACCTCGACGGCTAACTATCTAATCTTCATGCTTTCTAGAAATGTGGACCCAAAATAATAACAGCTTCTATTTTAATAATTTTAAATGAGTCTAGAGATAAGAACGGAACCGCGCTAAGATGATGCAGTTCCTGCGAGTCGGACTTTTTTTTTTTTTTTTTCTTTTTTTGTTCCACAATATAGTATCCCTATACTGTGGGAGTTCATTTGGCTTCTGCAGGTTTCATCTTCCAATACTGCCTGCATTACAATCAAAGTAATATACATTTTTTTTTTTTTTTTTTTTTTTTTTCTGAGTTTTAAAAGTATAATAATAATAATAATATTAAAATAGAGAAATATGATAGCGCAATGATAACAACTATAATAATAATACAAATAAAAATAGTAACAATAATATTGAAAGGGGTCTCCCGTGGTCTAGTGGCTAGCGCGCTGGATTCATAAGCGGGAGATGGTGGGTTCGATCCCCACCGGCGCCAGAAATTTTCTCATCCCAGGGCTCGCTGAGAAAATTCCTGGTTGCACCCTGGATGTCGGCGCTAATAGCTACGATTTGTTGATGCGCCGTAAAAAAAAAAAAAAAAAAAAAAAAAAAAAAAAAAAAAATAATATTGAAAGCGCTAATGACCCAGATGTAGATGCGCCGTAGAAAAAAAAATAAAAATAAAATAATATTGAAAAAGAAACAAATTACAATATCAAAATTATAAATTAATTGAAAGAAATACAAAAAAAAAGAATGAATATAAATGAATCAAATGAAATAAAATAACTGATTAATGAAAAGAAAACGTCCGTTCTTGCAATGGCTTATTCTTGCGATTCTTAAAACAAAATTCAATCAGGATTGTGGTCATGAGAAACTGTTCAATTATTTACAGCAGCATTATTTTTCAAAAAGAAATGCACTACTTTTCTCATTTGTTCCGATACTAAACATAAAGGTATGAATTCTGTATACGCACTTTTGATAAGATTATATTTTATAATAATAAAAAATTATGATTTGTCAAAATGAAATTATTTACAGTGATAATCCATCGTCTCAGTTTAAAAATAAATATATGTCAAGATTGCTATACATACATTCAGAAAAATTTCACAAAAAGTTTTAGCGGAAATATTTTACTACAGCTCATGACAAACGTGTAGTAGATAGGGTGGGAGAAAGATTAAAATCCTTGGTCTCTAATGGAAGTTATGAGCAAATCTGAAACTAAAAATGTAAAAAACTCAGTAGAGTTTGCTAATGTTGCATCTAGTTTAATGACAAACACTACCATTCTCCGTATGAGCCAAGCAGATATTGAGCCTGCTATAAGTTCGGACAGTCCATGGGTTACTGTTAAAGAAATAGTTTTTATTAAGCAAATGCATGTGATAAAATGCAATTCCCAAATCAAAAATTCAACTATGGAAAACAAACTGAAACCAGCAAGTTAACAGATCAAAAACTTAATATTTCAAATTTTAATGTTAGTTACTGGTGTGCAGTTACATGTGATAAAAATTAAGTTGTATTTCATTTTATATTACCCAGCAAACCCTTCACTGAAGTAATGAATGTTTTGTACATGTAGGTAGTTTTCATTCTGAATAGCTTTGGGTTATTTTTTATAGTTTTTAAAATTAAATCGCTGTACTATAAAAAATAATATATTGTTAGCTAAAATTTTAATTGAACAATTTTTTGTATTTAACGGAAAAAAAATTAAAGAGTGAAAAAAACCATACATTTTATTTTTTCATGTGATAGTGTATACCTTTTAGAATAATAATAAAAAAATATTTTAGTGATTTTCTTTTTACCGTTTGATGATATTCCACTTAGTGTGGAACACCATATTTAATTTTTACAAAATACATTTTAACACTTCAGGATTTTTTCAGACCATTTGTAATTACTTTATGCTTATATTATTTTTTTTTTTTTTCTGGCTTCCATATTTATTGAAGTATTGTCATAGAAAATGCCATTAACATTGGTCGATAGGTATGACTTATATTCTAGAACTAAGTGCACTTCCTTTGTCCAATCGATGATAACTGCAAAATTTGAAATACCTTAGCAGGGTATAAAATTAAACTATTTGAGATTGAGAAAAACTATTTTATATTCTTACTTATATCCATAAAAGGAATGAACATGCCAAGTTTCATTAAAATCTGAGATCATGGGTGTCAAATCCTTTTTTTTTGGGTTGATTTGACATGGAATGACCCAAATGTTTAAATATCATGTCACACATAGATGATTTTAGGTGGTACGTTAAAGAACTAAAAGTATTTTAAATTATTAAAGTTCTGTGCAGGTTAATGGGTTAATGTTTTTTTTTTTTTTTTTTTATTTATTTATTTGGAATTTACAACAATGTATAAGATACATTTCTAGTAAATTATTGCTAGATTATATTAACATGAATGTACATGAGATGGGAAGCTGCACAGTTGTAGTACCCACTAGACAGATTTTTTTTCACAGGTATTCACTTTCTAGAGTTGATGATGTTAAGCAAATGCATGAGATAAAATGCAATTCATAAATACAAAAAAATTAACTATGGAAAACAAACGGGAAACTCCAAATCAACAGATCAAATACTTAATATTTCAAATTACTTACTAATATATGATATTAATCCAAAATCTGAGAATATAAGGTTATAATTTAGATAAACGCAACATTTTTGTACGTTACATATAGATGATTTTAGGTGGTACGGTAAAGAACTAAAATTATTTAAATTATTAAAGTACTGTACAGATCCATGGGTTAATGTTGAAGACATAGTTTATGTTAAAGCAAATTAATCCAAAATCTGAGAATATAAGGCTATAATTTAGATAAACACAGCATTTTTGTACGTTACATATAGATGATTTTAGGTGGTACGGTAAAGAACTAAAAGTATTTAAATTATTAAAGTTCTGTGCAGATTCATGGGTTAATGTTGAAGACATAGTTTTTTTTAAGCAAATGCATGTGATAAAAAGCAATTTGCAAATAAAAATAATCAACTATGGAAACACATCAAACTTAAAAAAAAAAAAAAAAAAAAAAAAAAAAAAAAAAAAAAAAAAAAAAAAAAAAAAAAAAAAAAAAAAAAAGGTTAATTGCTTCTATGAACCCAGTGTTGTCCTACATCTTCAAAAAAAGTAAGAAAATTAATCTTATATGATATTATTTTTCCAAATTCTGAGAATATACGGCTATAATTTAGATAAACATACAAAGGTTATAATTGAAAAGTTTTGTTCGCAAAAGAAAAACCTTTCGCAAAAAAAAAAGTTTTGTTCGCTTGTTAATCTCTACCTAGGCAACAATGGAAAGAAAATGGCAACTGGAAAGTCAACAGATCAAAAACTTAATATTGCAAATTATTTATTAATATATATTAGTCAATATTCTAAGAATATAAGGCTATAATTTAGAAAAACACAAATTTTGCGGAAACTAAAAAGTTTTGGAAGTTAGATAAACACGCCAAACTTAAAAAAAAATTGGTAAATGGCTTCTAGAAGCCCAGTGTTGTCCTACCTACATCTTCATCAGAAATTAAGAAAATTGATCTTATATGATAATATTTGTCCAAATTCTGAGAAAATAAGGCTATAATTTAGGCAAACATACAAAGGTTTAAACTGAAAAGTTTTGCTCCCAAAAGAAAATTTGTTTGCAATAAAAGAAGAATGTTTTGTTGGCTTGCTAATCTCCACCTAGGCAACACTGGAAAAAAATGGCTATTTCTGACAATTCACTCTTCTATATTTAACAGTTTCGAACTCGTTACTCCCGAACTGTGAAGCCTAGAAGATTTTGAGCTAGCCTACGAAATACAATCCCAGGTCCACTATGGCTACTTATTGGAGTTCAGATAGTGGCCACCATTATTTTTACTTATAATGCATATTGTATGGAACTCAAAATGAGTAGCCAAGAATGTTTAATTTAATACATTCCTTATTTAAAATGTCAGTAATTCATGACATTGTGTATTACACACACACATAACCAACTTCTATTCTGTCTTGTGGAATTAGCAAATTTTTGTTGTTGAAAATGCTGATCCTCCTGGTTTCTCATTGTCTGCGTATGTTCAATGATAGTCTTTTTGAAAACTCAGACTCTTCATCTGCAATTGATTGTCCATTTGAACAGTACAGGATCAAAATAAATAATATATAACTGGTCAATTACCTTTCTCACTTTACAAGGATTATTCTATTATTTGTTATGTCTTAGTCACCAAGAGAAAGCAAGGGAAACTAAAATAAAGAGGACAATAAAAGAAGTAAATAATTGAAAGATTTTAATTATATTCGATAGAAAGACCTTTATTATTTGAAAAAAAAAAATTGTAACTCTCGTCCCTATTGGATGTTGCTCAAAAAAGTTAAATATTTTGTGGTTTTTATTATTTCGTTCAAATATCATATGAATTTTTTCTGAGACTTAGATTAAAGTGTTATATTATGAAGTGTTTATGACAATGTATAAACATTTTAGTTTTATTTTACTCTCATCATAGAAAGAACCTCATTATAGACTTATTAGGGATACTCATAAGTAATCAATTATTCGGACATTCAAAATATTTTTGTTTCAAGTTTTTCTTTATTAATTATTTAGTCTTTAATCACTGTATCTTCTACAACGATTATTATCAAATTTGTCACAAAGACCTTCGTCTAAAACAAAATATGAAATTTGTTAACCAGCAGAATTTAATGTTTGTTTTTTTTTGGGGGGGGTGTCAAAATTTGTGCTAATGACTATGTTTCTGTGCAAATAGTCTTCATGGTACACTTTTATAGGTATATTAAAAGTGAAGAATCAAATGGAACTTTCAAGATAGCTTTAGCTGTTTTAAAGAAAAATGGGAAAAGCTAGATTTTTTTTGTTTTGGGACGCTCATTGCACTCATTAAAAATTATGAGTTGGGGAAGTATTACAAAGAAACATGTTATCATGAGATATGAGGAGTTTTGGACTTTTCATATATATATATTCTTATATATCTCGAAACATTTAATGAAATTTTGGTGAGTGGAGGCGATCTTTTGAAAGCCTAAAGTTCTCTCTAAATGCAGAAATTCTGATAAAACCACCTCAGTTGAACAAAAGAGTGCTTTAATTTTGAAAGTATTGGCTCCCTTCTATTCTAGGCTTACAATATCACACCAGCTATATGTCTTGTATGGAAATCCAAATGGACCGAGTTTAGCTCAGTGTTCAAGAATTTGACTCATTTTCTGAAGGACCTGATTTTATCTACCCACAAATGATTGCATATCTGTGAGGCTAAAATTTTAAATTTTAAAGGCTTAAATTTTAAGCCAAAGAGTCAGCAAAAATAAAACACAGCTTCTTATAAAATATCTAGTTTTATTAAGATACAATGGCTGAGAACCCTGACTAAATCTGCCTTAGCATTCCTAACGGTCAATGATCTCCTCTCAACGAAAGATTTTATTTTCAAGTTTCGTCTTCCAATGGTCAAAATTGGGATCTCAGACCACTCCTAGGCAGTGATGTGGGGTGGGTAAATACCCAATGGGTAGGTAAATATAAATTGGGTATTTACCCGTAGGGAAGGTAAATACCAAAAAAGTGGGTATTTTCAGTTTTTGAGCTTGATAGACTTCTTTGAATATTTTTTGGTGCAAACAAGGACTGAAACTTACCCATTTGATCATAAAAGCTTAATGAACATTAATACTTACCCAGTAATATTTTGAAGAAAGTTTATAGTCGGTCTGTGTATTTATGGGTATTTACAACTTAATGTATATCTATGAATTTTCATGATTACTTTTACAGTGGGGAAGGTTAATTAATTTTAAAAAGGTTTTAATGAAGCTTTTGCGGAGACCCGGTAGCCGTGAGGGTTAAGGCGTGAGCTCTTAACACTCCGTGCCAAAGATCGTGGGTTCGATTCCCACTAGGGGTGGTGGCTTTTCTTTCGAAAAAAGAAAAGGCATCACTCCTATCCTGGCTAGAAAAGGGTGGTCCTGGCTAGAAAGATAGCCCGTCCTAAAATTCGTAGTTAATAATAAATGGGCGTTAAAATTTAAGTAAATAAATAATGAAGCCTATTCAATTATTAAGGACTTATTTAAAATTTAAAAAAGGGCCAAAAACATTTCTAATGTTTATTATAATAGTTCAAAACCATTTTAAGTTAAGTTTAAGTTTGTGATCCTTGTTAATATTATTTGAAATTATGCTCATACAGTAGTAACAACATTACAGTAAGCGGACATCTCACCAGAAATGAAAAGGTAGCTTGTTGATGACAGAGTGTTTTGAGTCCGCGTTGGGGAAACTAGTTAACATCCTTGATCCAATTGTTGAACTTATCACTTCCATTCAGTTAAATGCCCCTTTGATCCACACAGTTCATAAGAGATTTAAGAATTACTGAAAAATCTTCAACAAGAAACCCAGAATCTTCTCTTCAAAAACGGAGGAAAAACTTGTGTTAACTAAATAGGAGAAATGCATTCAGTTTGGTGTTGGAATCGCACATCTTGCTGCAGACTAGTTGAACTCATCCATTTGTTTTGTGTGTGAGTTAGGCAGAAGCATGGGGTTGAAATCAGTTGATCTTCGGAAAGACATAGCTGGCTTTAGGGACCAAGAGGGATTATGGCAAAAATCCTTTGTTTGGGAAGGTCTTGAAGACAATGACCAAGAAAATAATAATATAAGTCCCATGTTATGGTGGAGAGGCTTGAAAGGTACATGTGTTTTGATAAATGAGTAGGTAACTTAATTTTTTGTTTTGAGAAATTGAGATAATCCTAGTCCAAAGTTTTAGCTGAGGCACACACACACATTTTTGTGAATGCAGTACAGTAGTATCAAATTTAGGCAAACAACTTGTTTCATTGGTAGTCGGAAGGTCCATGGCGAATTTTCAGGTAATAATTTATTATTTATTAACCTCTCAGTGATCCTATTTTATAATTTATTATTGTTTTAATAGTTTCTCAGTGTTGCAATAGCTCTAAACTGGCAAGATCCATGACATTTTACAATATTCGATTACTAAGCCGTGGCTTAATTAAATACCCGGGTATTTATGAAATTGGGTATTTACCCTGGGTATTTACCTTTAAGAATAAATACCCGGGTATTTTACAACACTGCTCCTAGGCCCAAGCAGCCTTCAATGGGTACCTGTAAAGAGGAAAATCAGGCCACACAGCCTTGGTATTTCGTAATAATCAGCTACCTTAACAGTATCTCTGTTAGTAATTTAGTTTGATTTGACTATTGCTTCTAAAAAAATTGTGTTAAAATACCCATTTCTATAAATTATTCATCGAGCATCCTTATTCGCCTCTGATAACTTATTCCTTGCCTATGTACCTTTTTAACTTTTATAGATATACAAAAGCCTTCTTGATAATTCCTTAGTACTTAATCTTTGAATGAAATTCCACTTGAGATTTTAAGACCTCATTGTCTCATTCAACTGATTATATAACTTTAATTTACCTTTATTGTTCGCACAAATTTTCATTAATGTGATCAAAATGTATATTAGTAAACCTTTGATGAATTTATTATGATAAACTATAATGATGCCTAGGTTTGGGTTCATTTCAAATTTTCAAGTTATAATATTAGTCTTGCATTCTCTTTTTGTGAAAAAAAAAAGAAAAAGAAAAAAATGCCAGCACACTACTAGGAGCATGGTTCTTTTTGCACATGAAGTAATAAATTTCTTCTTCATTTGAGAAATGAAAATCAACAAAAATAATACTTTTTTTTTTTTTTTTTGTTTAAATATACTTAAGCAATTAATCGGATAGATATGATTTTTTTTTTTTTTTTTTTTTTTTTTTTTTTTTTTTTTTTTTTTTTATACGGCGCATCGACACCTAGGCCATTAGCGCTGACATCCAGGGTGCAGCAAGGAATTTTCCCAGCGAGCCGTGAGAAGAGAAAATTGCTGCCGCTGGTGGGGATCAAACCCACCATCTCCCGCTTATGAATCCAAGGCGCTAGCCACTAGACCACGGGAAACCCCAATAGATATAAATAATATGAAATTGAATGGGAGTACTTTGGAAAAGAAATTTCACTCACAAATTAAGTTTGAGTGAAGCTATAAAAAATAAAATACAATAATCTAATGTATAATATTTTTTTTATGAGGACTCCCCGTGGTCTAGCTGCTAACGCCTTGGATTCTCATTCAGAAAATGGTAGTTTCCATGGTGGGGTCCCGTCTGCAGCAGACATTTTCTCACCTCACGGCCCTTTGAGAAAATTCCCCACTGCACCATGGATGTTGGTGCTAATGGCCCAGTCGTCAGTTCCTTACTTGACCTGACTAAGGCCTGCCATTCTTTTACTTTGATGATCAATGGGAACTGGTTTATTCAATGTGGGACGGCCATTGGTTTACCATAAATAACATTTATTTTACGCGACAAAAAATCCCACATGAAAACGTATATAATGCCAAGTATGATTCCGGGAAGATACAAATGTCAATATTTAAATTAATTTTGGTAATAAAAGACTTTTGCCTATTAAAATAACTAGTGAAGAGGATACCTTTAATTAATTATGTAAAAGAATACATTTTCCACCTTCAATGCTTGACACACAAAGTAATGATTACTTATGAGGAATCCTAATATATTTGAGATTATCAGCCTTTTTTATTATTGATGTTCCTAATTATCAGTATTAATTTCTTCTAATTGGCTGAAGTATTATTAGTATTACTTAACGTATTTTTAAATGATTATTTAAAAAATAATCACTTATTACGGTTTGGAGATTATTAATAAGATTTGTTGATGTATTTGTAATTAATAAGCGAGTGAGGTATTTTTTGGTAAAAATGGAAATGTATCTGTAGGTTTTATTTTCCTTCTTCTGGGGTAACAATTGTAAATTGTCATACCCAATTTAAACAATATTTTTTCCCAAGTTGTTTTGAATAACTCTATTGATTTGATTCCCATCATATGGTTTAAACTCCTACTTTATGTTATGAAATAATATTTCACATATAATGTTTTCTCATTATAAGAATTATTTAAGATTTATCTGGTGTTATGTAACTTTTACATTTATTCTCCTTTTAAACTTTTGAACTTACCGCTCTCCAGTAATAGACTATTCCCATTTGTTTCTAATAAGTAATTCAAAAACTCTCATATATTATAGTTTTAGTTTTAGATGAATAAGTTGATTATGGATATACTTATGGTAAACGGGGTCTCCCGTGGTCTAGTGGCTTGCGTGCTAGACTCAAGCGGGAGATGGTGGGCTCGATCCCCACCTGCGCCAGAAATTTTCTCATCTCAGGGCCCGCTGAGAAAATTCCTGGCTGCACCCTGGATGTCGGCGCTAATAGCCAAGATTTGTTGATGCGCCGTAAAAAAAACAAAAAAACTTATGGTAAACGGCTAATGACCTCTGCAGCTGTTGTATAAAAAAAAAACAAAAAACGAATGGTAAATGTAGATGGGGTGATGTTTAAAGTATACTTTTATAATCACGCTCTATTGATGCTAATTTGCATTTTAAGAATATATATTTCTATAAAATATCAAAGAAAAACAATCTTAGCCAGAAGTATATATCGTCCCTAACATGTCAAACTATCGAACATGAAAAATGTTCATGTTTCTTTTTTCAGATTCGAGACTTTCTCTTGGATTGTGGACGATACGGCCTGTTGCAAATTTTCGCAACTCTAACCCCTTTATAGAATAGCCTTTAATACCTTAAATAAAGTATCGAATAAGACACATTTTTCAATATTACTTTCTCAATGGATAGAATATGTTCGTTCCCTAGTTTGCGATTTGCATATTCGATAGTTTGACATAGGGACGATATGTATGTTTATATACATATATATGTATATGTGTGTTTTTAATCTAGAAAAGAAAACAAATCTGATGAATGATTAAAATACAACAGTTACATGTTTTATCAATCGAACAGTTACATGTTTTATCATTTTTTCTACTTAATTCTGGATAATTGATATCTCTTAGGCCAGTGTTACGCTCTCAAATTCCTGTGACAAAGAATTTGATAAAACTTTGATATAAGAACTTCTATAAAATAAATTATATTACCTCAAAATACCCTGGTTATACTACCTAAAAGTTTAGTGCGGTTTAAGTTATGGATAAAGAAGACTTAGTTGCTGCAGCAGAATCTACATTGATTTTGATAACAAAAAGTAAGAAACTTTTCTGAATATGAGTTGAAGGATTCGCCTTCTTTTTAGCCTGTTCCTCCCTCCCTATAGATAGCAAACCAACTTACAATATTGACTCAATGACAAAATCCAAGAGTATTAACAAGAAATAATCCATAAGTTATGTAAAGTCAGTTGCTCAAATTTGAATGTCTGAGTATGAATATGTGTGTGTGTGTACCCTTGAATGTACAAAAATGCTCTGAATTTGATGAAATTTGTAACAAAAATAATTTAACTACAAAAAAGGTCAAATTGTTGCATACTACAGTCCATCCAGGGAAACATTGTTTTTTTTTTTTTTGTTTTTTTTTTGTGAAAAACCTTGTATGCAAAAAATTGTATTGCATACTTTCGCGGTTTTTTAAATAGCCTTCCAGGTATATTTTATATTTTTATTTTGGTGTTAAGAATCAACTGAAACCACTTTCAAGATGTCATCTTTGGCCATTATTGAAAAAAAACAAAAAAAACAAAAACTTAAATTTGGTTTTAGGTGTTCAGAAACAACAGAGTGATTTGAACACGTTTCTTATTTATTTATACCAAGAAATATTATTTTAATAAGAAGAATGAATAGTTTTTTTTTTTTTACTTTTTTGGTACTCTTATTTTTATAATTAGAGTACTCAGTGTCATTTACATATCCCAATGAATTTGTGAGCTATAGAAGTACATTTTTTGGAGTAGAAAAAGTTCTTGTACTTACAAATTTTTGTTTATTCATTAATAAAATATCATGATTTTTCTGTAGCAATCAGTTCTCCCTTATTTTTAACAACTTAAACATATTTTCATTGCAGTGCAAATTTCTGTGAGGTTGTTTCGGATCAAAAACTGTTGCCCTTACTGTCCAATAAACTTGATAATACTCAGGAGGAACAAATTTGAGTAATTGTTCCAGCCCCTTAACATTATAAGTCCCATTGCGTGCAATATACTGCCCCTTAAAACATAAATTAAAAAAAAATAGTTAATTGTTATTATTAATTTAATTAAATAATTTTTGAATTGTATGTATTGACAAAAAATAATTAGGATTGTTTCTTTAAAAAATACTAAAGGCTTTGTATATTGTATAAAATTGAAATTGGATAACAATGGTAATTTTGAAGCACTTATCATCTAATTATATATGCAGATATGTTTTTGTATTTTTATAATGAGAGGAGGAGAAATAGTTGCTACTGTAAGTAGGACTGTGTTTCCGAGAATGTGCTTTTCAAATTTTTGGGATCTTCAACCACCTGTAATTAGCAATGTTTTTTCTGAATGAAGAGTTGAAAGGACGAAGTGGCAGCTAATGCCTTCTGGGCTCTTTGAGTAACTCATGACGATCTTGGGCCCAGAAATTTTAACATCCTCTGTGGTCATTTATTTTCCATTACCTTGATGATTTAGTCATTCCTGCAAAGTAATGAATTTAGCAACCCCTCATAATCATAACAAACGTACTGTCGCTCATCATCATAAAGAGTGCTTTTAGTCTACCTGGTGTCAAAGTTTCTCAGTTTTCATGTACTGTATGAGCTCAGTAAATATCTAAATTAGCCTCAACTTCTCTTTCATGGAGACTATGTGATAGCTAAGGAGAATCTTGTGAATGCATAACTTTTATCGACCAATGGTCTCCATCTCTCAAAGCTCGCCTTCACAACTGTTGAGGAGATAAAAAGATTCCTGTCAATTGGTTAGTGAAGCCCTTGCCAGTTTTTTACTGGAACTATTGGGACATTGTTCCACTATACTTTGCTTGCAACACATTCAATCGGGAAATTGACAACGAAGTATATAATCAACGAATCCTTGCAACCTTTGTGATTCTTCTCTGTGCAGCACTGACAGTGTCTTAGCAGAACTACACTTAAGAAATTGTTGGCCATATACTTTCCAGTGAAGTATTTTCAGCCACAAATTGAACGTATTCAATCTTGTACCATAACCAACGAGCTAATTAATCACTTTTAATAGAAAGCCGGAGCCCACTTCCCCCAGCACAATCTATCCACCGAATTTGATGATAACATTCTCCATGAATCTGTCGCTGATGTATTCGCCGATCATTTTTACACCGCATTCAGTCTGGCGTCCTACTCTGAAGATTTCCAGAACATAAAAGCCGATGAGGAGGCTTTTTCTCTTGACTTCGGATCAACAGATGACATCACAAAAGATTATAATTCTCCCTTCAAAATGGATGAATTGAATAGGGCTCTCCAGGTCGCATCTCAGAGGACATCCTCTGGATGCGACGGAATTCCCTATGAAATTCTCCAAAATCTCCCAAATGAAGGGAAAAAAATTATGCTCGAATTGTATAATCGGTTCTGGACCAATGGTGTATTCCCCACTGCCTGGAAGGAATCAATTATTGTCCCAATCTTGAAACCCGGGAAGGATCCCATGAATCCAGGAAGCTACAGACCCATCTCACTTCTGTGTTGTATGGGAAAGCTCCTGGAGTCTATGGTAAATTATCGGTTTCTTCATGAATTGGAGAGAAGCAATCATTTATCGAGATATCAGGCAGGATTCAGAAAAGGATTTTCAACACAAGACCAGCTAGCACTGCTAGAACATAACGCCCAGAAAGCATTCTTTTCGCGTCAGCATATTACAGCCATTTTTTTCGACATGAAGCAGGCGTATGACCGAGCATGGAGGTACGACATACTCCGACGCCTTCATGGTTGGGGGTTTAAGGGCAGATTGCCTCTGTTCCTGAAGAGCTTCCTCTCAGGAAGAATCTTCAGAGTTCGGATCGGCGACGCTCTTTCCTCCATGAGGGTGCAAGAAACCGGAGTCCCACAAGGATCGATACTCAGTGTTACCCTGTTTCTTGTCGCAATAAATGGCATAGCTGACAATATTCATCCAGAAATCGGCAGATCTCTCTACGCTGACGATCTTGCTCTTTTTGAGACCCACCCAGCTGAAATTGTCGAGGCCAACAAATTACAGGAAGCAGTGAACGTAGTATACCGTGCTGCAATAAGACGTGGATTCACGTTTTCCGTGGAGAAAACTGTGGCTCTACACTTTTGTAGGCTTCGGAGACCTCATAATCATCCACGGCTAACCTTGGGTGATTGTGAGATCAACTTCAAAGAGTCACATAGATTTCTGGGTGTTTTAATGGACAAGAAAATGAGATGGAAACACCACATCAATTATATTATCCAGCGATGTGAGTCCTCTCTGAAAATTTTAAAAACCTTGTCAAGATTGCAGTGGGGTGCTGAAAGATCCGTTTTGTTAAAAATATTTGATGCTCTTATCAGGTCCAGAATCGATTATGGTTGTGCCATATACGGCTCGGCTCGCAAATCGTGGCTTAAGCAGCTTGACAGGCTGTACAATGCAGGGCTGCGGTTTGCGGTCGGAGCTTTTCGTACTAGCCCGTTGGATGCTATTTATGTAGAGGCAGGCCACCTACCTCCGGCGCATAGGAGGAATCAGGTGATGCTGCCTTATACGTCTTCATTACGAGCGAAAACTTTC
Organism: Gonocerus acuteangulatus; assembly: GCA_946811695.1. Classification (NCBI taxonomy): domain Eukaryota; kingdom Metazoa; phylum Arthropoda; class Insecta; order Hemiptera; family Coreidae; genus Gonocerus; species Gonocerus acuteangulatus. The sequence continues at coordinate 90,946,464 of OX328123.1, forward strand.
CATTTCATGCATGATGCCACAAGAGATAATATTGCACCGGGTATGTTCAGTTTTAGGCGTTCTTCAACCAGACCACTAGTAGTGAGATCAAAAGAAACCTTACAGTTTTACGGTGGAGCCTGGGAGCATCTGATGGACATTCCAGCACATGTTGTAAGTCCTTGGATGCTTCTAGACCCACTTATTGATCTCACTCTAGCACAGTCGGGGAAAAAAGAAACTGCACCTTCGATATACAGAATGATGTTTCTGGAAAGACTACAGCAGTATGAAGAACACGTTATAATATTCACAGATGGCTCTAAAACAGAGACAGGAACTGGCTGTGAAATTTTAATTGACAATCAAACAGAATTAGCGGTCCCTTTAAATCAGTACACCAGCATCTTCCATGCGGAATTGCTAGCTATAAAAATAGCCCTGGAGAAATGTAGAAACATCGAAAAGGAAAAATTCCTATTGTGTACTGATTCTCACAGTTCTCTAGTGGCAATGAAAAATAAATTTACCAGAGATCCGCTCTTGATGGACATATTAATATTATTGAGTTATGTTACGAGTAGTGGAAAAATTGTCAAATTTCTCTGGGTGCCAGGACATGCGAACATCGAAGGTAATGAAAAAGCCGATATGCTGGCGAAACAGGCTTCTTCTGCAGCAGCTGACCCTGTTTCGCCACTGCATATCGACGACCAAAAACTATTTCTCAGAAACCTGGTTAAAAAGAAGTGGCAGGAAGAATATAGCATAAAAGATACATTCCTAAAACACATCGAGGATTCTGTTACGACCGAGACTATTACTGCTGGTATGTGCAGGCGTGACGACGTGGTATTAACCCGATTACGGATCGGTCATACCCGTCTCACGCATGGGCATCATCTGGTAGGACGCCGCCGGCCTCAATGCGAGCATTGTGACAGCATCCTCGATGTTCGGCATATCCTAGTGGACTGCCCAGCATTCCAGGATGCCAGGGACCGACACCAACTCCCGACTACTCTTAAGGATCTGCTGTGTAAAAAAGAAGCCTCTGTGAATAAATTAATAGCATTCTTAAAATACCTAAAACTGTATAATCTGTTATAATAGCTCAAGTAGGGGTCTCCCGTGGTCTAATGGCTAGCGCCTTGGATTCATAAGCGGGAGATGGTGGGTTCGATTCCCAACCTCCGGCAGGAATTTTATCATCCCACGGCTCGCTGGTAAAATTCCTCGCTGCACCCTGGATGTCGGCGCTAATGACCTAGATGTAGATGCGCCGAAAAAAAAAAAAAAAAAAATAGCTCAAGTATTGTGTGTACATTTTAAATTGTAGTTTACTCTACTTTATTTGTGTATAATTTTGCATGTGTGAACGTATTTATTGTATGATTGAGTTTGTGTGTTGAGTGTGACAGTATTTATTATGTGTGTTTGTGAGTGAGTGCGTGTGTGTGTTTATTATTATAATGTAAATATGTAAATACTCATTTTAGGATTAGATTTAGATGTAAGGTTAGATCCGGTATATGTTAAAAGGATCTAACAGAACTTGTACATACATTAGTTTTAGTTCTAATTTAGTTTTAGATTAAATATGATTTAGATAATGTACTAAACCAAAATAACATCTTGGACTACTAGTATGTTGTTAAAAATGTTTCATCATATGTTAAAAATGAAACAATTTTTAAAGGTGCTAATGACCCTAGCAGTAGAAGCACCTATATAAAAAAAAAAAAAAAAAAAAAAAAAAAAAAAAAAAAAAAAAAAAAAAAAAAAAACATTCTCCATGGAAATCCACCTACGGACATAAAAAACATCAATCTTCTGGATTGAGGAATTTGAACAACGACCGGTAAACCTGAAGGAGATTGTCCTCAACACCGATTTTCTTCAAACTTTGCACTATAACGTATTTTGATGCACTAAACACGAATCCGTTGAAAAAAATTGTTGTTCTCAATCAGGAAAGAAGTTATTTAAAAAAAAAGTTCACTGTTATGAAGGTTAGGGAAGACTGCCTTGGACGACTTTTGGGCCATAGAATTCTTTTCATTTCTGCGAGTTGGATTGACTAGGGGTTTTGATGTTTTCTTGAGCGAGCGGAGCGAGCGGAAACGCATAGCACGTATGCCCAAAAGCGACAGTTTACGACCAAGTCAGCTACCACAAGGTGAGTCTAAATTTCAATTACACTTCGTCATTAAGGACTATTGCGCAGGCGCGTGTTTACATATAAGCTGTTTACCCCGTCTTTTATAACCTCCATAACAGTGAACTTTAGTGCTTAATAACTTCTTTCCTAGTTGCGAGCAACTTTTTTTTCAACGGATTCGTGTTTAGTGCATCAAAATACGTTATAATGCAAATTTTGAAGAAAATTTGGTCGTTTGTAACCCGGTAACAGCACCTTTGGTCGTTTGTAACCCGCTAACAGTGAACTTTTGTTTTAAATAACTTCTTTCCTGGTTGAGAACAACAATTTTTTTCAACGGATTCGTGTTTAGTGCATCAAAATACGTTATAGTGCAAAGTTTGGAGAAAATCGGTGTTGAGGACAATCTCCTTCAGGTTTACCCAACGACCTAACAGGATAGACTGATAAAAGGAAGATCACTTTTTCTGTTGCAATATGCCTAGATCTAAGGTGAGGGGGAACGGAGTCTCAGGTTGCTTTAAAGTTAGAGGAGAAAATTAATCCTTATTCAATTCAATATTATTCTCGTTTCTTTTGTACATACATACACCTAACCTATTATGGTTGTAATGATGTTTTTATACGAATTTCATGATAAATGGTATAAAAATAATTTGTTGTATCATGTACTTAATATAATAATTAAATTCATGCCTTCATTATATTGGATTGTATTGATTTCAATGGTAGGTGTTTTAAAATGTGCCTCTCATTTTTTCATTACTTTATTTTTTAAAATACACTTGGCCTACAAGTTTAGCCTGCTACCTCTTGAGGAGTCTTTCATAGATCATTCAACATCAAAATCCGCCCCACCTACTGGAAGTTGTTATTTAGAATTTTCAGCCTTAATGAAGCCAGTTAAAATGTGGTGTATCAGTGAAAGAAGAGCCCCTTTATATGGCTTGTAGCAACCCGGCTACAACACATGTGGAGCATGTAATCCTCACGGGTATTAAAACAAAATGAGGCTGCTTTTTAAAACACCTGCTATTGAACACAATAACATTTTCAAAAAATTAAAATTAAAAATAAACTCCTCATTCCTTAGATGAGAACTTCAGAAACAGAAAAATAGCTAATATATTAACTTGAACACATACAAACCTTCTTTATTGGGCACTTTAACGGAGGTTTGAAATCAAACAGTGGGGAATAAAATGTGTTTTCATCCATAAAAGCTCTACATGCATCAACAGTTCCTCTGAGAAAAAGCTCACAATCTTGATCCACAATTGTTTTACATTTGTAACCAGCACCTGTAATCTATGGAAATTTAATTAAAATATTTTTATTGTGCATGTTGCGTGAGCGGACTTGTATTCAATTAATGTAAAAAATAGTTAATGCTTTTCCTTAAATTTTATATTTTGTTGGCAAATATGTCATTTCGGTTTTTCAGGGTGAAATAAAATTCAGTGTACTATAGACATCGAATTTATTCCCTTTAACGCACACTTTTTTTTTTTTTTTTTTTTTTTTTTTTTTTTTTTTTTTTTTTTTTTTTTTTTTTTTTTTTTTTTTACTTTAGGGCATTGCAAAACACCTGCCAGTATGTACTTATTGTATTGAAACAAAATTGGTTCCAAGAAATAGGGTGGGACATATATGGCACGGTCGTACCAATTTCTGAGCCCCTTCACAGCCTTGCACAGGCAGAGGATCTAAGTGGAACATAAATGTCCCTCTTTGCGTTAAAGGGTTAATTTAACTTTTTCCCATCTTTTCATTAACTGGATAAAGCCTTGTTAATAGAATGTCTGGCGTTTATTGTTAAAAAACTGATCCAAGTGGTTATTGTTGTCCTCTTCGTTTTGGAATTTCATCCCATTCATGAAGTTCTGCAGAGACCAGAATAAGTGGTAGTCACTTTGAGCTAGATCAGATGAATAGGGAGGATGGGGCATAAAGTCCCAGGCGAGGCTCAATAATTTTTTATTGAGTGACAAATGAGGTGTAGGGCCCAGCATTGTCTTGGTGGTACACAACACCCTTCCAATTTGCCAGTTCTGGGCGTTTCTTTTTAATTGATTGATCCAATTATGTTAGTTGTGAGCAGTATAGAGTTGAGTCAATTATTTGTTTGATGGCAATAGCTATTAGAAAATGACACCCTTGATATCCCACCATATGGAAAGCAGTATCTTCTTTAAATGTAATCCGGGTTTTGACATTTTTCTACGGGCTTCAGTACAAGGTCCCTAAGATTTTCTAAGGACTAAATTATTGTAAAATATCAATTTTTCATCTCCTGTAACTAAACTTTTCAAAAATTAGTCTTTTTGTTGCCGTTTCAGTAGTGAATAACGAACGGAAATGTGTGATGCCAAGTTTACTTCGGTTACAAAGTGAGGTACCCGAAGTCTGGAATCCGAGCAGAGCTTGCGCACATGGTTTTCTATGCTTGTGTGCGACACATTTAGAGCCATAGAAATCTCTCGCAGATGTCTATCAACAATGGTCTTAACATGGCTTGTTTCAATTCTATGTGAGCGACCAGACTGTTAAGCATCATTGATGTCAAAATTTCATGAACGAAATTTGGCAAACCAATTTTAACAGATGCGTTCTATTAATGCATTATTCCCATAAACACTGCAAAGTTTTCTATGAACTTCTGCAGCATGCTTAGTTTTTTAAAAATAATACAACAAAATATGCCGATTTTTCTTCTCCACCATGTACCCTTTGTGTCTGGATTTCTTTAAAAGAATAAGGGATAAGGAGTACCAAAACACAATCATATTAGCAGGGTGTCTACTACATTTGTGAAAGCCGATTTCGGGACTTTTTCGTGGCATTTTAATGATTTGAAAACCAAATTTCATGCTTATTTTAAAAAAAAAATCATTTCAATCAATATGAAAACTATTGGCTTAAAATTGGCCCTTTGTATAGAATTCCAATATTTAAGTCTGCATATATTTAAAAAAGAAGAAAAGACCAATGTGTAGACTATGCAACAGAACATTAACTGTAAAACATATCCTGACGGACTGTAGACAACGCAGCAACTTAACGATTCCTCATGACTTACATGACTTACTGACAGAAGGTAGTCCCTACATTCAAACACTTCTAACATATTTAAAATATACACACATTCACTCGAAACTATAACTATATGTCATTTTTAATGGAAACATTTTATTCGTTATTATTTTATTGTATATAATATTTTTATATATATATTTTTTTTTAATTTTATTTCTTTTTTTTTCTTAATACTTTTTGTTACCTTCGTTTATTTCATAACCAACTGACTATCACTTGACTACCAACTGACTGACTTTGATTCTGCCGTTCTTATGAGGTCGTCGCCCTTGTTGCGAAACTCAACAACAATAAATAAATAAATAAATATTTAAAAAATGAATAATTGATTTGTAAATTCATACAAAAACGGCGTCAATTACGAATGCGCCGAAGTACCGGGATACTTACACTCCGGTAAGAACTGAAATTTCGTGACTTAGTTTCTAAATTCATGACTTTTTCGTGATTTTCGCCCCCTATTTTCGTGACATTTTCTTGTCTTTAGTGACTTTTTCGTGCAGTAGCCACCCTGATTAGGCAATATTAAATCCAATTTTTTTCATTATTAATCTAAACTTTAAGTTTACTCATTACCTTCAATACTGGAGGTAAATCAGTGAGCACTGTCAAATTTATATGGAGTAGTGAGGAGCCTCTTCCCTGGTAATCCAACTTAACCCATGTTAATTTCACTTGAGAATTTTCGTACTCCGGGCATTCATTGAACTTCAATATTCTTATTGTGTTTACTAACTTCTTCTGTTCAAAGAAAAGTGAAATAAGATGAAATTTACATACATATACAGTCATAAATTTGTAAGTATGTATGTATATATATATATATATATATATATATATATATATATATATATATATATATATTGTTATGATATTTAATTTTAAAAATATTATATCTATAGAATATTTTATCTATAGCATATTTGATATGCCACGGCTGCTAAATGAGTACTCTTATCTCACAGGTTCGGGTTCAAAGTAAGGTAGACGAGAACACAGATTATTCTGTTGTGGATAAATTTAAATGTAATAAACAAAAGAATCATCAATAAGTCAACATCCATGCAATTGGAAAAGCAAATTTTACCTGCTATAAAGCTGCAGACAGCATACACTGGAATTTCTGCCCTCGATTACTTCCGGTGACGAACAAATAAATCCTCATTCTTCAATTCAAAATTAGCCAATCTGCAACACACCGCTAAGGCTGTGACGAATCGACTGTATCCTACTAGATCTCCATTAGAACTGCATGAGACAAGCTCTCCATTATAACTGAACCAGAGTAGATCTCCATTAGGAATGAGAAAATTTTGGCGGGAGTGTCCAATCCGTAAGTAATGCTACCTGTATCAGCTGCTAGACTTTGTATCAAAATAATATTTACTTGTTCCTGCAATTTAGATTTTGACACATTAATGAGTCTATTGAATTTTATGTCAGAATTTTCTCTGTTAGTTTTAAATGTAAATTAATATAAAACCATATACATATTTTGTTTTTTATTTTCATGGAATCTATATATATATTTATGTTGAAAATCAAGATTTATTTATTATTGCCACTCTCCAAATTAATTTAATTACTAAAACAATATGTTTATTTTAATTCAAATATTATAACATGTGTAAAACAAAAGAACAAAAATATATCTCTAACTTGTTCCTTAAAAAGTTATAACTGTCTTTTATTTAAAATACAACCATTTCCTAAAGGTTATGGGCCCAGGGCAAGTATTATAAAAACAACCCAGGGCAAGTATTATAAAAACGGCCCAGGACAAGTATTATAAAGACAACCCAGCACAAGTATTATAAAGACAACCCAGAATAAGTATTATAAAGACAACCCAGAATAAGTATTATAAAGACAACCCAGTATAACTAATATAAAGACAAAAAGAGAAGTATTCAAAGATAGAAATATGGCAAGTGGATCAACCTTTCGAATAGACCTTCTACGAAGTGATAACTATGACACTTGGAAGATTCAAGCACAAGCTATCCTGGTGAAAAATAAATTATGGAGTTACGTGTCTGGCAGTACACCACAACCACCAGAAACAGCAAGTCCAGAAGAAAAATTGAAATGGAATGAAGAGGACTTGAATGCAAGGTCAGATCTTATATTAATAATATCACCTCATGAATTGAAACAGATTAAAAACTGTCCAACATCTAAAAGTGTTTGGGATACTCTAAAGAATATTTACCAAAGCCAAGGACCTGCACGTAAAGCTACATTGCTGAAAAGATTAGTTCTCCACAAAATGCAAGACAACACCAATGTGCGTGAACAGTTTCATGGATGCTGTCGATAAGTTGCGAGAAATGGAAATAGAAATCAATAAGGATTTACTAAGTATTATGATGCTATATAGTTTATCCGCTAAATTTGATAACTTCAGAGTTGCTATCGAAACAAGAGACCAACTCCCCTCGCCTGAAGAATTAAAAGTAAAAATCATTGAAGAATATGAAGCAAGAAAAAAAGGAATGAATTTCCAAATTCAAGTGAGGATGCTTTCTACATGAACAAAAAATCCTGTGGCACATGCGGAAAATCTAACCACAACTCAGCCCAATGCTGGTTCAAGAAAAAGAAGGAAAATAAAAATAATTCTTCTGACTCAACCCGGCTACTGACAGAAGAAAGTCTAACTACAAACCCTCTTATTCAAAACAAGGATTCTTACTGGTGCATTGACAGTGGCAGCACTTCACATCTCTGCTCTGACCAATCTAAATTCAAGGAACTTGAAAAAGGTAATTTAGGTAAATTAAAGTTAGCATCAAATAAGCATACAGTAGACATTGAAGGAAAAGGTTCTGTCAAAATCAATGTGGGAAAGGACAATGTTGTGACCTTGACAGACACCTTATATATTCCTAATTTAAATACTAATTTATTATCAGTTAGCAAAATTACCGACAAAGGTTTTGACATAATTTTGAAAAAGAATTATGCTGAGGTTAAGAATAAAAAGGGAATAGTTGTTACTAAGGCAATTAAGCATAACAATCTCTATTTGATAAATGAGAAACCTAACCAAGAATCTTCAGCATTAGATAAACAATTTAAATCAAATTCAAAATTAATTACTTGGCACAAAAAACTAGGCCACATAAATGAAGCTGATCTAAAGTTAGCCTATAAAAATAAAATATTAAAGGGACTAAAATTTAACACCAAAGACATTTTAGGTGATTGTGAAATTTGTCTATGTGGAAAATTAACGAGGCTACCTTTTCCGAAAAGAAGTGAACCGAAACGTGTAAATAAACTGGATATAATACATTCAGACATTGTAGGACCAATGGGTGTTACTTCTGCAGGTGGATCAAGGTATTTTGTTACCTTTATAGATGAAGCAACAAGATATGGCAGAGTTTATTTCCTAAAACATAAAAATCAAGTTTTGTCATACTTCAAGGAATTTAAAAATGAAGTGGAAAATCAAATTGGAAGGAAGATCAAGATTCTTCAGAGTGACAATGAGGTTTCAGAATATAGAAATAAAGAATTTGATGAAGAATTTCTGAAAAAATGTGGAATAACTCGAAGACTTTCTGCACCTCGAACCCCAGAACAAAATGGTTTAACTGAGCGCCGAAATAGAGCTCTGTTAGACAAAGCTAGATGTCTTATGCTCGACTCAAATCTACCTCCAAAATTCTGGGCTGAAGCAATTTATTGTGCTAATTATCTTCTAAATAGGTGTCCATCAAGATCAATAAATCACGAAACACCATTTCAAAGATGGGCAGGCTATTTTCCATCCATTAGACACCTACAAATTTTTGGCTCCAAAGCCTTTGTATTAAATAAAATTAAAAATAAGGACAAATTTCAACCTAGAGCTGAAGAAGGTATATTCGTTGGTTATTCAGTACAATCAAAAGCATACAGAATATGGATGCCAACTCTAAATAGAATTATTGTATCAAGGGATGTAAAGGTCATCAATAAACCATTTTATTTGACCAGAGAAAATAAAATAAATTATGATCCTTTTACTGAACCTACAGGTGAATACATAAAAACAGGTAGCAATGACAATCAAAATTCAAAAAATAGTGAAATTGAAATAATGGTGACAAGGCAACGGCAAATACAAGAAAAAGAGAGTGAAAAAGTCAACATTCAAGAAGAAAATGTTGATGTTCTTCAAAATGATGGAGACGATCATCTTCCAGCCTTAAGAGACAGAAGACCAATTCACCCTCCAGTTTGGACTAAGGATTATGACATGTCTTCCTTATGTTTCAAAGAAGCTCTAGAGAGCTCAGATGCTCAAGAATGGGAATGGAGATATAGTCGCTACATACAAACCATCAACGATGATAGAGGCTGATATCCTTACAAAAGGATTGCCTAATCCACGACTTACTGAGCTTCGAAAATCTATTGGACTTCTCTAGATTGTCGAGTGAGGGGGAGTGTTGAAAATCAAGATTTATTTATTATTGCCACTCTCCAAATTAATTTAATTACTAAAACAATATGTTTATTTTAATTCAAATATTATAACATGTGTAAAACAAAAGAACAAAAATATATCTCTAACTTGTTCCTTAAAAAGTTATAACTGTCTTTTATTTCAAAATAAGTATATTTCAAAATACAACCATTTCCTAAAATATATATATATATATATATATATATATTTATTGTACATTAAGGTACTAAATAAGTAAGAATATAAAAAGATTGTATTAATTTTATTCGTTACCTATCTATTTACTTTTATTATTTCACTTTATTTATTTATTATTTTTTTTTTTTTTAATTTTAGTGCAGTTCCTCCCTCCCTCCATAGGGAGGAACTCCACTTATGAGGTTGACACAATCTGGAAGTGCCGTCTAGAAAAATTTACGTTTCAGAACCTAAAAAAATAACAGTACTTTAAATTTATATATATATTGTAATGAAATTGTATAATTTCAAAATATTATTAGTATTGGATTGTATTATATTTCTAGTTCATATCAAGTCACTTAAATTTTGTAAACATTTGAACATATTTAACATAAGGTTGTTTACTATATCAAGAGAATGTATTGGCTATAAACAATAAATAGTTTATTATAATTATTTGTATATTATTATACGGATGGCCCTATGATTAATACTTATGAACCTAATTCGTGAGTGTAGTCTTGTTAATATATTCAATATTATTTTAAGAAAATACTTATTTGTCCTAAAACTTTAAAAAAATTGTCTTAATAAATACTGTTTACGATTGTGATCACTCTACCATTTTTTATATGGTTTAGAGTGGACCACTGACGGTGAAGGACTGCAGAGATTTGTACATAGGTTGAATTTAAAATCAGGATTTATTTTGGCAAATATAATTAATTAGATGGGGGTGTAAGGCCAAAAGCAGGAACATATTTATTGTTATTGGGTTAGTTAAATTTTGGATTATGATAAATGATGAGTTGCTGCTGATGGTTGAACTGTTGAATGGTTTTGCTGGATCTTCATAAATGATAAATTAAGAGAGGTACCTGGTGTCTTGACGATTATGTGTTTAAGCATGATGTATAAGCCCTGTAATGTGCTGCATTTTCTTGTTTCTCCAATCCTGGTGGGCTGGCCAACACCATTCCTGCTCCCTTCGCTCGGCCTGGGTGGCTTAGATGGTTACTCCTCCATCATTGGTGTGTAAAACTTGGGGAGAGAAAAAAAGAGATGCTCCACACTTTGTCTGCTTGGAGACTAGGCGACTATATCTTCCCAACTTGTCTTTGCGTGCAGTTCGTACTGCCGCGGGCAAGTAGTTCCCGGGCACACCGCTAGGTGGCAGCACCTCACGGGGTAGACTTCTTACATATAATGAGCGGAGTGAAGCGAACAAACCGCCCACCTAAATTAGTTTAAGCTAATTTACAATACAAAAAATAAAAATAGAAAATATTACAAGGGTGCGTACAAGTTGGTTCAACCTACAAACAACACAGAAATGAAAAAGAGTAAATAAACAAAAATACAATAATGAGGGTAAAAAACTTCTAATGTATGTGGCGTTGAATAGGTGTACCAAATACAAATTGAAACTACTTCCAAAAAAAAATGTTTAAAATAAGGATAAAGTAAACAAATTCCATAATGAAGAAGAATAACGAAAACAAAAGAGCCAAACTTGGATATTCAACTAGCTGAACGATCTTCCGTTTCAGCGTGAAATAAAGGAACAAGGGACGTAACTGCCCTAGTTAAAGTCTTGCCGGTGGGGGTTAGGACATCCACAACGCGAATGATTCCGTCGCGACCAGGGTAGGTGAATGTGACTCGTCCTACGGGCCATTGTCCTAGAAGTGGTCTTCTTTCCACAAGGATCACTAGGTCTCCTGCTTTAATACTGGGTTGATTCTTTCTCCACTTGGTTCGAGAATGAAGATGATGGAGATATTCCTTTCGCCATCTTGTCCATATGGAGGTAATTTGAGCTTTTATCGCCTTCCATCGGGGAGGATGAACGTGAGTCGGCTTATCCTCCGTTGAACAGTCTGGTAGGGAACCAAGAGGAGCGCCGATCAAAAAATGTCCGGGGGTTAGGAACTCGAAATTCTGCGCGTCCTCAGTTAGAGCGCATAATGGACGGGAGTTGAGCAAAAATTCTACTTTAGCGAGGGCGGTCGTCAATTCCTCGAATGTAAGCTGCTGTTTTCCAATTGAGCTCGCAAGGAGACCCTTAACACTCTTTACACCGGCCTCCCAGAGGCCACCGAAGTGGGGTGCACGTGGCGGGATAAATTTCCAATTGATGCCGCGGGGAGAAATGGTTTTGGTGACTTCAGGCGCGATGCTCTGCTGGAACGCATAAATGTCCTTCAAAAATCTTGACGCCCCTATGAAGTTTGTCCCGTGATCCGACCAGATCGTATTTGGGACGCCTCTTCTCGAGATAAAGCGCTCTAGCGCATCAAGAAAAGCTGAGGTAGAGAGAGAGGACACAAGTTCTAGGTGGAGAGCTTTAGAAGCAAAACACACAAAGAGGCATAGATACGCCTTGCCTAACGATGCTTTCCTCCTTTGGGACTCTTTGATGAGAAACGGACCAGCGTAGTCTACACCGACCTCGATAAAGGATCTGAACTGAGAGAACCTCTCTTTGGGAAGGGAGGCCATCAGAGGCGCTAAGGGTTTTGCCCTCAACAACCGGCAATGGACGCAGTTGAGGATGCGGCCTCTAATCAGCTTCATTGCTTTTGGGATCCAGAATTTTCCTCTCAAAAGCGCTAACGTCAAGGAGGTTCCAGCATGGTAGTGTGTCCGGTGAATGTGATCAACAAGGAGACGTGTGAAGTGCGATGTCTTAGGCAGAAGGATCGGGTGCTTACTTGAAAACTCCAGGGGTGAGTTTTTCAACCTTCCGCCCACCCTGAGGATCCCCTGTTCGTCAAAGAAAGGACAGAGTTGGGCATAGTCTTTCGGGACTATCGGGTTGTTTCTGAAGAACTGTTGTGGGAGTCGGGAGCGTTGTACGACTCGTGCACATCTTAACTCTGCTTCTCTGTATTCTTCAGCAGATATGACGTCTGAACGAGGTTTGGATTTTCTCGAAGTGAGTCGGAGTATTCTGGCTGTGGTCCTTATCAACGTGTCGTATGAGGAGAATCGTGAGAGCCAGTCATCATCATGAATCTCGTCCGTGCGAGCGGCAGAAAGCAAGTTGACAGTTTTCTGCTCTTCATTTGACTCCAACCAGTCTGAGTGTGCTCGAAGCCAAGGAGGGCCATTCCACCACAAATTTGACTCCTTGAGGGTGCGAGGAGAGCAGCCACGTGATGCCAGATCCGCAGGGTTGTCTTGTGAGGAAACGTGATGCCAACGATGAGCAGGAACCACGTTCGTGATCTGCGAGACTCTGTTGGCTTCGAAAACCTTGAGCTCGTGAACCGGAGTTTGGAGCCAACCGAGGACTACTTGAGAGTCGGAGAAACACGTCACACTGGTGGCAATAGACTGCGGGACTGAGGATACAAGACGAGACAAAAGAACAGCTCCGCAGAGTTCAAGACGAGGGATGGAGGTAAACTTTAAAGGAGCCACTTTGGTTTTGCCTTTGACAAGCGAGACCTTGACTTCGCCATCTGAGCTCATGGAGTGCAAGTACAAGGCAGCGCTGTACCCCTTTGATGATGCATCACAGAAACCAACCAAGCGGCGAACAGCTAGGGGTTCAGTGATGTGTCGTGGAATCGAGATAGAAGACAGGACTAGCCAATCAGTTGTAAGTTCCATCCAGGCAGCTTGGAGATCGTGTGGGAGTTCTTCGTCCCAGTCGGTCTTCGCTTTCCAGACCTCTTGGAGCAATGACTTGGCGATGAAGACTACAGGAGCAAGCAGTCCAAGTGGGTCAAAGATACGCGATATTGACGACAGCATGTGCCGTTTAGTGACCGGACAAGGATGGGGGGGTTTGACCGAATAGGAAAAGGAATCATTAGATGAACGCCAAAGTAGACCTAATATTTTGGTGGAGTCGTCGATTCTGATGGCTACAGATTCGCTATGTAGTTCTTTGGCAGGAAGAAGCATTGGTTCGGTCGAAGCCCACTTGCTGAGGGTAAATCCGCCTTTTGCGAATAAACCGCATAACTGGTTTTGAAGTAGAAGAGCTTCTTCTAGGGTGTCAGCTCCGCTGCACAGGTCGTCAACGTAGCAGTTCTCTAAAACGCGACTTGCGGCTAAGGGGAATTCTGACCCATGGGTTTCTACAAGTCGCCTTACGGTTCGAAGAGCTTGATATGCGCTTGACTTAAGCCCATACGTTACGGTATTGAGCTCCATTGTCTGAATTGCCTTGTTGGGTGAATCGCGCCACAGGATGTGCTGGAATTTTCTGTCTTCTTCGTGAACGACAACTTGGCGATACATCTTAACCATGTCGGCACATAGAGGAATGGCATAGAGGCGAAAACGGATCAGAACGTTGCACAAATCTTCTTGTAGCTTGGGTCCCGATAGGAGTGCGTCATTGAGACTGTAACCTGACGACGAAGGGCATGACGCATCGAAAACTACTCTCAGCTTCATGTCGCCGTGGGGGCCCTCCTGCCAAACGCCATGGTGAGGGATGAGATACGAGGACTTAGTTGTTGCAGGAGACATGTGTCCGAGGTCCCTGTATTCCTGCATGAATTCGGAATATTTATGAAAAAACTCGGGATCCTTTCGGAATCTAGTTTCCAGAGCGTAGAAACGGTGGTATGCAATATCTCTGTTGTCGCCGATCGGAACGCCTTCCTTGAAGGGCAGTCTCACTATAAATCGTCCCTCGTCATCTCGAGAAAGTGTCTTCGAGTAAAATTCCTCGCAATAGGCATCTTCGGGGTCGGTTCGGTCAACAGGTTTGGGCTCTTCAATCTCCCAAAACAACTTCATGTCATCCTCAATTGAATGATGCCTTTCGATGAAGAATGAGTGATGAGAAGTAGAGGGGTGATCATTCAATGTGCCGGCGACAACGAGTCCGAATTTGGTGGGCAACAATGACAAACCATCGATGTCAGAGGGATTAGATGCGCCGGAAATAATTTGATGGAAGACATCTCCTCCTAACAGTATGTCGATGGGTTTAGACTCTCCAAATTGGTGATCGGCCAAGGGTAAATCCATAAGCTTGCTGGAAAGTGATGTTGGTAGGCTGATACTGGGCACATTAGATGTAATGTGGTCGATGACCAACGGTGTCACCTTTAATTCTTTGTCTCCAACGAGTGGGCGTAAAACGCAGTGTGTGGATCCTTTTACTAGGTGCGGTGGTAGGGTTGATCCTGCGAGGCTTGTGATGGAAACCTTGGAAGGGAAAATCTTAGCACCTATCTTCTTTGCAAGGGAGGAAGTCATAAAGGTGTTTTGACTGCCTGAGTCGAGGAGAGCGTGTGCGGTGTGGAAATCACCTCTTGAACCTCTAATCAGAGTGCGCACGGTTCCGAGGAGTACGGTGCTCCTTGAGCATGATTTCTGGGCTGAGCCAAAACCGATGAAGGACTTGTCTTGAGTATCTGCAACTGGAGATTGTCTTTTGTCATGAGCCGGTTCCTCATCCTTGGTGACTCCACGATCATCTCGATGGATCAGCGAATGATGTTTATTCCTGCAGTAGATGCAGCGAAATTTGGAACGGCAGTTTCCAACTCTGTGCCCTTTTTTTAAACAGTTGAAACACACCTTCCAAGAACGTATCATCGATGCCCGTTGCTCTACAGGAAGTTTCTTAAATCTTTCGCACTTCGCACAGGTGTGGGCGCCTTGGCAGAAAAGGCATTGAACGGGCTTAGGACTGGTTTCTCGGGACTTAGAACTTTGAGAGTCCGAGGAATCGCTGCTGGTGTGAAATGAAACCGCTTTGTACCGCGAGGAGTTTCTGTTGGGGCAGCTAACACGAGAGTTCGATGAGGACCTACTGCTTGAGCTTGTTCCTGATACATCCTGTGACATCTTGAGGGCGAGTTTCCTTTGGCGAATGAATGTTATTACGTCCTCAGTTTTCGGAAGGTCCTTGCTGGACTCTCGAGACAATTCGAATTGTTTCCTCGTTTCAGCGTCAAGAGCGCGCAGGGCTAATGTGGATAATATGAATTCGCAAGGATTCCCGAGTTTGAGAGAGTTAAAGGCCTCGATACTATCAGCAACGCCTGTAAGAAACCTATCATATTTCTGCTGTTCCGATTTGGCAGAGGTAACTTCACAATCCACGATGCGATGAACTAGAAGACGAGCTAATACTCGAGGGTTGTCATAGGTCTTTGTTACCTTCTCCCAAGCTTGATCGTAGGACTCATCCGCGATGGTGAAATTGGAAACTAATGACGCGGATTCTCCTTTGAGAGCTGCTATCAGATAATGAAATTTCTCAATTTTGCTGAGAGATTTGCGATCGTGTATCATGGAGCGGAACGTGTCTCTGAAGTGGGTCCATTGTAGGAGGTCGCCTGAGAATGTGGGAATTGGGATCTTATCGAGCTCGGGACCGCGGGAGGTCATTTTTGGCAGTTCGGTTTTTTCAGCTTTCCTTAAAGAATCGCGGTCCTTGAGGGAGAGTAGAATGGCTTTAGAAGCGATAATTTCAGACCGTAGCTTGCTGTATACCGCATCCCAATCTTTATTAGGGAAAATATCGCTTTCTCCCAAAAGCAGATGTAGTGAGTCGCGTTTGTCCCATGTGCAGCAGAATTCCTCCCACTCTTCCTTCGCGACGAGATATCTTGCCTCGAAGTGGCGTATGTCGTCATCTGCGATATCGTTCAATGTAATGTCGCCGATTCCAATGATGTTGCGCTTTAAAAGGCGCATTTTGCGTTCAAGTGCGTTGGCTTGATTAAGATAATCAGAGGATTTCGTCGTTTGACGCCTTTGAGCGTCTTGATCTTCAGGCATATTCAAAACAAAAACAAAGCAACCAACCAGATCGAGCAGGAGCGGAGCAAGGAGTTAGCCAAACAAATAAAAGAATGAGAACAATAGAGCAAAAGGAAGAAGCACAAGATAAAATAGAGATAGAAAATGTTCAGGTACCAATAAGAACAACAAAATAAATAAAACTTGAGAAGAGAACGGGCTGAGCAGACGAAACATTAAAACAGAGTAAGATGATTGGATTACATTAATACAACAGGCTAAGCTAAAGTCAATTAAAACCAATAAAATAATCAAAAGCATTTAAAACACATCATACATAAGGTGACTGTCACGAAAAGAAACCAAGGAGAGTGTGACGTCACGAGAGCGGGGCCACTGTAACTTTACTTGGCAACTACTACCTCTATGGACTGAGTCTAGGTGGAGAAACAGCTAGCTGAGCGAAGCCTCCCTAGTTTGAGAAAACCATGAGGATCAGTCACAGTGGAAGAAGAATTGTGTTTTAAATTGGTGTTTATGTGTGGAATAACAAATGAATTGACTTTATGTGAAATAATAATAATACCTGTGTGATACATATCTAGAAAATAAAGATATAAATGATATTTATGTGAATCTTATTGTCTACCCAGATCATTAATAAATGATTGAAGAACATATTGTGATTCAATTAAAAAATATAAAGAATAAAATCTATAAGGTAATTGAGAGATGAACATGAGACAATAATATGAATAATTTAATAATATAATTGAATGTAAGTTCTCATGTTGGGCTAATGTCAATTACTTGAGTTAAATATGTCTTCAAACATTTATAGAAATTATTTAAACATTAAAATAGTCTAAGCAACACATTTGAAAAATGATCAAGTCTGATTTGGATCATGAAGTGAATTTTTAAACTGATTAGTTCATGATAATTAATACAAAATGGTATAGACTTGATGTGATTTGAAAATAATAATATTTGATAGCAATTAATTCATAAAGCCATATAAATATTTTTTATTACTTGAATATAAGACTATTTTTACCAAAATTATGTAACTGATACAGATCCGGCCCGGAGGACCATGTTTACGATTGTGATCACTCTACCATTTTTTATATGGTTTAGAGTGGACCACTGACGGTGAAGGACTGCAGAGATTTGTACATAGGTTGAATTTAAAATCAGGATTTATTTTGGCAAATATAATTAATTAGATGGGGGTGTAAGGCCAAAAGCAGGAACATATTTATTGTTATTGGGTTAGTTAAATTTTGGATTATGATAAATGATGAGTTGCTGCTGATGGTTGAACTGTTGAATGGTTTTGCTGGATCTTCATAAATGATAAATTAAGAGAGGTACCTGGTGTCTTGACGATTATGTGTTTAAGCATGATGTATAAGCCCTGTAATGTGCTGCATTTTCTTGTTTCTCCAATCCTGGTGGGCTGGCCAACACCATTCCTGCTCCCTTCGCTCGGCCTGGGTGGCTTAGATGGTTACTCCTCCATCATTGGTGTGTAAAACTTGGGGAGAGAAAAAAAGAGATGCTCCACACTTTGTCTGCTTGGAGACTAGGCGACTATATCTTCCCAACTTGTCTTTGCGTGCAGTTCGTACTGCCGCGGGCAAGTAGTTCCCGGGCACACCGCTAGGTGGCAGCACCTCACGGGGTAGACTTCTTACATATAATGAGCGGAGTGAAGCGAACAAATACTTTTAGACTTTTGGTGTCAAATGTTATGAATAAATTAAAAGAAGTTACAAACAATAGACAAACATAAATCCTGTATAAATTTAGTAGGATTTGGACAGCAATATAATATTAATTTTAACATATTTTATAATGCTTATTGCAAACGCTGTATTTGTAATGTGTTTTATAATATGTTTTTTATTCTTAAAAGTGTTTAAAGGGAACTATTTTTTTGACATAATAAAATATCAAATTTTTGAAAAAAATGATGGAAAAGTAGGCTGTTGTATGTTCCCAGCATCCGCCCTACTATATACTAATTTACTATATATGAGGCCTTTAGAATCAAAACCTGCTAAGTCCAAAAAAATGAAAAACATTTTTTTTTTGCTATTTCATAAGTTCAAACGATATTTTATCTACTGGTCTGATGTTTTGAGTCAAAACCTGCTAAATCTGCTTCAAAATAGCATTTGAAAGTCAGCTTTCAAATCAAAACCTGCTAAGTCCATCGTTCCACGACTGGCCACTAGGAGCGCTAGGTACAATGGCCAACAGGTTGTATTGTTACAATCGTAACCTATCACTGTTTTGTTTCTTTACTAATGTATTATTGTGTTGTGCTCGTTTTGATTTATCATTGTTTTGTTTCTACTAATCTTAAACGTTCGTTTTTCTAACATCATCCTAATTAAAATGGATATTAATATTGATCAGTGTGAAAAACCGGCATTGAAGGTACGGCAACCCTCGTCATGGAAGAAGAATATTGCCAAACAAGAAAGATACTCTTCTACAGGTATGATCACCTATCACTTAACCTGCAAGCACTTAAAGAAAGACTTAACACTTCAATGTAATATTTTGACATCAAATGATTTACAGAAGTTTAGTAAATCTTTTTATTCAACACCAAATAAACTCATGCAAGATTCCTTCATTTTGAAATACACCGACTATGAAGGTGTGGTACGCCATCGCCCTAAGACTGACACACGAAGCCCTCGTCAGTACTCGTACAAGTATTACATTTTGAAGGGCTCAAAAAAGGTACAAGTTTGTAAAGCCGCCTTTTTGAAAGTTCTTGGAGTGGGTAGAGCCCGCGTAGAAGGTGTGTTGAGCAGGCATATTCAGTCATGGGGGAAAATGCCTGAAGAGAGAAGAGGCGGTTTTAAAAAGAACCTACAATCTTATGAAAACAAAAGACAGGCAGTAATACGTTTCATAAAGAAATTTAAGGCGATTGAGAGCCATTATTGCAGGAAGAAAAGTTCTTCAAGAATTTATTTGAGCTCTGATTTAAACATCTCAAAGATGTGGAAAATGTTTTCTGACTCTCATAAAGAGCTCGCTGTTAAGCATTCTTTTTTTCGATCAATTTTTCGTACAAAGTTTAACGTCGGGTTCGGCACTCCAAAAACTGATGAGTGCTCAACTTGTTTACAACTTGGATCCCGAATCAAACTCTGTTCGAATCCATTACTAAAAAAACGACTTCAAACCGAAAAAACTGTTCATAAAATGAAAGCCAAAGCTTTCTATTCGAAATTGAAAGAAAAAAAAAACGATTTACTAACAGTCTCGTTCGATTGTCAGAAGAACCAGGTCCTACCCAAGTTGACTGATCAGGCTGCATACTACCTCCGGCAACTGTATATTTATAATCTTGGGATAGTCGTTGGAGACTCAAAGGCCCCTCAGAGCCATGAAAATGTATTTTTGTACCACTGGAACGAGACAGAACACAAAAAAGGCAGTAACGAGATCGCATCAGCGATTTTTGACTTCCTCGTCAATTTTCTAAAGATCGATGCAGCTATAGCTAATCTTAGAATTTGCTGTGATGGATGTGCCGGTCAAAATAAAAACACAGTAATAATGTCTATGATTTCTATTTGGCTTCTGAAATGTGCCCCCTCTCACCTAAACCAAGTTGAGGTGGTCTTTCCTAAGGTAGGTCACTCTTTTTTGCCATCTGATAGGGTGTTTGGAAGGATTGAAAAAAGGATTAAAAAAAAGGACACAATCATAACACCTGAGGAATACATCAACATCTTTCAGGAGTTTGGAACGACGGTGCCTCTTGCTCCAAAAGTTTTCGACTGGAAAAAAGCCATTCTACCTTTTGTAAAACCTGCTCAGCAATGGCACTTCAAATTCGCGGCAGCTAAAAGATTTATAATAAGAAGAACCCCTGACGCAAAAGAAATTGTAATAAGGGGTGAACCTAACTACTGCGTTGATGTTGGAGCAGAAAATCCTATTGTGAAAAAGACAAAACGTTTAGAAGATGTTAACCTCAATGACAAATCAATTCCTGCGGTTCACAACATAAATCCACTAAAGCTCCGTGATGTAGATTGCTTGCTAAAAAAACATTTTGGGGAACAGTGGATGTCGAATCCGGGATTAGAATATTATTCGGCATCCTTACAAAAACAACTTGATGAGCACAAACAGGAAGAAAGCCATTCCAACAACGAAGATTTGAATGAAAATACCTTTGTTTAATTTTTTTGATTTGTAAATATATTAGTTTTTCATGGAAAAGTGTAAATAATTTTTTTTTTAAATGTTTATGTGTGTTTTCGTCATGGTTTATTTTGAAAAAACTTCTTTTAAAAAATCATAGAATCAAAACCTACTAAGTCCAAATTTCAAAACGATATTGTTGCGCACCTTATCATTTCCACAAAAAAAAAAAAATTAATTTAAAAAATAAGGCTTGAATAGCTACATTTATTCATGCTAAAATGGCTGGGAAATATTGAACTCTTTTTATAAAATTTAAATTATCATGTGTTTTTTGATTTCCTGGAAAAAAATGAAAAATGGACTTAGCGGGTTTTGATTCTAAATGCCTCATATGTTAATTATTATTATTAATTATTTTTTAAATGTTGAATAAAAATCAAACTAATTTAATATATTATATCGTTACAAATAACAGTCATATTAAACCAGCCATTATTTCTTAATAATAATGTAAATATTTTGAGCTTTTTGGCCTAAACAACAGCAATATGCTATACGTTTTTAGCGATTGAAAAGAATGATATGTTAAATTCTATAATTATTAGCTACTCAACCCATTAATATTTTTCTCATGCTAGGAATCAAAATGCCACCTGGATGCATGTCCTAGCCGCGCGCCTCTAAGGCGAGTAAGGGGGTTAACTCCATTTTTAGGGGCTAGTTACCTTTTTGGCAGCATTATTAAAAAGAACAAGTGTACTACAAATAACGAGCACCAATGCATGCTTCAAAAACATCCTACTCCTGGTAGAATACGTTGATTGGTCTCAGATCAATCTAATATTGTATCCCTCACAGGAAATCACAACCAAGTCACTAATGTTGATCTTATCATTAATGTGACAACGTTACTAAATATGATGAAAAAAAATGGATTGTAAGTTCAATCCACGCTATATACAATTGGCTTGTTGATATCTCTGCATTGAATTGTCCCTTAATAACTTCCCGTGAATTAAAATTATCACTAACTATTTCGCTCCAGGATAGCGACTTCCAGGGCCGCCACATGGGGGACAACCAGGTACTGTTGTCCCGGGCCCGGGTGCCATGGGGGCCCGGGCCGGGCCTCGCTAATTGGAAAAAAATGTATAGGCTATGAGCTTGTAAAAATAATGGGGGTTAGAAATATAGACGAGCGTAGCCCATATTTATTTGAATTCGATCTATATTTTTAAACGACAAGTGCTGTCCCAAAATAGTAGGTATATAATATATACTATATATCTTTCGGATTCGTAATAAAACAACTACTAAGTACCGAAAGTGACCTTTGCTGCACCGATTGTCGGCTTTTATTCTCATTTCGCTCAACACTCAAGATGTAAATAATTTTAAAATGTCCAAAGTCCTATAGCAAAGTACTAGAATTTTCTGCCTGGCTCTGAGAAGTAGGGGCCTGGCTCTGAGAAGTAGGGGCCTGGCTCTGAGAAGTAGGGGCCTGGCTCTGAGAAGTAGGGGCCTGGCTCTGAGAAGTAGGGGCCTGGCTCTGAGAAGTGGGGGCCCGTGATCTGGTCCTGGGCCCGGCTCTGAGATGAGGCGGCCCTGGCGACTTCCGTTCTAGTTTTAAATACAATTGCACGAATTCTCTTTGCAAATTGGTGATTCATTTTATTCAAATTCAATTAAACTTTTTTTAACCCCGCGAAAGTGTAGGAGGGCTTTTCCTTTTCTTTTTCTGGTAAATTTGTTGAAACAGAAGGTTATCATTTATAGCGTTTATCATTAGAACTTTTTTGTACTATGTTAGAATAGAACTTTCCATTGAAACGTAAGTTGGCAAAGCTGCCGCTGGGAGTGCCTCTGTCTTGATATTACTTCTCACGTCTCCCGGTAGGGGTGCTTTATCCCGTTCCTGCCTTAGACGAAAATTTGAAGTTTTCGTGTATTTATGTATAAAGTAGTTTTGTTCCAAGCATAAACAAAACTGCAAGGAAATTACTTAAAAAAATAATAAATAAAATAATTTGATTGAGTTGCTCATGTAAAAGATCAGAATTATTCATTTTTTTATTTTATTTATATAGGTTATTTTAAGTAAATTATTCAGAAATGCAGTCTACACTCCGCAAATTCTGAGGAAAGTGCTTAGTTATACAGCTCCTGCGTGACGGTCTGTCGTTTCTGCATCCTGTATGATTT
Source organism: Gonocerus acuteangulatus (assembly GCA_946811695.1). NCBI lineage: Eukaryota > Metazoa > Arthropoda > Insecta > Hemiptera > Coreidae > Gonocerus > Gonocerus acuteangulatus. The sequence goes on from OX328123.1 coordinate 90,969,446, forward strand.
GATCCCTAACTAGATAGAACTTTTGATTATCTCGGCATGGGCGTATATAAAAAATAATTTCGGGGGGGGGGGGGGGGGGGTTGAGACCATTTCTGGTGTATGGAATACTAACAATTTAGATCTTGGAAGAGTTTTAGCCAACTTAAACGCTATTACACCCAAAATAGAATATGTTTTATGAACTAAATGATCTTATTTAATTTATTTTTAAGGGTTTTATGAAATTTTTACCGATCTCATCAAAATTTCGGGGGGGGGGGGGGGCTGCACCCCCCTCAGCCCCCCCTTTTATACGCCCATGTATCTCGGCCGCGATTCAAGTCTTGCTATAAGCCACCGTGTTGTGAAGAAAATGTTACCGTGTAATTCCTTCGTCAGTGATGACGAGGTTAATTTAGAGCCAAAGAAATAAAGGGTGTGGATCGCTGAATTAAATTGTTTCAAGTACTAGTGCATCAAAATTTATTATTCATGATTCAATTATTTTTGTTAATTCGAGTTATCATTAATCATGATTAGTTCTTAGTAAATTGAAGGGCACATGGGAAAAGGGGCACTTGCCCTTTTTTTTATAATTTTCAGGATTAAAAAAACAAAGTTCACAAACTTATATAAATTATTGAAGTAGGGATTCAGGCGTAAAAATATACTCTGATATAAAAATGTTTTGTATATTTTGAGTAAATGATAAAAAACAATAATTATTTCTATGTAGTATGTCACTTTTGTTCTGTGGTGCGGTCCAATGAAAGCACTTGTATGATAAATGAAGTTTGGGCGTTCCTTCAAACTTTGAAGGCGTGCTCGCAGGGGACATAGATGAGATAGAATTCTCTATGTGATCTGTCACGTTGAAGAAATCCGTTTCTTTTCACAACCTACTACAATAAACCGTGCCGGGTTTTTTCCCTGTTGGATCGGAAAATTCTGTCCAGTCCTTTTGAGTCTCTGTGCGAGCTTTAGTGTTAATGGAACACATATCCCGATCACACTCCTAGTAAGAGTGACCCTTGATTCGGAAAATTATTGCTAATGACTCCCGAATATTTTGTACTCGTTTCAAAGATATTTCATGGAAGGCTGCAAATGCTTTTCTACAAATTTTTACATCCTCTAGTCATATTGAAACACGGTACTCATAAGAGGCCATGTGGGCGCTGGAAGCCTCATTATTATTGCCAGATCGGGAAAGTCTCCTTATTACAGGTAATAGTGTGAAAGTCCAACTAGGGATTTACTCCGGGCCTACCAGCTTCCCATTGTGGACTTGTTGGGGTTAATTAATTGTCTGTATATTGGTCAGAAGGTCCCAACAAAGAATAAATAAATAATAGGCGTGTTCATAAAATAATAAATATATTCCTCTTGAATAAATAAAATAATAAAATTAAACTTCAATAAATAAATAAAATGACACTGTCAATTAATAAATGAAATAAATAATTGTTCATAAATAAAAAGTGTTCATAAATTAGAATCAGAGTTCAATGGTACGGTATGACGTCACTGGAGATGATGTGCGGATCTCCATGCGGAGAGTTGGTAGCATAGATTTAGAAAGGAGCATAGATTTAGAAAGGATAGATGTCTAACTCCCCACTTTTTAGTGAAGCACCCCTAACATTCTGGCGGCCATCTTCTTATGGGGATAAACAATGTCAGTAGTGCTTGGACAGTTCATGTAATTTCTTCTTGATATTGTATTGAATATTATTCTGATATTAGTGCAACTATGGTTCAATCATGCTGTGCTTATGGGTGTACTAACAAAGCTAAATAAGGATCGGATATTCACTTTTTTTCGTAAGTATTTACAAGTTGATTATCAAAGGTTCTTTCCCCAAGCTCAACAAGTGACTTGTTTTCTCCCTAAAAAGCCAACAAATCCCTAACCTTAGGCCATTGTACGTATAAAAATAGGGTAAACCTGAAGGAGATTGTCCTCAACACCGATTTTCTCCAAACTTTGCACTATAACGTATTTTGATGCACTAAACACGAATCCGTTGAAAACAATTGCTGTTCTCAATCAGGAAAGAAGTTATTTTAAAAAAAAGTTCACTGTTAGCTGGTTACAAACGACCAAAGGTGCTGTTAGCGGGTTACAAACGACCAAATTTTCTTCAAAATTTGCATTATAACGTATTTTGATGCACTAAACACGAATCCGTTGAAAAAAAAAGTTGCTCGCAACTAGGAAAGAAGTTATTAAGCACTAAAGTTCACTGTTATGGAGGTTATAAAAGACGGGGTAAACAGCTTATATGTAAACACGCGCCTGCGCAATAGTCCTTAATGACGAAGTGTAATTGAAATTTAGACTCACCTTGTGGTAGCTGACTTGGTCGTAAACTGTCGCTTTTGGGCATACGTGCTATGCGTTTCCGCTCGCTCAAGAAAACATCAAAACCCCTAGTCAATCCAACTCGCAGAAATGAAAAGAATTCTATGGCCCAAAAGTCGTCCAAGGCAGTCTTCCCTAACCTTCATAACAGTGAACTTTTTTTTTAAATAACTTCTTTCCTGATTGAGAACAGCAATTTTTTTCAACGGATTCGTGTTTAGTGCATCAAAATACGTTACAGTGCAAAGTTTGAAGAAAATCGGTGTTAAGGACAATCTCCTTCAGGTTTACCAAAAATAGTTTCTTTACATAAATATGTTCCAGCCTGCTAAAAAGATTTAATTCTTCAATGAAAAAAAAGCGCCCATGCACTTTTCAAATAATTCATTACGTTTTGTCCATCAAAGAATAGTTTTAAGTCATAATACACAGATCTGAAATTGAGTTTTATTATAAATCATGAGTTTTATTAATTGTACATCATTATAACATATATAAAAACCAAAATTTAAAAAAATACATTAAACAAATTTAGTATCAAATATATGGATGTTTCTTTTACACTGAGAAAGTTTTTTTTTTGTTTTTTAATAAACTTTTCAAGTGCTTAAGCCCTTAATCAGCAACCTTATGTTGATATAATCCTTTCCTCTTAGGCTGTTCCATAATTATTGTTTAAATTTATACATGAGTGACAAATTAACAGTTGATCTTTAAGGGAAAAGAAGTACCCATACAGCCATTTAATAATTTTTTATTGTTTCATAACGTTTTGTCCATCAAAGAATATTTTCAAGTCTTCATATACAAATCTTAAATTGAGTTTTCTTTAACTTTACATCATTATAACATAAATGAAAAACCAAAATTTAAAAATGTAGTAAAAAAATACATTAAACAAATTTAGTATCAAATAAATGGGTGTTTATTTTTTATTGAACAATTAAAAACGATTTTTGCTTGTTTTTTAATAACATTTTTAAGTGCTTAACAAGCTCTAACTTAATTTCACTAATATTTTTATTATTTTCTATCGTGGAATCCATCTTTGGTCGCTGTGACCAAGCAGTTATTATTTGTACCTATCTAAGTTATTTTTTAATTATTTAATTTAGTTGCTTTTCTAATTTATAAATGTTGTTTCAGGTTCCCACTACATATGTGTAATTTTTTAAGGCACTTAAATTTATGAACAAATTACTCTTACAAACCTCTTAATTACTTATGTAAATTGTTATATTTAAGTTATTTGTTTATTCACATTTAGATAGATTTATATAATAAAGTACTATAAATTATGTAAATAAATTATATATATATATATATATATATATATATATATATATATATATATATATATATGGTATTATATTACAATTGCTTCATAATGAAAGTGAAGTGAAACATTTGTTTTTAATTATTATTTCTTATGTATGTTATTTTTTTTTTTTTTTGTCAGACAAATTAATATATTAAAATATTATGTCCATAAAAAGAACAGGTCACTTAAATTGTGGTGCTCTATTAAATAAATGAGTAATTAAATTTTCCATGAAATTTCTTATTAATTTTAATATGCTCCCTCTAAACTTTGTCATCAGAGTATCCTTAAAGAAGAGCTCACAAAACTTTGAAAACAGTCAGGACTTTGGAAAAAGTCAATAACAACATGTGAAAGCGTATTTCGAACAAAACGTTTTTAAAACTTACCTTTTAGCATAATAACATGAATCCTGCATCACTTACTTTTTCATTCATAGAGAAAAACCTCAGCTACAGATTATTACATGAACAGGTATACAATATATTATATTATATTTAAAAAAGAAAAAAAACGTACAAATAATGAATATAATTTAAGTTTTTTTTTTTTTAATAACACCATGACATAATGTTGGTTATACTATATTAAACCTTAATTAAATACTTCATTTTTAATTATATATTTTTTATGGATATTTATATGTGTATCACACATTGTTTTCTTTAAGAAAATTTAACCCCGGCAGTTTGGTTTTGATTTTCCTTAAAAGGATATTACCATTAAATGATTCCATTATGCTTTTTAAAATAAGGGCTAATTTATTTTCCACCCCGCTTTCACTAAAAAACTTGTAAAATAATTGTTTCTTGTAATTTATTTATTACAACTATTAATTTATTTAAAAAACAACGAAAAAACTCAACTAATTTGATGATTTTATTTTCTTGAAAAAGCTGTGTTCTGATATTTGTGAGGACTTAGTTTGTGTTTTTAGTTACATATTTATATAATATAATATTCTAATAATATTTGTAGTTGAATAAAAATGCAAAATACTACGCTATATGGGAGAAAATCGGTCAAATTAAAGCATTAGGGCTAATGGACATATGACCTTCTCTCCCCACAACAAGATGGCGGCTCTCCAGTTAGGCCTGCTTCACTTTTTCCCGGGAAAACCAACGGAGTTAGTCATCTACTCCTTTCTAAATCTATGGAAAGGAGTAGATGACTAACTCCGCTGGTTTTCCCCGGAAAAAGTGAAGCAGGCCTAACCGGAGAGCCGCCATCTTGTCAAGAAAATAAAATCATCAAATTAGTTGAGTTTTTTCGTTGTTTTTTGAATAAATTAATAGTTGTAATAAATAAATTACAAGAAACAATTATTTTACAAATTTTTTAGTGAAAGCGGGGTGGAAAATAAATTAGCCCTTATTTTAAAAACATAATGGAATCATTTAATGGTAATATCCTTTTAAGGAAAATCAAAACCAACCTGCCGGGGTTAAATTTTCTTAAAGGAAACAATGTGTGATACACATATAAATATCCATAAAAAATATATAATTAAAAATGGAGTATTTAATTAAGGTTTAATATAGTATAACCAACATTATGTCATGGTGTTATTAAAAAAAAACTTAAATTATATTCATTGAGAGGAGATCGTTGACCGTAGATGATGCAAGGTAGGGATTGTCGGGGTTCGGTCACTGCTACTTAATAAAACTACATTTTATCATAAAAAAGACAAAAACTGTTTTTGTCTTTTTCCATATATGTATGTGTATTTGTGTATGTAGGCATATATATATATGTGTGTGTAGATTTCAGTATTACATCCGTCCTACTTGTTTTTTACAGCCCTGATGAAGGCTTGAAGTTCAAGCCGAAACGTCGGCACAATAAAACCATTTTTATGATAAAATGTAGTTTTATTAAGTAGCAGTGACCGAACCCCGACAATCCCTACCTTAAATTATATTCATTATTTGTACGTTTTTTTCTTTTTTAAATATAATATAATATATTGTATACCTGTTCATGTAATAATCTGTAGCTGAGGTTTTTCTCTATGAATGAAAAAGTAAGTGATGCAGGATTCATGTTATTATGCTAAAAGGTAAGTTTTAAAAACTTTTGTTCGAAATACGCTTTCACATGTTGTTATTGACTTTTTCCAAAGCCCTGACTGTTTTCAAAGTTTTGTGAGCTCTTCTTTAAGGATACGCTGATGAAAAGTTTAGAGGGAGAATATTAAAATTAATAAGAAATTTCATGGAAAATTTAATTACTCATTTATTTAATAGAGAACCACAATTTAAGTGACCTGTTCTTTTTATATAATATTTTAATATATTAATTTGTCTGACTAAAAAATAATAAATAACATACATAAGAAATAATAATTAAAAATAAATGTTTCACTTCACTTTCATAATGAAGCAATTGTAATATAATACCTATAATATATATATATATATATATATATATATATATATATATATATATAATTATATGTATCTGAAGGAGAGCTGAGGACGCTCTCCTTCAGATTTACCATAATTTATTTACATAATTTATAGTAATTTATTATATACATCTATCTAAATGTGAATAAACAAATAACTTAAATATAACAATTTACATAAGTAATTAAGAGGTTTGTAAGAGTAATTTGTTCATAAATTTAAGTGCCTTAAAAAATTACACATATGTAGTGGGAACCTGAAACAACATTTATAAATTAGAAAAGCAACTAAATTAAATAATTAAAAAATAACTTAGATAGGTACAAATAATAACTGCTTGGTCACAGCGACCAAAGATGGATTCCACGATAGAAAATAATAAAAATATTAGTGAAATTAAGTTAGAGCTTGTTAAGCACTTAAAAATGTTATTAAAAAACAAGCAAAAATCGTTTTTAATTGTTCAATAAAAAATAAACACCCATTTATTTGATACTAAATTTGTTTAATGTATTTTTTTACTACATTTTTAAATTTTGGTTTTTCATTTATGTTATAATGATGTAAAGTTAAAGAAAACTCAATTTAAGATTTGTATATGAAGACTTGAAAATATTCTTTGATGGACAAAACGTTATGAAACAATAAAAAATTATTAAATGGCTGTATGGGTACTTCTTTTCCCTTAAAGATCAACTGTTAATTTGTCACTCATGTATAAATTTAAACAATAATTATGGAACAGCCTAAGAGGAAAGGATTATATCAACATAAGGTTGCTGACAAAAAAAAAAAACCTTATCCTTATTTAAAATTAGGTTTAAAAATAATTATATCATATATGTACTTTCTAAAAGATCTCGAAAACGGATAACGTAGTAACTGAAAGGTAATCATTCAAAACCCGTAATAAATGGTCTTCAAAATAGGGTGAGACGAATTTCGAATTTCAGTCGCAAAATAACTGTTTCTGCTGGTGTGCCACAAGTACTGAGCCCTTTACTGTTTAGCTTGTATTGTCACGACATCCCCGACCCTCAAACTGCCACGGTCGCTCTGTTTGCAGATGACACGCTAATCATGAGCCAAGGAAATAATGTTCCAGAATCCATCGCAGACCTTCAGTCAGCACTGGACAGCATTACATCGTGGTTCAAATGTTGGAAACTCCGTCTCAATCCATCGAAGACTGAAGCAAAGATATTCGCACTGAGGCACTTCGATGACAGGACTTCTCCTTGCTTGCGGATTGGACAGACCCGAGTTCCTTGGACTCCTAGGGACCAAAGTGTGCGCTACCTTGGCGTTCACTTCGACACTAGACTGACCTGGAGACTTCACATTAACTTAAAACTTCAATTGGCTCACACACGACTAAGACTACTATACCCACTTTTAAACAAGAAAACACCACTTAGACACAAATGCGCAGTTCTATTGTACAAAACTCTATTACTTCCATTACTGACTTACGCATGCCCAGTTTGGTACAGTACCAGTAACACAAACAGACGAAGACTTCAGACGTTTCAAAACAAAATTCTTCGAATTATTTTAAATGGACCTCCTTTTATACGAAACACACAAATCCACAGAGAGCTCGGGGTTGTCCACTCCGCAGAGCACATTGAAAAACTCACCCAAAGGCACTACGGAAAACTCTCAACAATAGAAGGAGCCGCCTACTTTCAGCTAGGAGAGAAGATTGCAACACGTCTAAAGCCAAGATGCTATCAAGACTTCTTTCATTTGCAATAATTTTTTTTTTTTTTTTTTTTTTATTTCATTCTCAGTTTACTTTTATTTATTTATTTATTCCTAGTTTTGTTTTGTTTTCATATTTATTTCGTTAATGTATTTTTTTTTCTCCCTTAACCATTTGTAAATAATACTTTTATGTATTGGTTCAAATATATTGATTGATTGATTGAATTTCGAATTGACTCCCTCACTAGGAGAAAATGGTACGTACTTAGAGTTTTGGAAGTGTTTGATTCGTTCCAATGAAAGTAAAATATTAAGAGTTTCTTTTCTCAGCTATTCACATCACACTTGATATAAGATTATTTAGAAACCCACTAAGAGTTGGCCATTTTTTATTTTTGAGAAGGTTTTTCCACCAACATTCCCACTACAAAGCCAATACGGAATATTTAGTAAATTATAACCGATAAGTAATACAAACAATTTGTATATTTTTTTCTTGATGTTCCTTAACCATTTGTAAAAAATACGAAATGTATTGGTTCAAATAAATATTGATTGATTGAAGTAATACAAATGCTGTAACAATACCCGGACGTTAAATAAGTGCTTGCTAAATGTGACGTCTCTTTGCTTTCTGGTCGTTAAAATACTTTCACGCTATAATACTGTAGGAAATGTGCTTAAAAGTAATAAACTTAATGACAAAAAATTGAAATTCGTATCTAAGTGGAATCAAATTTCGTTGTTGTATGTCTCCATAAAATCTCTGCGTTGTTCACTCCATGTGTCTTGACATCATTCAGCCTATTATAGTTCGTCAGCCCGTTCTATGCTAGATGCACAAGAAGCAAATTAGGCTGTACTTCCAAAGTATTTCCAAAAGTGATATTTTTTATCCGTTACCTTCATCTAACGGCAAGCCATTCTGCATCACTATGATAGACCGCTTCACTGTTTGGCATGAAACGTCGAGGATATTAATGCAGACGCATATTCAAGGATGAACGTGTAGATTTGGAATCCTCCAAATAGCGTCGGCTAGACAATCTTTTATCGACTGCTAGTGTACCAAAACACCATAATTGTTTATATAAATCAAATCTATACGGAAGATTATGAAACCTAAATAAACTCAGCTCTGAAAATCAATTTTTTGGGAACCAAAGCTACTAGAAAGTATAAATAAGAGTTCGCAGTGATTAAATAGTACCAACTACATTACAAGTTAAGACACTTCCTTTTAGATAAAGCAATTCAAAAATACGTTTGGAATCACAGAAAACATTTTTTCTTCGGATAAATAAATGCTTCAATTTATATAATTATAACCTCTTTTTTAAATATATAAGCAACAATTCTTACTTGGCTACAAAAGAGTAGGTAATGAAATAGGTTATGTTTGGTAGTTGGAAGGGCTCTTTGGAATTGAAGTATTGTTCGTGATTTCACTCCTTACAGAAATGGCTGGATACTGGCTATTGAATGTATTCTACTCACTGTGAAATAAGCACATAAATTCGAATTATTATGGACCTCATTCCTAAAGTACATTTAATCGCTAAGCTGTTGTTTATAAATTACAAGGAAATAAATTTAATTTTCCTGTAATATAATTTTTGTAGAAATGTCTTCTAACAATTCTAATAAATATAGCTCAAAGGCTGATATTCAGCCTGAAGTTAATAAAGACCGCCCTAACTTAGGAAACTTGAGTTTAATACCCTATTGGTTTTTGGTTGTCTTAAGAATTACTTTGACTTTGGCACCCCAGACTGGTTACATTCATCCTGATGAATTTTTTCAATCAATTGAAGTTATAAACAGTAGGTTCTTTTGAGATTGCGATTTTTTAGTTTATGAAGTATTGTTTTCCAATATTTTAAATTTAATTTTCAGATGACCTGTTCAATGTAGCAGCGGTGAGGCCTTGGGAGTTCAATATTACATACCCTGTAAGAAGTGTTGTATTACCATATGCTATCATGGGTGTACCTCTTGTAATTCTCAAATGCGTTGCACCCTTTTTGAATTTATGGTTTGGCATAAATATTATCACTCCTTACACACTGTTGGTTATTCCACGCCTGGCTTGTTGCATTCTCTCATTTGTAACAGACCTGTGTGTTTACAGGTATTTTACATATTTTAAAATTTTTGCTCTCAAACAATACTTGATTTCTTACTTTCATTTTTTTTTTTTTTTTTTTGTATTGTTTTTAGGATATGTGTTCTTTATGGACAAAATTATAGAGCACGGTTAATGACCCTTGCCAGCTCTTATGTTATGCTTGTTTATGGTGCTAGGACTTTTTCTAATTCCATTGAAATGGCTCTTACATCTTACCTTATTTATCTGGTTGCTAGCTGTATGTCAAAATCTGATATGGTAAGCCAAGAAGATATAATAGATTTGATTGTAGTCTACTTTATTTTTTCATTCAGATTTAGGCAGAATAAGCCTAAATTTAAATCAGTTAAAAATATTTATAATTCGTTTTAAATAGTAGTGCATATTAACACATCTTTTTTTTTAAAAAAATTTGAGGGGTTTGAATATTTACAGAATAGTTTTTTTTATTAAGTTTTAATTACAAAGTAATTTATTTTTGTTGTATTTTTATGAGGCATTAGGATATTAACAACTTTTAAATATTAAGTTTAATAAATATTATGAAATGGATTATTTTTATTTATTTTTTATTAAAAAACGTTTATGATCAAAAAAATAATCATGGACTATGCCATTGTATAAACCTTATGTTGTGTGTGCACAATTTGACATTCATTTTTATTGATTCCATATTTCAAAATTACCAAATTAGTGGTTGACATTTGGCTTCTGCAGTTTCTATTTCATTCAGCTCAAGGGCTCCAGAATGGATTTAAAATTTGTCTTCAAACTCAAAGCCAACATTTTTGAGTACAGAGGGTTAATACAAGTGGGTCATTCCGTGTCAAATCAACACAGTGATTTTTTGTTACCATCTCAGATTTAAATGAAATTTGGTTAGGCCTTTGTATAGACTAAGAAAAATACCAAACATTATTGAAAAATATCAACTGGTTTGGAAGTTACAGCTATGTAAAATGTCAAAAAATGCCGGTACCTGAGATTTATGAATTGCTATTGTTGCTCTTATATTTAAGCTGGAGAGCTGGGAGGGGTGTTATTTTAAAGCTCTTTGTAAGAACTTTCTTATGATATGCAACACCATACAGGTTAGGTAGGAAAAAAAATTCTCAAATTCAAAAACAAAATTTTATTTGTGTATATCTCAAAAAGCGTATTTTTAAAAAAATTCAAAATTTTATATGTTTTTCTAAGTGTATTTGAGAACTTATTCCTAATGTTTTATGATGGGATTCCAATGGGTTAACCATTTATTATTTTTTTTGTTTTTTTTTAAGACGCTAATATTTTGGACGATATACAAATCATGATGATATATGTATATGTTACGTACTTGCAATTGCAATACAGCTTTAAATCTCTTTAAAATGTTATTATTTTAATTTTAATTTTAACGTCCATTTATTATTTACTAAGAATTTTAGGACGGGTTATCTATAGGTTACCACCCTTTTCTAGCCAGGATAGGGGCGATGCCTTTTCTTTTTTCTAAAGAAAAGCCACCGCCCCTAGTGGGAATCGAACCCACGACCTTTGGCTTTTTTTATTAAATAAAATAGGTGATTAATTAGAAATTATAATTATAATAGTGAAAGCACCTTTATTAAAAAAATAAAATAAATCAATACTTTTATTTATTTGTTTTTTTTTTTACGGCGCATCTACATCTTGGCCATTAGCGCCGGGCTATCTATAGGTTGCCGCCCTTTTATAATGCCAACAGCACGTGGTCGGTCACCCATTCAGGTACTGACCACGCCCGACCTTGCTTAACTTCGGTGATCTATGGGAACCGGTGTATTCAACGTGGCTATGGCCGTTGGCTAAATCAATACTAAATTAAACTTATATTATCATTACATTTTCTAGTAACAAACCTTAAAAAATTGTACTTGCCTTCATTAACAAAATTACTTTAAGAAGATGAGAAGTAAAATTTAAGTACCTATGTCACACAAGCAGAGTATGTACAAACTGGAAATTTCTTAAGTGACAGTTTTGAAAAGGCATTAACAATTTAATGATTTTTTACCAGTTGAAACCTTTTAAAAAGCAAAGTAATGTCTTTTTTTTTATCATAGCCGTGAAACTGTGTCTACTACAAGATAATCAGAAAAACTATTAATAAAGGACGTAAGAGGTTACATAAGTGCTACATATGACACTAAATGGTTGTTGGCATATGTTTTGTATAAAAATGAAGATGAAATTAACGTCACATTCTTGCTCCCTGCTGGACCTTCCCCATATTTTTCATTTCCACGGAAACCTGATGTTCTTGGGATGCCAGTTAATTATAATAGACGCTCAAAATTTAAATAAATAATGATCTATTGTATAAATTTAATCCCATTACACCAACTGGAACAGAAAATGATTCTCAAATGTCAAATGAAGCTTTGCAGGATATGACATAAGCTACTCAGCATTACTTTTCATTTCCTTAAAGTAGTTTAGTTGATGAAATTGAGTAAAATTTTGTTTAAGGTTTGCTATTAAAACAATGTTTATTTTTTAAAATTTTAACATCCATTATTATTAACTAAGAATTTTAGGATGGGTTATCTATAGGTTACCACCCTTTTCTAGCCAGGATAGGGCTGATGCCTTTTATGCCACCACCCCATAGTGGGTATCAAACCCATGACCCTTGGCCGAGAGTGTTAAGTGCCCATACCTTGACACTCATCGCCATTGGGCCTTCCATTACATCATTAGAAAAGTCCGTCACGCAGGAGCTGCATAACTAAGCACTTTCCTCAGAATTTGGGTAGTGTAGATTGCTTTCCAGAACAATTTGCTTAAAATATCCTACATAAATAAAATAAAAACATGAATAGTTCTCTTTTAAATTTGTAATGAGTAACTGATCAATTAATAATTTGCTTCCAGAGTTATGTTTACACATGGTACCTATTACACTTCGTAATAAATACAAAAAAACTCATATTATCGTATTTTGATCTAACGCAGGAACAGGATACAGTCACTCTAGTGGTAGAAAGCGCTCCTTGCGGCGGCTTTGTGAACCTACGTCTGACGGGCTTTTCTATTGAAATATATTACAAATTAAACCCCCGCTTTCCGATTGACCGATTCAGCTCATTTCTACAACACTTCTTTCTCATGAGTTACCCACGACGTATACCGCGTTTCGTTACAATACAGCAGAAATTACGACCGGTATGAGTATATTAAGAATTTGGGTCAGGAGTAAACCCCCCCTTCTAATGAACCAATTTAGTTTATTTTTACAACACATATTTACCTGTAGATTACCACTACGAATACCGAGTTCCGTTGAAATATACCAAAAATCACGGCTGGTAGTGGCGAATTGGTATTGTGGGTCCGGAGTAAACCCCCCCCTTCTAATGAACCGATTTAGTTTATTTTTACAACAGTTATTTACCTGTGGATTACCACTACGAATACCGAGTTCCGTTGAAATATACCAAAAATCACGGCTGGTAGTGGCGAATTGGTATTGTGGGTCCGGAGTAAACCCCCCCTTCTAATGAACCGATTTAGTTCATTTTTATATCTCACTTTTCTCTCTATATTACCACTACGAATACCAAGTTTCGTTTAAATATAACAAATATTACGGCTGACATAGTCAAATTAGTGTTTTGGGTTCGGGGTAAACCCCCCCTTCCGGTGGACCGACTTTGGTGGTTAACGAACTCGTTCAATCGTTTGCTAATTGAATGCTATATACTAAGTTTTGTGACGAAAAAACAAAAACTCTGGCCGCTATCGTGTTAACAGACATATATATATATATATATATATATATATATATATATATATATATATATATATAAATTTTAACGGGGGTCATTTTCGGTGTCTACTAGGTAGGATCGATAAAGATTTGAAGAAATTTTTCAAAAATTCCGTCATGAGTCCAACCTCAATAGCTACTTTCCTTCGGAGGAAAGTGCTAAAATGTAATGATAATATAAGTTTAATTAAGTACTGAATTATTTTAATTTTAATAAAAGTGCTTTTACTATTATAATTATGATTTCTGATTAATCAACCAATTTTATTTAATAAAAAAAAGATTATTTTTAAACATTTTAAAGAGATTTAGAAGAACATATACATATATGATCATGATTTGTATATCGTCCAAAATATTAGACTCTTAAAGAAAACAAAAAAAATTAATAAATGGTTAACCCATTGGAATCCCATCATAAAACTTTAGGAATAAGTTCTCAAATACACTTAGAAAAACATATAAAATTTTGAAAATTTTTAAAAATACGCTTTTTGAGATATACACAAGTACATTTTTGTTTTTGAATTTGAGAAAATGTTTTCCTTCCTAACCTATATGGTGTTGCATATCATAAGAAAGTTCTTACAAAGAGCTTTAAAATAACACCCCTCCCAGCTCTCTAGCTTAAATATAAGAGCCACAATAGCAATTCAAAAATCTCAGGTACCGGCATTTTTTGTCAATTTTTGAAATTTTACATAGCTATAACTTCCAAATCAGTTGATATTTTTCAATAATTTTTGGTATTTTTCTTAGTCTATACAAAGGCTACCTCCTCACCAAATTTCATCAATTTCTGAGATAGTGAGGTTGAAAATGTTTGTTTTTTGTGTTGATTTGACGTGGAATGACCCAAGTATTTAAAAACTAAAGTAAGAAACTTCAGCCTTTATTAAAAAAAAAAATGTTTCAACATAGTTTTAACAATAAAAAAATATCAGATGAAAAAAGAACACAACGTCCTAAACTGTGCTATGATGTATAGATATAAATTGTATATACAGTAGAACTTGTATAATTCGAACCCCTAGGGACCGATAAAAAAGTTCGAATTATCCAAAATTCGAATTACAAAAGTTTTTGAAAATAAAGGGGTAAAAAATAGAATTTCATATTTTCACATTTTTTAATTTAAAAAAATACTTACATTTTATTTAAACAATAAACATTTCATAAATTGATGATAACGTACATAAGGTAATTTATCAAAAAAGTAAAAATGAAAGTCTATTGTCTTGAAAAAAGTCTTTTTCATGGGCAAGAATTTTTTCTTTATTTTTCAGGTAAGTTGATAAAATGTTTTTCTTTCTTCCTATTTCAACTTCTTTAATTGCAGCTATTTTCTCTGACAACGTTAAAGTTTTATAACTTCTTGGCTCCAAAATCTTAAATCAACAACTCACTGAACTACACTGTTCACCAGAAATTCAAGGCACAAACAATAAAACAGATCTAGGCGCTGACTGACTTATGACTGAATAAGAAATGAAGATGGGAGGGATGGTGGGAGGGAATTCTAGGATAAAACGACAGGATGGTGTATGCAACTACAGCCCCTGGATCCACCACTTTGCAGAACTCCTAGAGTCCAAGAATATGAGACCTCTACATCCGTATCTTACTATCCTTCTTACCCGAGGGGAGAATATTTACACACGATTTAAGATCGAACACTTCCCATCGGAGGTAAAGACTCGTAAAAAATTCGAATTATCAAAAATTTTATTTGAATTAACCACGATTTTTTTACATTGTTTATGCCCTAAATTCTAGGGACCGAGAGAAATATTCAAATTAACCACGATTTCGAATTATCTAAGTTCGAATTATCCATGTTCTACTGTATATATATATATATATATATATATATATATATATATAAACTTTCCGAAGAGTAAGGTTGTCTCTAGTGCTCCGTAGTCTTTGTCGGTAAGCTACCCAGGTAGGCGTGCGGTGCCAACCTGGTAGAGGCTTTGTGCCCGTTTACTGACCTCTCCCCGGCCTTTGTGTCCGGTTACCTTTGTTGTGCCGCTGTTTAGTGTAAAATAACGGTACAATATGGAATCAGCCTCAACTAAATCGAAATGTGATCGTGCAGAGAAGTGCGAGAAGAATTCTTCTGGTGCAAAATCGAATTGGTTCAATGAATCAGAAATGTCTACATGTGGAAGCTCGCCTTTACCTAAATATGTTATCGTAAAAATCGTGGAAGGAGATAAGAATTTTAATACTGTAAATCCCTTCTGGATAAATCAGTGGCTAACATCTTTCTCAAATGGCCTGAAGGTGAGGAAGCTCAGAAAGCATGGTTTACTCTTGGTAGAAACAAATAACGCTACCGTAGCTTCAAAATTATTGAAACAAACACAGTTCGGCACGTATAAAATCTCCGTAACTCCACACTATACTCTGAATCAATCACAAGGAGTTTTTTACTGCCGTGATATTGCCGAGGTTTCTAATGGGGAGATACTCCAAGAGCTTCGCGGCCAGCTCGTAACTAATATAAGACGAATTCCAGTAAAGAAAGAATTAGATAAATCGCCACTCTTCATAGCAACATTTGGAACTCCTTGTATTCCAGAAAAATTGTATATTGGATACTTAGCAGTAAAGGTAAGGCACTATATACCTCCTCCGAACATATGTTTCCAATGCTACAAATTAAATCATATCTCAAAATCTTGCACTAGTGAAAAAATTTGTGGCAGATGCACCGAACCAAAACATGACGGCTTGTGCAATGCTGTTAAGTGCACCTTGTGCAGCAAGGACCATTTCTATAAAGCGTGTCCAATATACGCTAAAGAAATAGAAATAAAAACCAAAATGGTTATCGACAGAATTAGTTACACAGAAGCCAAAAGAAAATTGACAGTGGAAAAAATATCCTCCTACGCCCAAAAGGCTAAGGAAAATGATAGTAAAGACATGTTACAAATGTTGTCAGAACATATTCAAAAAATCGAAAATAGTCTATCTCTACTTGAAGAAAAAATCTCTGGCAAACAAGCTCACCCTGAAGAACAACCAAAAAGTGACCTTAAAAATGCAGCACCCTCTGTAAAAACCACAAAGGAAATTGTAAAAAACAAAAACAGCCCAACCACAAAGAAATTAAGCGAAGCTACTCCTGAGAAGAGCCCACCCAAGAGAAACAAGAACGACAAAAAAGAAGTAATCGTTTTATTGTGAAAATTCATTTCTCATCTAAACTTCATTACTGGACGACCTACTTAATGGTATATATATATATATTTTTCTCTAATTTGCTATGTCTGTACTCCAATGGAATATTAATGGCGTTCAAAGACACTATGCCGACCTGTGGGTCCTGATGCAAGGTGAGGACCGTACTTTCAACATAATCGCTCTACAAGAGACACACACCGCTCCAGGTAAGCAAATCTCCATAAACGGGTATAATTCTTATTATAAAGACTATTTGCTGGGAGGTAAGGCTTGTGGCGGTGTCTGTATTTATGTGAGGGACTGTATCTACAGTGAACCTGTAAGGTTACTGACTACAGCCCAAGCTGTCACAGTCACAGTGTACATGCCTTTCAAAGTTACTGTCTGTAACATTTATCTTCCACCAAGTGAACCTATTGACATTTACACACTCCAAGACATAATCGCACAACTTCCTACCCCCCTCCTACTGGTAGGGGACATGAACTCAGAAAGTACTTTCTGGGGTTCTAAATCTACCAATTCACATGGAAAAATTTTACATACACTCCTCGAAAGAAATGACCTCATCCCATTTAACACGCACGTACCGACACACTTATGTCCCCTACTGGAACTTACACAAACATTGATGTATCTGCCAGCTCTTCATCAATTTTTACACGATTCAATTGGGAAGTAAGTCAAGATCAATTTGGGAGTGATCATTTTCCAATAATACTAACTCCTGATACAGCCCCAATAAATTTTACTTCTACCCCGCGATATGATGTCAAAAATGCGGATTGGAATAAGTTCCAAAATTCCTTTCTAGAAAAGCTTAAAGATATTAAAACGTTCGAAAACTTTTTATCGGCTATTAAATCGGCAGCAGATGCATCAATGAAGAAGACACTAGGTACATATAAAAACCGACCAGTCCCTTGGTGGAACGATGAATGTAAAACAGCAGTAGCTGAAAGAAAAAAGGCACTCCGATTATTTAACGCAAACCCTAGTCAGGAGTTCCTGATAGAATACAAGCGGAAAAAAGCTAAAGCCCAATATATTATAAAACAAAGCAAAAAAAAAAATGCTGGGTCGATTTTTTATGCTCTATTAACAGAAACACCCCTCCAAAAACAATCTGGAATATGATTAATAAAATTAAGCACAAAAGATACAACCCTCCTATTTCAGCCCTAAGGGAGAATAATCTCCTAATAACATGCCCCGAAACTATCAGCAATCTTCTAGGCCATCACTTCTCCTATGTGTCAAGTGATGAAAGATTATCACCAGACTCCCGCAGACTAAAAAATACCTCAGAATCAATTCCATTATTACCGACACCAAAATTTATCCATCCGTTAAACGAACCATTAACAGTGCATGAATTGAGACTTGTACTGACCAAAGTTAAATGTACCTCACCTGGAGAAGACGGAATCTGTTATAGAATGCTGAAAAATCTATCCCCAAGTGGGCTGTCGCTACTGTTAAAGCTATACAATAATGCATATGAGACTGGTTATTACCCATCTTCGTGGAACCAAGCAATCATAATACCGATAAAAAAACCGAATAAAAATGCGACATCAACTGACAGTTATAGACCAATAGCTCTGACAAGCTGTATCTTTAAGGTTTTTGAGAGAATGTTAAATAAGAGGCTTTTATGGTTCCTTGATAAAAATAAGCTTCTATCAGAGTATCAGTGTGGCTTCAGACCGAATCACTCGGCTATAGATCACATTGTTACTTTGGAAAAAGAAATTTTGGACTCATTTATTTCTAAGGAATCTGTATTAGCCGTCTCTTTTGATATAGAAAAGGCCTATGATACAGTTTGGCGCTGAGCTATTCTATCAAAACTAGGCGAATGGAATATTCGAGGAAACTTTTTCAATTTTGTATTAAATTTCCTTTCGAATAGATCATTCCGAGTTAAAATGGGTACAGCTCTGTCTAATGTATTCACTCAGGAAAACGGAGTGCCCCAAGGCAGTGTCATAAGCACGACACTATTCAAAATAGCAATGGACACCGTCCGTGAGCATATTACTCCCCCAGTCAAATATTGCCTGTATGTGGATGATTTGCTTATCTATATTCGAACTAAAGATCTAGAAAATGCCGCAGAGTCCATCCAAAGGACGATAAATAGGCTACAGAATTCGAGCGCTACTTACGGACTACATTTCTCTACACAAAAGACTCAAAGCATAATTTTTACAAAAAAGCGACATATACCACAAATTACATTGAACTTAAATAATACTCCTATCCACTTTACAAACTACATAAAATTCTTAGGACTTATCTTTGACTCTAAACTTACCTGGGCTCCCCACCTAAAAAATCTCGTTGATAGATGTAAAAAATCTTTTCATCTCTTAATGATTTTATGCAATGCAAAGTGGGGAGCAGACAGAAGTGTAATGCTGACATTCTATCGGGCATATACCAGGTCTCTTCTGGATTATGGGAGTGTAGCGTACTCATCTGCCAAGCCCAGTACTCTTAAAATCCTAGACTCAATACAGAACACTGGTTTACGCATTGCAACAGGAGCCTTTAGATCCAGCCCATCTAATAGCCTCCATGCAGAATGTGGAGAATTACCATTGGAATACAGACGTATGCAGAATTGTTTGAAATACTGCCTTAAAACTAAATATTTAAATTGTGTGTCCCAAAATCGACTGACGAGGACTTGTTAAGAAAATACCAAATTCACCATTCAGGCAACGCCCACTGCTGGTAAGATGTAAGATTTATGCACAAGACACTGACCTACTACAAACACAACTCTTACCCAGACCTCCCGTAACATTCATACCATGGACTCTAAACAATTTGAAACTAGACCTAGGACTGACTAAATACAAAAAATCCAATCCGACATCCACACATTCATACAAACACATATTTAAGTCATATCTTGATAAAAATAAAGACACAATGTTTATTTACACGGACGGATCCAAGACAGCTGAGGGCACAGGCGCAGCAGCTGTAATAGGTATAAACACTTTTCAGCTGAAACTAACAAAAAGTACAAGTATTTATTCTGCTGAGCTGCACGCCATTCACCTTGCCCTGGAAAATGCACTCCACATTCAACACCCAAAAATAACAATTTTTACGGACTCACTCAGCGCAATACATGGACTACAAAACATGTACAACGACAATCCCATCATTATGAACATACTAGAACTGATAAACCGAACAAATAAAGAAATAACAATATATTGGCTCCCAGGACATGAGGACATAGGACAAAGCACTCAAGCTGACGTACTGGCTCGGACGACGGCAAGACAAAATCGACTGGACATACACGGAGTTACATTACAAGATATGCAAACTGAAGCCAGAAGATTTACTACAGAGAAGTGGGAGCAAGCCTGGCACATGACGACGGACAACAAACTTCGAGAAATCAAACGAACAGTAAGTGAATGGCCTTCAAGCAAAAGGGATAATAGAAGAGACGAAGTGATGTTATGCCGCTTAAGAATTGGCCATTCCCGACTGACACACTCTTATCTCATGACAAGACAGGACAGACCGACATGTACACAGTGTAACACACCGCTGACTATAAAGCACATACTTACTGAATGTTTACAGCGACAAAACTATGACTTACCTTACAATATGACTGAATTACTCGGCGATGGAAGCAAACATATAGATGAGATATTGAACTACCTAAACAAGACCAACTTACTAACCAGATTATAGCATAAATTTAGAAAGGAAGAAGAGTGAAAAAAACCCATAGAGATTTGTTTATATATACCATTATTATTTATATAAAAAATATACCATTGTTTATTTATATACAAAAAATAATATAGAATGCATGTGTGTGTGTGTGTTTGTATGCAGGTGTGTACATGTGTGCATGCATATTTGTATGCATTTTGTATTTATATTTGTATGCATTTAATGTATTTATTCTATTATATCTTAATCTGTATAATTTGTTCGTATATCCTACTATTTGTATGATTAAAGAAATAAGTAGAATAGTATTCTCCTATGTCTAGAAGTAGAATAAACTATATAAACATAGTGTAATGTATATTTGTATAATTTGATGTATATATATAATAATGATGATGTATATATTGTTGATGTATGTATGTATGTACATATGTGTAATGTTTGTTCTGAGCAAGTCGCTATAGTTGCGAAAAGCTCATAAAATAAATATATAAAAAAAAAAAAAAAATATTCTAGTTATTACCCGGCATGCCATGCTACACATACTTTCTGCAGCTAAAAAAGCAAAAATAAATTAGAACCCAAATAAGTGATATTAAAATCTACTGACTCAAATCTGTAACTTTTCGGGTTCACATTTTGATCGCGTGACCAAACTGTGAGTCCTAGACTATTTTGACCTAACCTAAGATACTCCCCATATCATGACCTACCTGTGCGCCAAGAGTGATCAAAATCCGTCAAACGGTGTGGATTTGTATAAGGAACATACAAACAGACAGACAGCTGGTAGATGTTTTTGACCTAGCCTATGAGTCTGCCCAGATCAAGACTTACCTGTGTGCCAAGTTTGGTCAAATGGTATGGATTTGTATCGGGAACAAACAGACACGTGATTTTTATATACATAGATATATGTAAACATACATATATCTGCATCTGCAAGGTGAAAAATCAGGCTGCTGTGAGCATAGGTCTCACCACACTATCTCCCTATTGTGCCATGTGGTCAAGAATCAGATACCTCAACAGTATCAGCCCCTTTGGGGACTCGTGGCTTGGTAAGGGACTGATTTATATTTTTATATTTAAATACACAAATTCAAAAATTTATTGTAGAAGAGGATACTTCTTAAAGATGTTCAGTAATGCCTAGTTTACTCACAGCTATTGTCAGGCCGCCGAGTCGTGCTACACGGGTGGTGGGGGAACTACGTCATCCAGGCCACCCCAACCCTGCGTCCCTGACAGAGGGGAAGTGTTCCCTCTCTCTTTTAGTACACTCTTCACTGTCTTATATTTGTTTAATATTTATTCCATTTACTTCTCTATTTATTAAATAAATATTTCAAATTAAGGTAAAAAATGTATTAGTTGCAAAAAGAAACATTTAATAAAACAATCATTTTTATTTTTATATAGTTAGTTATTCTAAACTGTTTTTGTTTTTTTAATTCTGTTTATCGCCTGGGAGGGGAAAGCTACCCATCTCTCCTGAATCATCAAGTGACATAGCAGCGGTATTTCTACCATAATCCAAATCGTTCCATTCATTTTCTGAAGAATTATCTAAATCAGATGAACTAGAATTCCTTGAGAAGGAACTTTGAATCATTTGTTCTATCTTCTCTTCACGTAGTGCTTTTTTTCCACCAAGCTTCTCCAATTGCTTCCTTTGTATGTCTTACTGGTTCATTCCAATTTTCTGGAGAAACAGCGTCACATTCCTCTCTCGACAGTCGCTCAACATCGGTGATGTTATATGTCGTATTTTCCTTGGCAACTTTCCCTTTTATTGGTGCTCAAATTAGTTAATCCAAGTCGGAGCCTTCTTTTTAATTATCCACATCAATTGAACAGTCCTGACTTCATCTCTTTATGATAATCACATATTTTTTTTTACCTGAATAATAACATACTGTTAGGTATGAAACTGTTCACGCTACCTGCATGGGCCATGATAAGGCGTCAACCCTTCCCAGTAGTTTTCGGGAAGCCTGAAGTGAATCATCCGTACAGGATTTGCTAATCGTGTTTCCAGCATTTATCCATGACTCATCCAGAAATACCACTTCTTCTAAGCTGCATTCTATGATTTGGCGTAAAAATAAACCTCTGACAGTGATGATATCCCTTCGTTCCATTCTCTCCCTCGGGAGAGAGGGAGAGAGGGAGAGAGGGAGAGAGGGAGAGAGGGAGAGAGGGAGAGAGGGAGAGAGGGAGAGAGAGAGAGAGAGAGAGAGAGAGAGAGAGAGAGAGAGAGAGAGAGAGAGAGAGAGAGAATCATTAATGAAAAATACTAAATTTGTTTAAACTAGGCATAAGTCAAGAAAATTAAATGTTCTATCCATTTTTGTAAATTTTTTTTTTTTATATGATTTTGAAAAATCAATAAATACATTTTTAATTTTGAAGATCAGTTTTAACTTGCATTAAAAACATAAGCACAATAATCATAGTTACTTTTGAGAGTTTATGTGTTTTCAGATTTTATATCAAGAAGAATACCTTCGTGATTGTTACAACCAAGCAGACAATATAAAAGACAGAGTGAAATATCATCGACAAAGGCTATCGTTACCATGGCATACGTTTTCTCATGTTTTTTACATTGCTACTATTACAGTTCTAGGAATCTTCAACAGGCCAACATTCTTTGCTTTTGCTTTTCCCCCTCTATTTTTTTGGTTACTTCGTGGAATGGGATCACAATTTGTAGGCATTGCTGATTTTAACGTTAGAATGATTGCACTTTTTATATGTTCTTTGCCATCACTTAGCTTAATGATTCTTATAGACTCATTCTATTATGGCCGAATTACACTTTTTGAAATAATTTACAAGAAGATAAACATTTGGTCAGATTTAGTTTTGACTCCTTTTAACTTTATCAAGTACAACCTTGATACAAACAATCTAAAGGATCATGGGCTACATCCAAAAGTCACTCATTTTTTAGTGAATGTTCCCCTTCTTTACAACATTCTTGGAATTTATGGGCTATTGGCATTTCTCCACATATTGTACAGGTAATTAACATATTATTCCTATTTATGCATTAGCTATTGCTCATTGTTTTGCTCGATTCATTTAAAATTAGAATGCTTGTTTGCCTGCCTAGTTAACTAAAACGCACCTGCTTATAAAAAGAGGCCATTTGCAGATTTTAGCACTATTGAAGTTTCACTCATGAAAGAATTTTTGAAAAATGTATCCAAATCTTCATCCTACCTACTAGTTACCAAAAATGACCCCTCTTAGAATAAAATTTATTTTTGTTTGTCTGAGTGTTTCATATTTTTCAACATAGTATCTAAATCTGTAAAAAAAAATAGGCATGTTCCATTGAAAAAATGAATTTTTAGTCTCAAGTCCACTTTTGGTAACAAACTGAAATTGATTTTAAGGTCAATCTTTAGAACATGTCCCATTTACTACTATAACGACAACATGAGATTTTGAACAAAAATGTCTTCGTGCATGCCATAGTTATTTGCAGAATGAATTGGAGTAAGGGAAACCCAAATCATGAGGAATTTGCAAACATGATACATTGCTACCTTCAAGTAGGAATCAAGCTTGCAGTTCATAATTACAGCATGTGAAGAATGTATGTGTACTTTTTTGGGAGGATATGAGTGAGACTCAGTCAAATTTAGATGTATGATGGAGAACTAATACAATTAATAGGCAGTGTGTTTGAGAGGGAGTACAATTAAGAGTGGTTATGATTAAGATTCAGTGTAATTAAGAAGTGGTATGTTTGAGAGCCTATAGAACTATTTGTTTAAGTCATGAGTTGTTTTATGTAAATCACAAGAAAAAGATTTACAAATCGAAATGAATGGAATGATAGTTTTAGAACACTGATATTTTGATAGGATAATATTATTATTTAAATTTTAACGTCCATTATTATTAACAACAAATTTTGGGACGGGTTATCTATAGGTTACCACCCTTTTCTAGCCAGGATAGGGCTGATGGCTTTTCTTTTTTCTAAAGAAAAGCCAACACCCCATAGTGGGAATCGAACCCACAACCTTTGACACGGAGTGTTGACTGCTCATGCCTTAACACTCACGACCAACGGGCCTCCAAATCCTTATCCTGATAGGATAAGCTCAGCTTGAGAAAATACTCCAAAAGATTTGAAATTGTTCAGTTTCTTGCCGTTAATTGACTCAAAAAAAAAAAAAAAAAAAAAAAAATTAAAAGGTCTAACAAATAACTCTGATGTTTTGGTTTCTTTGGAGCATGTTTATATTTCATAGATTATGTATGTTTTAATTTCTTAATCGAGTTGCCAAGGAACGAACATAGAATACCCATTCCCTTCATATGACTAAAGTTAAGCAATGTCAGATGTAGTTAGTTCCTGATGTGTGGCTATCTGCGAAAAACTCATTACTATTGGCTTACAAGGGAACATTGTGAAAATAATTGATACATATTTTTTTATATTGGCCCAATCACACGTTTTAAGGGGTGAAACCACCCTTCCAAAGCATGGTATTTTACATACAAAACAACTATGTTAATAAATAGTTTAAATAATAATTTATTTATAACCATTGTAAATAAATATAAATATATATATATATATATATATATATATATATATATATATATATATACACACATTTAATCACTTTCCATTTTAAAATAATTTTCAATCACTAAAATATTCTGGATTTTTGGCAACCTTTTATAATTCTTTTGCTAGTGGTTTCTACCGCCAACTTCTAAAAAAGAGCGAATCGCTACTGTCGCAAGCTCTGTATTCAATATAAATAAATAAATAAATATAAACAAAGATAAGTAGCTTTTATTTACAATGGTATTTGCATTGTGTAGAATGGTACCCAGTAAGCCTCAAAGAGGTAAGAAAGTTAATAAATTGTGCCGTTTTATACAAGATGCAATTAAGTTTAATGAATTTTTTGTATAGGTAGTTGGTAACAGCTTTATTCAGTCCCTATATATTTATTTTCAAGTTACATTGGGTGTGGCATGTCACACACTAGGTTACTTAAATTTTGTTGCAGTAATGTTTCGGCTATAAGCCATTTTCAATCTGTCAATCTGTATGATTGTGCATTATTTCTTATATTACAATCTTCAGATATTGTTTTTATAGATCATGTGCTTGTTTATGGTAATGTCATTTAGAGTTAGGAGGAAAACTCATTTGGAAGGGTGGTTTCACCCCTTAAATGTACGATTGGGCCGAAATTAATAAATATGTATCGATTGTTTCCATGTGTTTAATTAACATAAAAAGTTTCATTAAAATCAGCTCCGGACACTTGGGGATGGTCCCTTGTTAGTACATGAGTAGCACCTGTAAATAGCCAGTTCCTAGAAGTTGATATGCCAATACAAAAAAGTTCCGTAATAGTGCCTAAAGGAAGAACTGATATTTGATACTTGACCATACAGCATGCATGTTGGGAGACAGTGAGGTCAATATTTTGCCTGATTTTTCCTGTGGCTGATAGAGTACAACTAAGCTGAGTTTGCCTATAGGGAAGGGAAACTTGCACAGGTCTCTCCAAATCGACGCTAGTCAAGCACTATGGGAACCAACATAGATCTATCAAGGGGAATAAAAATTATTCTCTTGCCTTGTCCTTCTGAGAGATTTTTGAAAGCATTTTTGTTTTAATTCTGGTTATTAACCCTATCGAGACGGTGGGAGTAGTATGACAGAGGGTACCTGGTGACGGGACCCTCCTGATACCTGCGTGTCCCTCCTGAAGGCTAGTAGCTAGCTTCCTTACACACGCGGTCGAAAATTGTCTTTTTTTTTTTTTAGAGGTTTGTGTTCTCGTATTAGTAATATATATATTCTTTAATTTGTGCAGAACCCTTTCCATGTAACACCTTTGTATTACTGAAAGAAAACATATCTCTGGAAACTGCGATGCTTACTCTGCAAATTACATTGTTTACGCTTCGGAGAAAGCTCACCGGCTTCATCGAAATCCTAGAATGCTCTTCAATATTACTTCCTGGAGCTGAGGAAGGGGCAGGCTGTGATGATTCATCTTCCGAGAAGTCTCAAAAACGCCTACTAAGAAATACCACTAATAGTCTAAAAGAACTGGAGAAACCTACCGCATTTATTTTTTTAAATTTAATTTTCGAGCTTCACAACAACGGCGATTTGCCCTTTTTAAAATACAACAAATACAGATTTATACAAAAATACAAACTTATAGAACTAAATAGAACAAAAGAAAAGAAGCGACCATTCTTATACGATAAAGAGTGAGGTGGCTGCTGGAGAAGCCCACCGTCAGCCAGTCATGGCTTTGTGCTGGCTGCTGGAGAAGCCCACCGTCCAGAATGGGTTAAACATCAGACTGAGTAGAATAGAAAAAGAAAGAAACCAAAGTAAAAATAAAATAAAATTGTTTATAAAAAGGAGAGCTCATATTTAAATAATATATGTATTTTTAATTTGTTTGGCAAAAGTAAATATTTTATTCATTTACTAAATCTTAAAAGTTTTATTTTATTTTATTAAATGGCTAATCTTCTTCTGGATGATTGATTTTAATTTTTTGGACATTATCGATTCGACAGCTGATTGATACCAAATTTAGTAATCCCGTTATGACATGGCCACTGTGGAGGAAGGTTTGCTTTTGCACAATTATGATGTATTAGTGGTGTAAAGAGTAGTTTAGCTTCTGAAGAGGCACCTAAAATGTTGTGAAACATGACAAGCTGATTTAAATAAAAGAATTGGCATGGTTAATTATGTTTTTATTGATCTTACCCCTATTATATACAGGATCAGACTGAGTAGTAAGTAGAAATGAGAAGCGTGGTAGGGGATTTTTTTCTTTTTCTTAATATAAATACATTGACTGATATACTCAACTCCTCAACCATTGCTAAAAGTGATTTCAAATAAATTAAACTAAATAAACAAACAAGAGGCATACCAACAAAAACTAAGAAATATCGAACGGACAGTAGTAGCACATGGGGCGAAGAAGTGGTCCTGACTCAACTCCATATTGGTCATACTCAGCTTGGTAGGACAGTTAATGATAAAACAGAACAGTTTATGAAGAGTGATAAACTGCAGAACAAAGGAACATCAAGACATACATGTAGACTTAACCAAACTTCTTACAGATGGTTGTCATCATTTGAAGCAATCATCCTTAAACATCTTCAAAACAACATTTTCAGAATTTTATTTACAAGCGCTTAATGCATGTCAATTTACTCGCCTATTTTTTATTTTATATATTTATTTTCTAACTTTGTCTAAGTCATAATTTGTATTTTTTTACCAACTATAAATCTATTTGTTTTTTTATTATTTTTTTTGTTTTATTATTTATTTTAAAATTGCTAATATAAGTAACTTATATAATTTTTTTTCCTAAAATGATATACTGAAAATAGCCATAGACAAATAAAATAAATAAATAATTCATCTGTTTGCAATATTCCAGTTGAATTCAAAGGATTAACACCAATTCTTTTGTATACTTTCTTTGAAGCTTTTAGCTTGAGAGATATGATTATTAAATTCTGCTGTAAATCATTACTTTTATTTTTATTAAAACAATTTTTGAAAAAAAATGAACATTTCATGCTATTTCCAGAGCAATAACAAAACGGTGGAGTAGCCTTCCACGAATACAAAGTATACTTGGTTTGATGACAGCAACATTCTTGATTCCTGTAGCTCTATTATCAGCAATTCCACACCAAGAAGCACGTTTCATTATTCCTGTAACATTGCCTCTGGTATTTCTTCATTCTCAGAGAATCCGTCGCATCTCTGAGCAAAGTTCTGTTGTTTCAAGAAAGGAAAATGGATACACTGCTTTTTTGAAGGCTAAGGTGACAATACTTTTTGAAGACAATATTTTTACAGCCTTGTCAGAATTCGTTTAATTAATATCTTTGTTTAGGTGAAGCCAGATGGAAGGGATGGGCTCTTAGCAACTTGGTACATTGTTAACATGATATTTACCATCTTTTTTGGTTTTCTTCATCAAGCTGGCATTTATCCATTGGGTAAGAGGTTCTTTTTTATCATATTTATGTGTACATATATTTTCTTAATTATTTATGCTGAGAACAATCACACTAGTGACCAATATGGATTTAAATTAAATAAAGTATGGGTTAACACTAATCACTGTAATCTTGAATTGTTTGATTTTCACTTTTTTATGAAAGCACTTCTTCTTTGAAGGTCAAATTGAATTTGAAAGCATTATCAACATTATTACTGTCATTATTAATAACTATAAGAAAATTGTTTGTGAATTTAATAATAGACGAATTTGCTTTTAACACATTCTGAATAAATGTAGCTATTGGTTTTGCACTCATGATAGGATGTTTTTAAATTCTATATACAACAAAAATTTGTGTGTATGTGTATGTGTTTCTTTGTATGAACATGATAGTTGCCAAAGTTTTAGTTATTTTGCCCCAAATCCCATTGGACAACATTCCCATAATATTTGATTGGATGAATTCATTAACCAGCCAAATTGGTCCAATAGAAGTGGGGAACCTGAAACCCACCAGTTCAGACCAACCTAGTAAAGTGCCACAAGCGGACCTAATTGCTGTTTAATTGCAACAAAACTTGTATAATATTTATAAATAATAAGTGCGATGTGAATATGCGCAAAATTAGTCGATTAAGAATAAGTCCATATTCAAATTATTAATGTACTCCTACCAGCCATAGTGTTTTTGTTTTTTTTTTGGTTTTTTTTCTTGCAAAATTTTTTATATATTGTTCCCAATCAATGTGAGATATTTTTCGTGAAAATAAATAAAATTATTAGTTTGCCTGTACCGGCCGTTATTTTCACTGCCCTAGGGATATATCTATACATTTTGGATACTCAGTATATACCTTTCTCAACTAATAAGAAAGATATCTATCTTGTGAAAATTAAAAAAAAAAAAAAAAAAATGGTGTATTAGGAGCCATCTAAACTAAAAAATCTGACTCGCTGGAGATTTGTCATCTTAGCGTCAGTCCGTTCTTAGTTTTGGTTTCATTTGGGATAGAAACAGTCAGGGTGTCAGCGATTTGAATCAACTGATTTAAATCATGATTTTAATCAATTGTTTTTTTTTTAAATTTATTGATTTAAATCAATTGTTCTCAGTCAAATGAGAAACCAATTTGAGGTGGAAAAGGCTGCCCAACTGGCATTTTTGTTCAAAGCTTTAGTACTGATATTGCATGTGATTAATATTTCTGTAAAGCTTCATTTCTAAAAGTTTTGAAACAAGTGGATAACTTTGGGAGCATAGTAGAATTGACAGGTCATATATCCAGAGGTTGAAGTTGTCCTATATATTTTTAAACCGGAATTTTGGTAAATTAAAATTTAATGTCATTAATCGGCAAAAATCTTTAATTTTTTTTTATTAAAGACATTAAATTAAAATGTACAGAGAACAGAAATTCCGGTCTCAAAATGTAGGAAAACTTCGACCCCTGTATACGTAATGACTTAATTTTCAAATTTACAAACAACTAAAATCGTTGTTTGTAAATTTGAAAATTAAGTCATTACGTATACAGGGGTCGAAGTTTTCCTACATTTTGAGACCGGAATTTCTGTTCTCTGTACATTTTAATTTAATGTCTTTAATAAAAAAAAATTAAAGATTTTTGCCGATTAATGACATTAAATTTTAATTTACCAAAATTCCGGTTTAAAAATATATAGGACAACTTCAACCTCTGGATATATGACCTGTCAATTCTACTATGCTCCCAAAGTTATCCACTTGTTTCAAAACTTTTAGAATAGTTATTTTATTATTTGCATTGGATACTAAGCAAATAAATATTTTAACTACAGGTTTATATAATGAACAACTAGGTATTAAGCAGTTCTCTATACAGGGTGTATCGCAAGTTAATATCAATACTTCAGGGGGTAAAACGAGAGAAAAAAATGTGGCTCGCCAAAATCAACCACACATTTCTATCTCATTCAGTTCCAGACATATACCATTCTAAAGGTTCTTTAGAAAAAATGTATTTTTTGTAGCACAACTTCAATTTTCTCTGCTTGTACACATTTTCCACATTAACTTTGCTTTAAGGCTAATGAACATGCAATGTTCGCAATCACCTCATTCAAATCGTAATATCAATTAAAAAAAAAAATCAGTCCCGTAACAGGCCACAAGGGCCCAGAGGGGCAGATACTGTAGAGGTATCTGATTCTTGACCATACAGCATACTAGGGAGATAGTGTGGTCAATACTATGCTCCGGCCGCCTGATTTTTCCCTTTGCAGGTACCCATTAATTAATGAACTAATTAATTAAAGGCTGGGTGAGCCTAGGAACGATCTGAGATCCCAAATCCAACCCTCGAATGACGGCATCAGAAGAAAAAATCTTTAGTGCGCACTCGGGTTTTGAACCTGGGTCCTCCAGTTCATTGGTCTAGTGCTCTACCACTGAGCTAACCTCACCCCCATCAATTCAAAAAGTAGAAATTAATATAAGCTTCTGGCTAGTTACAACTTTTGAAAATTCACTAGTCTTAAAAAAAAAAAAAAAAAAAAAAATCCTGCAGACTGCCGAATCTTGCAAAAGTTGTAAAATGTATTCTACTTTCCAACCGTAACTCACAACTGAGATTATCTCTCAATTTCATAATGTAATTAGAATTCTAGAGTGGAAAAACATCAAATAAATAAAATTAATATTATGTTTATTTTCAAGATATTATCAGAAATAAATGAAAATTATTCTTGATGGAATTGATATTAAATGATTATAGTAAGTCTTACACAAAAGTTGAATACTTAAAAAAAGAAAAAATACATCAAACATAAACGTTCTTACAACTTGCCTCCTTGCAGAAAACGCTGACTGAAACCTGGGCACACCACTGTTGTAGTCCTTTCAATCTCATCATCGTTAGCAATCATTCTTCCAGTGTACTATTCATTGGGAGATTTGGCCCTGTGCATTGGCCGGCAAAAAAAACATATCTGTCGTCGCTTCATTTTCACATGTGGGGTTAGCTTAAGTAGCAAGTGCAAAAAGCGCATTTAGGACATAAACCACCTAATTGCAAGGATTCGCGAATCATTTGTGGAAATGAGAGCTAACCATAATGAGATTGAAAGGACTACTTCTGTGGTGGGACCAGGGGTCGTCACTGTGTTCTGCAATGTAATTTTCTTTTAAATAATAAGCATAATATTACTTTTATTTATTTGATGTTTTTCCACACTAGAATGCCAATTACATTATGAAATTGAGAGATAATCTCAGTTCTGAGTGTACCGTTTGAAAGCTGATTAAATTTTACAACTTTTGTGAGATTTGGCAGTCTGCAGGATTTTTTTTATGAAGAATAGTGAATTTCGACAAGTTGTCGCTAACCAGAAGCTTGCATTAATTTTTACTTTTTGAATTGATATTACAATTCGAATGAAGTGATTGTGAACATTGCATGTGCATTAGCCTTAAAGCAAATTTAATGCTGATTTCAAAATTGTAATGAATCATTGAAAAAAATATGTGTACAAGCAGAGAAAATTGGAGTTGTGTAAAAAAAAAACACTTTTTTTTCTAAAGAAGCTATAGAACGGTATATGTCTGGAATGGAGTGAGATAGAAATGTGTGGTTGGTGGTGTGGAACTACATTTTTTGTATAGTTTCACCCCCTGGAGTATTTTCATTTACTTGTGATACACCCTGTACAGACTAGATACATTTAAAAAATCTGATTTCTTAATTTATTTATTTATTTATTAAATCCGATTTTAGTAAAATAATATTCAATTTATATAAAAAAATCCTATTTGAATTCAAAAAATCCGATTTAAATCAAATAAATCCGATTTTTTTTATTTATTTAAAAAAATCATGATTTTTTTACACCCTGGAAACAGTTAATACTTCCTTTTACTGTTTCATAAAAAATGTAAACACTCCCTGAAAAAACATCTTGCTGAAACGTGAGATTTACATGCCACAATGCACAAGAAACTGGGAGTAGCCAAGCGAAAATAACTCACTCCTCCTCCTTATTATTTGTTGTTTATTACAACAAATAATAAAAAATATGCTTCTCATTTATTTATCGTGTTTTAATGAAAAAATCCCCCCCAAGAAACAATAAACAATTTATAACAGAGTCAAAACCCTGTTATAATAAAAAGAATGAAACTGACACTTTTGAATTTTCTTCTTCTTACTTTTGAAATATTCCGAATAAGATCACTCTATTGAAAACTGCATATAAACCATTTTTGCAGGCAGAGTTGGGCAAAAATTATCTTCGGATAACGGATGACGAATAACCTAGGTTATTCGTTATTTGTCATCTATAATTTTCGGATATCCGTTATCCGTTATTCGAAATTATTACCATTTACGTATAGTTATCCGTCATCTTTTATCTTAAGATTTCATTTGAAATAATTTTTCATCTTATGGATGAATTTTTATTCGATGGATAAATTTTCATCCGAAAGATGATTTTTATATTTGGAAGATGTGTAGAAAACCAATTTACTACTTAATCATAATGTATTTATTTATTATTTAAATATAATATAATATGTAATTATTTAAATTATTATTAAATATAATTATGTATTACATTATTATTTAAATATATAATTAAACTTTAAATTAAATTCAACATAGATTTTAAAACTACTCTTTTCTCAAACATTTCATCAGAGAGCCGATTGCTTTTTGGAATATCCGTTATGGAAGCAAAGGAGAACAGCCGTTCGACTGGTGCTGACGATGGAAGTGCCGTGTTGTACTTAAAAAACAATTTCTTGATGTTTAAATATTTATTTAAAGAGTGCAATGCCATGTCTGGGTCGGCAAGGTATTCCAAAACCTGTGAACAAAATATAATAAATCCAGGGTTAGGCATGAGCAATTACTCTTATAATCCAATTACGATTACGATTACGAGGGAAGACATTCCAATGCTCCCGGTCGTATTTTTATCCACGTCCATTTTGAAAAAGAAATGTGTATCTTTAATAATAAAATCGCGCACAAAAAAACAAAAATTTAAATCGAGAAAAAAACGTAAAGAGGAATTGTTTGAACAAAGAACAATTCTAAACTAAAGCACAAACGAGATATGCGATAATATTAATTCTATACTTCTCCTGTGCGATAATATTAATTCTACACATTTAAAAAACAAACGGTTCTTGCCCAGTCATTGGGCAAAGTGCAAACGAACAGTTTGTTTTTGCCCGAATGGATAGAAAAAAGTGGTATTGTGGACAGATAACGAATAAAAGATAACGGATAATCAAATGACGAATAAAAGATAATTCACCCGTTTCTCGAATAACGGATAATTGGTCATCCGTGGTTTTATGATCAATTAATAATGGATAAAAAATTATCTTTTATTCGTTATACTCTTCTAGAGAAACATTTCAATGCATTAAAAAATATCAAAATTCTTCACATTTTCTTGTGTACTTCTACTATAGTAATAATTCTACAAATAAAATCAATTAAAAAATAAAATAAAAAACCAACAGCATAAAGGGAATTGAAAATATTCAAAAGACGTCATCGAATCTCTTTCTCTTGGCAAGCTATATTTCTAACAATGAATTGTTTTTCTTATTTTACTTAATCTCTTTTATTGTCAAATACATTGTCCAACTACGTAGTAAGGTCCAAAAGTTTACAGCCTGGGACTGAAGGAAAGGTGAAAGAAAAAAACTGGTTTTACTGTTTTTCAATATATTCTCCTCTAAGTTCAACAAACTTAATACAACGCTTTGGCAACATTTCTATACCATGAAAAAAATAATTTTCTTCTTTGTTAAAAAAATGTTCTTCCACTGCTGCTTGGAGCTCTTCATCGGTGTTAAATCGCCTTCCACGAAGGTCAGATTTTAACTTTGAGAAAAGGTAGAAATCGCTAGGGGCCAAGTCTGGGCTGTAGGGTGGATGAGAGATTTCTTGGAATCCACAGTCCTTCACAGCGGCCTTGGAAATCAATGCTGTGTGGACAGAGGCATTGTCGTGAAGGAGGCAGACACCTCTGCTTAACTTCCCTCGCCTCTTCTCTTTAATGGCGTCTCGTAACCGGTGAAGTAGGGCTGCATAATACTCACCATTCATTGTGGTATTCCTTTTTTTAAAATCTATCAGTCGTATTCCTTTACAGTCCCAAAAAATTGTGGCCATTACCTTTTTTGTTGACTGCGTGACTTTTGCCTTTAAAGGAGGCGCTTCTCCTGGTCTTCTCCATTCCTCTTTTGCTGAGTGGGTCATAATATAGAACCATTGTCTCATCCCCAGTTACAATTGAGTCCGAAAAATTCCTTGGGTCGGCATTATACTCGCGTAAAAATTCATTGCAGCAGTGAACTCGTTCCTGTTTTTGAGCAGCTGAAAGAATTTTTGGAACCCATCTTGCACTAACCTTGTTCATATGCAAATGTTCTTTGATGATCCTCAAAACACTTGGTTTTGAAAGCCCTAACCTCGCTGCTATTTCCTTGGTTTTTAGTCGCCAGGCAGACAGCAATTCAGATTCCACAAGTTGGATTGTTTCAGAAGTGAGAGCTTCCAATGGGCGACCGGGACGTGGGTCATCTTCTAGACTTTCTCTCCCTAACTTAAATAATTTTGCCCATTCTTTCACTGTGGAATACGAGGGGGAGGACTGCCCGTATACACAATCCAAGCGCTCTTTAATTTGCGCAGGTAAGACCCTCTTTACAAAAGAATTTAATTACTGCACGGTACTCGAGTTTGAACATTGTAAAAATGGGGAGTTTCCTTCAAGGCTGGACACTGACTGACAAGACTGAGGAAGTGCGGGCGATGGGTATGGAGTGAGCAGGCATGGACCTGCATAGGCGTGCAGGTCCCGGCACGTTTGAAGGAGGGGAAGCAGGACAGGCCGGAAACTTATGGATCTTACTACGTATAAGCAATTAAAAAATAACAAGGGATAAAAACAGACAAAAAAAAAAAGTTCGAATAAACAAAATTAATTACTTCAAAGTTTATGCACTTATTTCTCTGATTGACATCGCTTATTCAAAACTTTCTTCAGAACCTTTTTTGTAGCCCATTTTTTTGTAGAACTATTCCAAGTTCTAGATTGTTAGTATTCCATACCCCCAAAATCCTCTCAGCCCCGCCCCCGGAAATTATATTCTATATTCACCTGAACATGCTTCTCATTAACTTTTTTTTTTTTATAACAAAGCGTTTATTAACATCTGCACAAATAATATAGTACATTGGTTAATTGTGATAAATAAATACATTTTTATGATTTCAAATAATGAGATTACAGAAAAAAAAAATAGTACATACTTAAATTAATTACTAAAAAAAAAAAAATACATAAAAATCATAGCTAAAAGGAAAAAAAATAAAAAGTAATAATATTGGAAAAAATAATAAATAAAATATAATAATTATAAAATATAATTTTAATAGAAATTTGGAAGGAGCCAATCATAATTGACACTTCCTAGTTAACCACTTTTATTGGTCCTTTAAGTACGAAGTTGATGGCGAGGCCAAGATCTCTTTAGCCTCCTAGGATCTCATTAACTAGCCTTGTTTTATTGAAAAAATAATCCAATCAAAATAACAGCAACCAATTAAAAAATAAGGCATACAACATAACAAAAAATTAATAACTGAGGTAAACCGAGAGAAAAAAAGAGGAACTATTTCATGAGCTTGTTTGAGTTTAATATTATCAAATGTCAAGCACATCATTTTGCGACTAACGGTATTAGGACCTTAGAAAGAGAAGCAAGTATACAGCTATCGACCCCTCGGCAAGTCACCGGCGTAGTATGTTTAATACAAGTAAAGGAAATTCTGGAATCGCCTTTTCTCAGAAATGGTTAATCTAATGAAAACAAGTGTGAGGACATGTTTTGTACATAATTGCACGATCTGCCATTTTTGTCTGAACTATTTTTATCATAAATCTAAACGTTTCCCTGAGAAATCCTAAAAACCTTTTTTGCGAACTTTGACCTCGAATAAAATTGTTCATGGGATCGATAAGGGCTTTTCCCAATTCCCTTATAATGTTGTCCCTATCTTTCACGCAAATTTTCAGGTTGCTAGGAATTTATGCAAAGGTACTCATATTTTTCTAACTCATCTATTTCTAACAACAGAAAATTGGTTCTCATTTTAACTATCCTGTTTAAACACAAATACATTTATCTAATATAAGAATTACAAAAATAAAAAGCAATAAAAAACTAAGGAAAAGAGACAAAAATTACAAAAAGAACGACAAAAACCCATTCATAGGAACAAAACAGACGTAAGTTTTAAGCACTTATTTCTCCGATTGACATAACCTAAACAAAAATAGTTTTAGAATCTTTTTTGTAGAGAATTTAGTAAGCTTTCAAATAGTTTCTACCCACTTACCACGATTTCCCAACCGTGTTCGAGATATTAATGAAAGTATACGAAGTTCCCAAAACTTTTCATGTCTGTTCATAAAATATTTTCCTATATAAAACCCTTCCTTAACTCCAAACATAACCAAAAGTTTAACATATTAGTTTTGATGAAATTCGAACATGCAAAAAATGTTTCAACTGAATCCCATGATTTTAAGTACCAAAACCAAAAACGTTATTCAGCAACTATTTTTCCAATTTTCTCGAAAACGGTTAAAGCTATCGCCTTAAAAATGGTTTCATTCGTTTTCCTAGGCCAAGAAGCCTATAAAACAAGTACTTGCATGCATATGAAGTAAGCGGAACGATTTTTTTCGCGCGACATTCGCTCCAAAAACCATGTACCGGTGGGCAGATTCTGCTGGTTAACGAACTTGACCTTTCAAATTAGACGAAAGATTTTTGTACCAAATTTTTTTATTAAAATTTTCAATAACTTATTTCGTTACATAATTTTTATTTATTATCATTTCTTAATTTAAATTATCATTTTTCATTCTTCATTTTTAAACATTATCATTATCAAAACTATCTTATCCTAAACTAATATGATTATTAAATTTATGATAAATTTTTAAATATTATTATTATCAATTAAATCTTATATTAATATAAATCTTATTTTCTTAAAAAAAAAATGCTAAACTAATAAATTTTATAAAAACACACTAAACTAATAGATATTAATTTTAAATTTTTTTCATGAATTTATTCCTGGTCGTTAATATTTTCTTTGCAGCAGTCCAATTTCTTTCTATAAAAGTGTTTTATACTTTTCCTTGGAGGCCGATTTAGCTTTGAAATTTTTTCTACTCTAAGTTGTCTTTTATATTTATAAAGAGTTTTTATTTTATTTTCACATTTTACATTCAAAATCGTTAAATGATTATCTTTATTAACCTTTTTATTCAGCTCCTTTGGAATATTTTCATTTCGTGTATTATAGCCTCTTATGTTTATAATAAATTTGTAGTCATCAGTTAATTTTTTAATGCTATTTTGTTTCACAATCTTATTTATAACTTCTGTCCTTATTATACTTCTGAAATTATCATTAATTATCTTTTTATTAATTATTTCATTTGTATCCTCATTATCATTATTTAATTCAGTTAATATTTTTTCTTGAATTGTATTATCTTCATTTATTAAACAATTATAGTCATTTTTATTTTTAATCAACATTTTATCATCTTCAAATATCTGGTCATTACTACCATCACTACTATCTAAATTGTCCTTTATTGTTTCATCCAAATCATCATTATGTATTAATGTATCGTCATTTTCAACTAAATTTTCATTATTATTTTCATTTATCTCAATGACCTCTTCACTACTTATATTATTTTTATTAAAAAGGTTATTATTCGATTTTTCCAACTCTATCGTCTCTTCATTCTGATTTTTACCCATATTATTTAAAGTATTACATAAATCGTCCAATTTTTTATTATTTTTACTTAATTCGAACTTTAGTTCTTTATTTTGTTCGATCCTATTTGCGTCAATTTTATCTTCCAATTTTTTATAATTTTTACTTAATTCGGACTTTAGTTCATTTTGTTCGATCCTATTTGCATCAATTTTATTTTCCAGTTTTTTATTTTGTTCCAATAATAGCCTCATCAAATGTTCTAGGCCTTGAGGATGCATCTCATTATCCCTTTCGGAAGTATGGTTCCCGCCATTGGATATAATTTCCGTTCCTAAGGAACCCGCCGATTCTCTGAATGCTATTGCATCATCCTCCTGCAATTCGTTTTCACGTGTTTCGACTATAATATTTATTTCTCCCGGTGTTGTAAAAAATACGTATTCCGGTGATTCTACACTATTTTCCTCACCGTTATTTTGAATTTGTTCAATATTCACGTCAGACATTTTTATTTTTAAAAAAAAATTATTTTTAAGTTTTATTTTTAATATTTATTTACTGTTTTTAATTTCAATTCACTCGGCCGTCTACGTTGGGCGCCATTAAATGTAATGATTAATTATTATAAAAAAATGATTGCCCCACGTTGGGCGCCATTAAATGTAATGATTAATTATTATAAAAAAATGATTGCACCTCGTTGGGTCGCCAATAACTGTTAAGATTAATTATTTTAATAAAAATAATGAAAAAATTGAAATTACATTTATTATATGAATTTAACTTAATCTCAGGGATCCAAGTTCCGAGTGAATGAACGAAATAATATTGATTCTTAGACAATTCTGAGATACTAAACAATATTAAACTACACACAAACAATAATAAAATAATTGACAGCTACAAAAAAAACAATTTTTACCTCTAAGTCAATCCGCTTCCAACAAAACCTCAATACACTCGGTATTCCTTGGAGGAGAGCTCTGCATTCAAACAACCCTGAGAACCAACAGACTTCTTCTTCAATACAAGGCTACTGTAATTAAATGAGGACAGATCCAGCTCCTCATTCCATGAATGCTGGGAATAGACAGACTTGTTCTCCCTATGGCTGTTGAGACTAGAGTGAAGCTATTCGAGCAAGCGGGAAAGTTTAGCGTCCTTGCTTCTTAACTTCCGCAGTTTGCCGGATTATATATAAAGATAACAATTATGTTTTTTGCAATACAAATAATTAATTTATTGTTATCTGGATGTACATTTAATATGGATATATTGTATACCAGTATTGTCCAAAAACATTATTAATTTTGATCGTATATATTACGATGTTATTTGTACATATGGTTTGTGATTTGCGCGGGCTTTTCAAAATATCGATGGTTATTTGAATTTAAAAATATTTTCAAGAATGTAATATATCATTACAATATATATATAACAAATCAGTCCCTTAACAGGCCACAAGGGCCCAGAGGGGCAGATACTGTAGAGTATCTGATTCTTGACCATACGGCACACTAGGGAGATAGTGTGGTCAATACTATGCTCCGGCCGCCTGATTTTCCCCTTGGCTGCTTCGACTGCTAGAGTCATTAGCACCCAAGGTACCCATTATTAATTAAATTAATTAAAGGCTGGGTGAGCCTAGGGACGATCTGGGACCCCAAATCCAACCCTCGAACGGCAGCACTAGAAGAAAAAATCTTTAGTGCGCGCTCGGGTTTTGAACCTGGTCCTCCAGTTCATTAGTCGAGTGCTCTACCACTGAGCTAACCTCGCCCCCATATATATATATATATATATATATATATATATATATATATATATATATATATAAATATATATATATATATATAAATATATATATAAATATATATATATATATATATATATATATATATATATATATGTATATTTTTTTTTTTATGGTAGGAGGAAAATCCATCATGGACACCTGGCAAGGAGAAAACCAGATAGTATCGGACTCCAACCGACTAAAAACCTCCCCCCCTTGTTCTTCGCGATCATGATGGAAACCGCTTACGCATTACTTCATCATGATAGCTGTCTAATTAACCTTCATTGTAATTTCTTTCTCCTTCATCTCTACAATTGTCCTGATCGCGATGTAGGAATAGTTCCATGCTTCCTCTGAAGTTAAGTCTCTCATCATATTTACAATATCAAACGTCTTGTTGGTAGCCATACTGTAGATATATATATACACAAATTTGAACCACCGTTATTTTCGGTCTCTAGGGGTTCTGAAACACAAAATTTTCTAGTCAGCACTTCCGGATTGTTTCAGAAAAGTAGGCAAGAAGAAAAAAAATTTCTATTTAGGTAGTAAATGTGAGTTAAGCAATTTTTGTTTACTGGAAAACCTGTTAAAAGTAACTATGAGATATCTGTGGAAACATAGTAACTAAAAGTTTGAAATAAATGAAAATTTTATTTGCCCATTTTTGAGTTAAAGATTGTCAGTGTTAAATATGGTAATCGCAATACTTCACTTATGTCCTGGATGCAGATGACCCATAAAAAACAACACATTACAATAATTACTTCTTTGGTTTACTTTATTATAGATTTGTTAATTATCAAACATATTTTTAGAAGCAAACTGATCGGACAGATCTCACTCTTAACATAGCAACTAGCATTTTATAATAATAAATAGTTTTCAAAATTACTTTTTCTACTTTTGTCCCTATTTAACCTTCTTAGTAAATAAGTTTGCCTCTAAGTTTTGTCATAATTTCTAATATTATAAGTTTGCCTATAAGTATTATAAGTTTTCCTTTTCTTCTGCACTAACCATTAACTGTACAATATTTTTTCGGCCACTATTTTTTGATAATAGTTTGATTCATATTTCCAGTGAATCACTTGCATAAAGAAATAGAGGCAAAGCCTCGGCTCACCACTCTTCATTTAGTCACTTCACATATTTATCCAATTCCAATTTCTCTTCTTCAAATTAAATATGGTGCTGCAGCTAAAGTGATCTCCAATACCACCAGGTAATGATTAAAATTGTGTAAATTACCAAGTAAGGCTTTCTTTTCTAATAATTCTTAATAATTACCTCGCTCTGTCTCTTTCAGCTGATGTATAATTAGTGTTCCATAGTTAATGTATAACTAAAGTAGGCAAATGAAACTGGTTATAATATATATTTGTAGTCTACGTTTGTTTACATATTCATCATTATACTTGATATTTTAATACATGATTCACTGCAGTTTTGCAATAAATTGTATTTATCATTGAACAAAATTCAAATAATTGCTTTTGAAATTAAAAAAAAAAAAAAAAAAAAAAAAAAAAAAAACAATTTTAACATCCTACGATCATTTTAGTGAGTGCGAAAGTTGTGGGAAGCTATAAGTCAAGTCCTGATTTAGGCCTTGAGCATAGAATCATCAAAGAAGTTATTACTCAATATATAAACAAGGGATATTCCATTAATTACATCAATTGTCTTTAGTGGGCCTTTAATAGGAAAGAAAGTCAAATTTGTTTCAATTTTCAATATTAAGTTAGTATGGATACATTTTGGTTGTAAGTAAATATAGGATTTTTATTATACACACGTACACCTCTGTATTTGTATGTATTATATTTTTCCAAAAATGCCCTTCTATTAGTTTAATTTTCTTCACTTTTTTTGTTCCAGGCGGTATCAAAGGTCTCGCGATGTTTACACCCACGAACTTGGTTCTGCAGGCATGGAAGAGGTGATGCAAAAAATAATAGGTCTTTTAGAGATGTCTGAACAAATATGGAAGGAAAAAAAACTGAAATATCGACTTTATTATGCATCACCTAGTAGTATGAGCTTCGATTTTCGAATGGCATGCTTAAACCAAAACATCACTGTGAAAGTAGAGACTGCTTTTTATCCCCACATTTCAACAGAGGCTCTGCCTTATGGTGAAATAAGTAGTATTCTGTCTCAACTTGGACTTGTTCTTTATAGAATCACTGCAAGTTAAAATAACAAGGTTAAATTTTAATAGGCAAAATAACATTCCAATATATTATAAGCACAAGATTTTGGTTTTAAAACATCAATTTTATTGTATTTTAATATGTTTTTTTTTTTCTTCTTCTTCGCATCATTGAATTTGCAGACTGTAATATTGTGTTACTCAGGTGTACACAAGAATTTCTTTCTTATAAGTTTCATTTTTATGTTCTATTTTCTGCATTAGACAAAAGCTTCAGCTTTGAATTTTCTGAGCTAGAGGATATAGATTATGTAAATAATCGGAACAATGATTCTCGAAGTAATTTACTTAGAGAGCATAACTTTATTGAAATTAGCCCCAGATTTTACTTCTTTGTTGAAAATTCTACCTTGGTTAATAATAATAATAGTTATAATTTATAGATTTCTAAGTGATTATTTTTTTAGTTAAAACAAAGAAGTTAAAATTAAATTAAGGAAGACTGTAACTCTAGTCCAAAGTCAATGTGTAAATTTTCCTTAGCCACAATTCTTGTTTTTTTAGGGTTTTAACGTGGTTCTAAAGGATCTATAATTATTAAGTTAAAATGTATTTATATTTATGTAATTATTTATAAGTATAACATTCCACTTTCCATTCTTGTAATGAATTCCTGAATCCAACATATCCCTACCAAACTATGAATAAAATTAAATCATTCCAATAAATGTTGTATTTTATTAATTATTGCTTTCCTATGGGATTAATGTATAGTTGTGATCCTCAGTTCATGTTCTCAGTGTAATACATATGTGGAGGAAACGGCACTTCAAAGCATCATACATTTTTAAATAACAATATTACTTTTATTACATATATAAAAATATACAATTGTTATAAATTAATTTTACATATGTGGCATGGAATAGTGTATACTGATTAATCAATGAACAAATTAAGCACAATAAAAAAAAAAAAAATGTTGTTTTTTCCCCTCTAATTCTTTTAAAATCTAAAAACATAAATTGATATCTTGTAAAACTACAGAACAGAACATACGAATCCAAGTATTGGTTAGAAAGAAATATAGTATATTGTTTTAATATTTGATTTATTTTAATTAAGTTCCTTTCTGATAATTTTTCCTAATGAATATTTTTAAATGAAATTCTAGAAATATTTTCTTTTTGTTAACAACAACATTTCCTATTAAAAGAAAAATACATTTCCACAAAATAAAATAGAAAACTCAAACCCCTAATGTCAATAACTGCTTTAAGGGTTATGT
The DNA here is from genome assembly GCA_946811695.1 of Gonocerus acuteangulatus. Lineage (NCBI taxonomy): Eukaryota > Metazoa > Arthropoda > Insecta > Hemiptera > Coreidae > Gonocerus > Gonocerus acuteangulatus. Next base: position 91,013,172 of record OX328123.1, read on the forward strand.
AATGTTATTTTAATTTTAAACTTTGAGGAAATGAAGTTCTTCCAATATAATCTTGAGGAGATTGCAACACCATGCAAAGAAACAATTGTACTGGATCCATCTCAAGATCCCTAAATGTATTACAAAAGAAAATATAACCATTATCTTGCTAATGAAAATTATATGACCATTAGAAGTTATGATAAGGGGAATTAGAAACAACTAAGAAACACATCATTACAAATGTCAATATAAGACTAACTAAGTAAACCAAAATTTTGATTTCCTTTAGTAATATTATAAAGTAGGATGAGTAAATAATTATAACGAAAATAAAAGTAGGAGCAAACTTAAGGAAGTTTTTGATTATAACTTAAACTTAACAAATTGATGAAGCTTACAAAAATACTATTCTTGAAACAGAATTTGTCTTTATTGCATGCAATCATTTTAAATAGGAAAATTTAATACAAATACTAAAACAAAATATTAAGTACACATTTTTTCTTTTCTTAGCAAAAGGAAAGACAAATTAATAATGTTAGAGGAATAAATTGAACCCTATACAATGTTCATAATTATAATTATCCACTAAATATAATGTAACTGTGCTTTACTTCATGTTTTGAACAGGGAAGTTATATAAAATTACATTGTACACAGAAAAAAAAAAAAAAAAAAATCAATGGAATATTTATCACTAAATATTAGTCCAAAACTTTTTTCATTTGAATTAATGTTATATTATTTTTGTCAGATGTTGGTTTAATTGCTGTATACGTTCTTCCATGATCTCATAGATTTATTAAAGAAAATCACAGAACAAACATTCATTTATCCAGGAATTGTTTAAAAAAAAAATAAAAATGGAAGGGATCAACTCAGGAAAAATAGTTTTAATTAATTATTCTGTAAATTACTCTGTAGTTTTAATTAATTACACTATGGTCACAAATTAATTATGGTCAAATACCTTTCTACAGATATAAGGGGAAAACATAAATAATGCCGACATGAAACAATTTCTGAAGTTGAAAAATACCTCGACACGACAATCTTTGTAATCTGAAATGTCATTTCCACTCGGAGCAATCAGCGATCAAAATGCTTAGTGTTGAAACCATTAATTCAGCAAACAAAACAATTTATGCAATAAAAATAAAATATAACTCTTAAATATATAAATTCCATACTACAATATAGGATTTATTAACAACATTTTATGATAAATTCAATTCGTACTACTTTTCTGAACCTATACAATGAGATCTTTAAAATCACAATATAGATATAATCATAAAATGTTTAGCATAATGACACAAGTTATAATTCAAAATAATAGTACCATTTCGTATGAAAAGCATATTCAAGCAGTTTTTTTTCATAACAAGCACTTCTTTTTTCTTTCAACATGAACATATATTTTCAGTTAATTTGCTCATACTTGCAAAATATTATTCTTTTGTGTTATAAAAGAATTAAAAATATAATATATTTTAAGTTTATTAACAAAAATAACAGTGAATATATTTTATCTTTAAAGAACTTTACAATGAAAACTTGTGCACCAATAATGTCTTATATGAAAGAAAATGTTCAAATAAAATGAAACAGCAAAAAAAAAAAAAAAAAAAAAAAAAACAAAAAAAAAAAAAAAAAAAAAAAAAAACAAGGTAACCACAATTTATAGACGAAAGAAGCCAAATATAAAATGCTTGATCACATATTTAGTACTGAAATGATTTACCTATTCTATAATAAAAGATGAACATACAATCTGACCCTGAGAATATCCTATTATGTAATGACTGGATTGTATTAGTAACAGGGTAGACGTTAGTGCTACACTAACGGTCAGAGTTGGGCATAATTTTATTTATAAATAAAAATACGAATTTATTCGTACTTCATATATTTGTGAATACGAATATAAATAAATTCTTATTCATAAGTGTGAATACGAATTTATTTTTATTCATATATATTAAATATAAAAATACAAATAAAATTTTATTCGCAAATTTTTCTGCGAATAAAAATAAATTCACAGAAAAAATTGTAAATAATCACAAAATATGTGAATATTTACAAAAAATCAAGTGATTACAAAAAAAATTACATTAAAATATACGAATAAAAATTTATTCACATTATAATTTGTGAATAAAAATTTATTCACAGTAAAATTCTCAAATAAATTATGAATTTATTCGTATTAAGATGATGTTACGAAAGTGATTTTTTTTTTTTTTTTTTTTTTTAAAGGCGTTTAACGTCTAGGTTATTAGCGCCTAGATTTTTTGTTTAAGTACCTCCGTAAAAAAAAAAAAAAAAAAAAAAAAAAAAAAAAAAATCACTTTCAATAACTTTCGTAATATCATTTTAATACGAATAAATCCATAATTTATTTGCGAATTTTATTGTGAATAAATTTTTATTCACAAATTATAATGGGAATAAATTTTTATTCACAAATTATAATGTGAATACATTTTTATTCGTATATTTTAATGTGATTTTTTTTGTAATCACTTGATTTTTTGTAAATATTCACATTTTTTGTGATTATTTACAATTTTTTCTGTGAATTTATTTTTATTCGCAGAAAAATTTGCGAATAAAATTTTATTTGTATTTTTATATTTAATATATGTGAATAAAAATAAATTCGTATTCACACTTATGAATAAGAATTAATTTATATTCGTATTCACAAATATATAAAGTACAAATTTATTTATATTCGTATTCACAAATATATGCAGTACGAATAAATTCGTATTTTTATTTATAAATAAAATTATGCCCAACTCTGCTAACGGTTTACATTTTGTCGAAGTAAGACAAGGCTAGCCAAGAGCAACAGGATAATCGTGTTAGCTCTTATTTTGTCGATTAAATAAATACTCTCTATATACAAAAATATACATATTAATGAAAACCAATAATAAACTTTACCATAACAAGTAAATATTCAATAAAACAATTAATGGTAATAACAATGTTTAGAAAAATTTCTGTTAAAATGATTCAGGAAACATAAACATGATCTAGTATGTATATATATACATATATACACATAAAATATTCTGTTTTCACTATAAATCTGTTGATAATTAGTAAAAGATAAAAGAAAATGCTACGTAGTAAACAACATAGTAACTGAAAAAAGTTAAATAAATCTCAATTAAATGATCTAATATTTAAAACTCGTTTAGAATAAATGAGGGATAATGAGAAACTACTCAGTTAGTTGGAATGTAGCGGCAGAGGTTTCATTTCCATAGCTCCAGGGAAGGTCTGTGCCAAACTTGCTGATATGTGCAGCATTCTTTGCTCCATATAGCACCTGCAAAAAGAGAACATTCTTTTTAAGCCAATGCAATTCCAATTGAGGTCCCTAATGATACTTTTATCACTACAAACTGATCCAGAAAGTCATTCACTAAATCATTGTTTTTTTTTTGTTTTTTTTTAACGGCACATCAACCATTTAGCACCTCTCTAAATCATTGTTATTCTAAAAAAAACAAAGCCTTTAATCTCCAGCATTTTTCACTCAAGACTACCTCCCTCTTCACTAGAATACAACCATAAATTAAAAGCTGAAACACTCAACTTGAATAGGACTTTCCATTAATAGGCCCATGTCCCAACTGTTCGAGAATGAATATTTACAACATAGGATAAATATGTCAGCTGATATGTTATGTGCAGAACATATCGTCCTTACCATGTCAAACTATCGAATATGCAAATCGGAGCTAACTAGGTAACGAACATATTCTATCCATTGTCAAAGTAATATATTGAAAAATAGTCTTATTCGATACTTTATTTAAGGCATTAAAGGCTATTCTAAAGGAGTAGGAGTTCTGACAATTTGCGACAAGCCCTATCGTCCACAATCCAAGAGGAAAGTCTCGAATCTGAAAAATGAGTTTTTGCATATTCGATAGGTTGACATAGCAGGGACGATATCACCAATTAAATAAACAATTGATTTTTAAATAAATTTAAAAAATATATTAAACAGAGATTTAGTCAGTGACTAAAAAACTCGAACACTAAGATTAATTTCTGTTTCAAACAATCATCCACAGCTTAAAATTACAATTATATAAATCAGAAGTTAACTGTGATAAATAACAATTGTGTATTTGTTATGATATGTCACAAACAAAAATTATTCAAACAAAAAAGAAGTTAAAAGAGACTAGTTCTCAAGAGCAAAATGGAAGAATGAATTGATACGAAATCTAAATTGCTTCAAAGAAAGCAATAATAATCTTGTAAACGTAAGGAGTAACATGGACTGAGGGTCTCCCTGTGTTCTATAGGTGTACCGTGAAGAGAAGAACCAGGCAGGGTGCATGCGCTGCCTTCAGCCCATGTGAGGGAAGGCCTAGTTCCCGTCTGGCCAAGCCTCTTCTGGTTCTTTTGTTTGCAGTCGGACTATAGTAGCTAACACCTTGGATTCTCAAGGGGGTGAGAGTCCCACATGCAGCAGGTTGATTTCTTTCATCTATGGGCTCGCTGAAATAATTCCCTGTTCCTCAAAGGATGTTTAGGAAGGGTGGAAACATAGCCTGACGCTAAAGGCCTAGATTAAGGTGTGCCATAATAAAAAAAATAAATAATAAAAATACTGACTTCACAGTTAATCATTTCTCATCATACACAACCAACTTAGAAAAAATAAACAACAATCTTGAATATTTTCCAAGAATGGCTTGTTTTCCAAGCTGGATCCATGTTCTAATGCACAATATGTTGCCTGGATTCGACCTCGGCTTAACTAACATGCAATGGATCAGTAAAAATGAAGATCCAGTAAGGAAGACTGAGATCAAATCATCCCATAGGAAAAATTGAACACGTTTTTTTTAAACAAATAAAATAAAAGTTTTTACCTCGTTATCAATGTAACTTTGACAAGGGTAGCACCAAACAGATAGATCTGAAAAGCTGAGGGTAAGAGGATGATCCGTTTCTTTATTGTGATCCATCATGTGACCGTTAACATGGCGTCCACATTCCACCTAAAAGAAAAGCATGGAGTGTTAAATGAGTTAACAGGGTAGTACTTTAACTTTTATAAGAAAGCCATAAAATGAACATGATTTTCGCAATTTAATTCTTCCTTTTTATTTTAGAATGGTTCCTCCCTCCATAGGAAGAAAATATTTGCTATATGGAGGTATATTTATTTATATATATATATATATATATATATATTGTAATGATATTTTACATTACATATTTAAAAGTTTTAAATTCGAATAACCGTTAAAGGTAAGAAAGGCGGGTAAAGACGAATACAAGGTTTGCGGAAAATAAAAAAAAAATTTTTTTTCTTATATTAATTTTCATCAAAAATTAAAAGTTTTAAATTAAAAAACTAACACAGAAAATTCTGAAAATCCAAAAAAGCTCATTGATATGTTGGATTCGTTGCTGGGATAAGCAAATATTATTTGTTATATTTGTCTAGCAGTCGATACAGGTAGCATTGGGGAGACCGGTATGACGCTCCCGCCAAGAAACAACGCCATTCCGAATGCAGCCTAGTTCAATGTACAGCTGGTCTCATATGTCAGTCTATTGAAAGCAGTTCAGTCTGTTGAGTTAAAAGGAAGATACAGTTGTAACGAAGATCCTGTCCTATGCAGTTAATACCGAGCTGGCTTTATATCAGGTAATGCTTGTTTGTCCTATTTCTGAATGTAACTTATCTATGAGTTTTTTTCTTCTGTTGTTTTGGTATTTTATTATTTAAAATTATCTTTGTTTTACTTTACTGGACTCGAACCCGACCCCTGAGATAAAGAGTTTATTAAAATTAAATATTATAAAATTTTTATTATATTGGCTCCTAACGTAGAGGCGTAACGTAAATAAATTTATTAAAAATAAAACATTTTATTTATATTATAACATTTTGGCACATCAACGTGTGGCTATATTATATTTCATTTTATTATATTATAACAATATATATTTCTGTTTGCTCTCTCACAGGCTCAAAAATTGTCAGATTTTGATGAAATTTGGCACAATAATCTTTTCTCTGATTTGAAAGGTCAAGTTCGTTAACCAGCAGAATCCATCCACCGGAACACAGTTTTTGGAGCGAAATTCACGCTTCAAAAATTGTAACACTTACGTTTTTGAGTTTATATGCTTGCAGATACTCATTTTATAGGTTCCTTAACCCTATGATTGCTAGGCTATCTGAGAGACACCGAGCTCCAGGTTCTACAAGCTCTGCAGGCTGATCCTACCCCCAGTGCGACGCAATCTGAACCCTATTCTCTTTCCTCCCTGGGCTTCTTAGGTTTTGAACTAGAGTGTACCCATGCAGTGCACCAGTTTAGGCCTCCCTTATTAAGTCGATAGGACCATGTACAATAATGTTATGGAGTCGCCCCCATGGTCTAGTGTCCATCGCCTCAGATTCTCAAGCAAGAGATTTTGGGTTCTAGTTCCACCGGCAGCAGGAATTTTCTCCTGCAAGTGGGACTTTTTTATGTATTATTTTACAATTTTGAGGGGCGAGGTTAGCTCAGCGGTAGAGCACTGGACTAATAAGCTGGAGGCCTGAGTTCAAATCCCGAGCAAGCACTAAAGATTTTTTCTTCTAGTGTCTTCGTTCATTGGTTGAATTCGGCCTCCCTGACCGTCCCTAGGCCAACCCAGCCTTAATTATTTTAATAATGGGTACCTTGGGTGCTAATGACTCTAGGCAGTCGAAGCAGCCAAGGGGAAAATCAGGCGGCCGGAGCATAGTTCTGACCACACTATCTCCCTAGTGTGCCGTATGGTCATGAATCAGATACCTCTATAGTATCTGCCCCTCAGGGACTGATTTTTTTTTTTTTTTTTGTACAATTTTAAACAATGCATTTATAAATTTGAAAAATAGGCTTTACAGAGATGTAAAATTTATCTCCTCGTTTGGAGTGAAAGGAAAGGGAAGGGGTTGACACATTTAATGATTCTTTATACTGATACTTCTCAAATTCTTTGGTACTCTGATTAATGAGGCTTTATATTAATTAGATCAGACTTTTTACACTGCCATTGTCCAAAATAAACTCCACAAACTTTGTTTTATATGTTGACAAGCCTACAATTCTGATAATTTTCTAAAACGTCCGATTCGTAGGAACTGCACCATACTAGCACTTTTCCCTTCTTATCCCAGTGTCATTTGGAAAGCTTAGAAAAGAAACAGATTTGATCCTTCGTGAAAAATGTAAAACATGTAAAAATGTAGAATGAAATCTCAAAGACGCCAAAACAGGTAACAGACAGTATCCTAAGTGGAAATTACTCCCTCTCCCTTCTCAACTTTCGCTCTAGGAAAACAGTGTTACAAATATGCTCTTCATTTTCTTACCTTGATAAACTAAAACACTCATTTTACTGTTATATGAAATTAAAAACAGCCAATTAAAAATTATGAGCAAAAGAGAAGCATTTATTTCTCAGATTGAAGTGTCGTCAAAAATAACTTCAGACTTTTTTTTGTAGAGGAATTAGTAGGTCTTTGAATGGGGAAAAAAATATTAACAGGCATGAAACGTTTTGGGATCTCCTGATATTTAAGTAAATATCAGGACATGGTGTCTACTACTTTTGTGAAAGCCAATTTCGGGACTTTTTCGTGACATTTTAATGATTTGAAAAGCAAATTTCACGCTCATTAAAAAGAAAATAATTTCAATCAAAATGAAAAAGCCTTTAACTATTGGCGTGAAATTGGCCCTGTGTATAGATTTTCAATATTTAAGTCTATGTTTAAAAAATGAATTGTTTTTTGATACAAAAACGGCGACAATTACGAACCGCCAAAGTACCGGGATTACGTTACACTCCGGTAAGAACTGAAATTTCGTGACTTGGTTTCAAAATTCATGACTTTTTCGTGATTTGCGTGCCCTATTTTCAATTTCGTGACAGTTTCATTACTTTTTCGGGCAGTAGACACCCTGCAGGAGATCCCGAAACTTTTCATGCTGTTAATAATTTTTTTTTGTAGCACTACCTTAACTCCGAACACAACCAAAATTTAAATATCTTAGTTCAGATGAATAACAAAAGGAAAATTTTTCAACTGGATCAATCATTTCTGAATATCAAACCAAAAATTAGTTGAAAAACTTGTTTAATCCACTTTTCTCAAAAACGATTACAGATATTACCTAGAAAATGTAATTAGTTTCCCTATGTTAGAGAACCTATAAAAAGTGTACCTGGAAGCCGACAAAAGAAAAACCATAAGCACAAAAAAATTTTCCGTGCGAATTTCGCCCATAAAACAGTTCAGGGAGGCAGATTCTGCTGGTTAACGAACTTGACCTTTCAAATTAGACAACATATTTTTCTACCAAATTTCATAAAAATTGATCCATTTTTGAGCAGGAGTGAGAGCAAACAGAGAAATAAATACACAAATTTGAACCACTGTTATTTACGTAATCTAAGGGTTCTGGAAAATAAATTGGCTTTCGAGACTGGAATCCTGAAAATTACTGTGGCAGTTAATTTGTTAAATCCTCATTTAAACATAGTCAGAGCAGATAAAGCAACCAAGACTTTAATAATAAACAAACAGGACTATATTGACAAAATGAATATTATTTTATTGGACCCTTCTCAACATTTAAAGTACTAATAAAGAAATAAAATATTTAGACAAGCGAGTAAAACTTAACTACATCAAAAAGAACCAACTAAGTACATTAATTACAATAGTAATACCCACTCTTATATGGCCTTATAAAATTACATAAGGATGGGCAACCTCATAGACCTATAGTAAGCGGAACTGAATCCCCAACTTAAAAACTAACAAAAATTCTCGACCCGGAATTAAAAATTTGATGTTAACAATGGAAAGAATTTTAAAAACAAATGAGATATGATTTTACCAGTTTTTAAATTGGTCTCTTTTGACATTATTTATTTGACTGTTGGATTTAACAATCAAAATTGACACAAAAATATAAATGATACAAAAATAAAAGATAAAGAGAACATTTTTATAGAAGGAATAAGACTTTGTACTAAGAACGGTTATAAGATTTACACACACAAATTTTGAGTACAAATAAGGAATAATATTTCTGTTGCCATGGATGAAATTTTTATGAATTTTAGGCTTGAAGAAATTGATAAAGAATGCAATATACATATCCAATTTATATACAAAGTGTGGACAAGCTTTGGCTTTGTGTTCACAATAATGATAATAACAAATTACTCGGTGCTAATAGACAAATAGTTAAAAAAAAAAAAAAAAAAAAAAAAAAAAAAAAAAAAAAAAAAATTACTTGACTATTTTAATAAAAAGAATAATCTTGAATTTACTTAAGAATTAGAAAAAAGAAACAAAATATCATTCCTTGATGTCGAAATACTCAGGTCACAATAAAATAAATGGTCTCAAAAGAAAAATGTTTCTGAACGAATGATAGATTTTCATTCATGATATCCAATAAAATTCAAACAAAACCTTTTATATAATAGGACGTTTACTTCTCCCCGCCCCCCAAAAAAAAAAAAAAAAAATTATCCAGATAAAATCATTGACAAGGAGATAAAACATCCAGGAAAACAATTATGTTATGGAAAGATTTAAAAGAATGATATCAGTAGAAAAGTAAAACAAAAAAGAGTTGATGGCACGAAGCACTGATGGCATGAATGATTTTATTAAACAGTGAAAAAAAAAAAAAAAAAAATCCAAAAGAAGCCTTAATTATTTATTTTAATTTTAACGTCCATTATTATTAACTACGTATTTTGGGACGGGTTATCTATAGGTTACCAACCTTTTTTAGCCAGGATAGGGCTGATGCCTTTTCTTTTTTCTAAAAAAAAGCCACCACCCCATAGTGGGAATCGAACCCACAACCTTTGGCACAGAGTGTTAAGCGCTCACGCCAAGCCTTAATTAAAGGAACTTAATAAGTTATACATCAAGAATACATAGAAAATTTGTGAACAAATGCCCTAATAAACATGTTCAAATAAAAATAATCAAAAAAATAAAACCAACAATTCTTTTGTTTCGCATTAGCCCCCTGATAAATTGATCCCAGGCCACTGAGGAGACAATCCCATAATAATAATAAAAGTAACACTAAGATCACAATAGTAAAAAATGTTATACACAGTAAAGCTTACAAAATACATTTTTCAAGAATATTAGATTTTTATGCCCCTTTTACAACATTAATTCCATAATAATACACAACAGTTCTTTTTCTTTCATTTTCTCCACAGCACCAGATTAAATAAACAGCCAGAAATACTCTAATGCAGGAAATAAACACTTACTGAGGAGAACATAATCTCACTTTTGCTGAAAATAAATACATGCTCATCTAATCTAATAAAGTACATACAGTGTAACAAGTAAGGCAAGTCCAATTTTCAGAAGCATCACCACAGGTACAACATGGGGTATTAGTGTCTAGAACTCCATTAGGTACAGGTGCAACTTGAGGTAAATGAGGGCATGTTTTTAATGGAATCACTGCGAACATTTCTTCTCGGACTAAAGCCTATTAAAACAATAAGAAAACCTTAATAGTAATATTAAAAACACCTTTTTGTAAAATAATAAAAATAAAGAAATCAATTATATATTAAAAAATTACTAAAACTAAAATGGCTACTTATTCTTGGAGAAATTTCTCCATCATTCTCTAATTATTAAGATCTCCCAAAACAAACATAAATCAATTAATCATTTTTAAGATAATAGAAAGAATATCCCAATTCCTAGTGTTGTATTAACCAGCCTATTTGAAACTGACTATATGCATGCTAATGCAAAATATCTTCTTGTTGAGGATGCCCCAGAAGGGGAAGCCAAATTTAAATGTTGAATTAAGATGAATGGGATCTTCTCGAACGCATAATTCTGTTTAACCCTAGAACGACATACTGGGGTGTCACACTCCCCAGGAATGTTTAAATATTGATTAATTCCTACGTGTGTAGCTCTGTAGCCAAATCCCGCCATGTAAATAACCTTCATGCATAACATAATCGATTCTAATTATTATCTACCATGTGACAGTCTTTTTTTTGCTACTTATAGTAATCTGAAGTCGTCTTGGGGTATCTCACACCCCAGTGTGTCGTTTGAGGAAGTGTTCTGGGTATCTCACACCCCAGTGTGTCGTTAGTGTAACTGATCGACAGCCTACAAGAAGTGGCAGAACAAAACAAAATAATATAGTAAGACATTTAATTGGGCTTAAGTGCCCTGTTGAGGATATTTACAGCTCGTTGGATACAAGGAACCCCTTATTTTCACCAGATATTATCAGTGAAATAACAAAGTGTACAAACGATGAAATTCTTAGAAGGCGGGATGCGTTCAATTCTGTTCAGATATATAAAAAAAAGATACTGATGAGGTAGAGATTCGAGCATTTATTGGATTGTTATATATTTCAGGAGAGAATAAATCCCGTAAAGTCTCATTAGAAGAGTTTCCTATATAAAAATGGGACATCCTTTATTTCGACTCATCATGCCCATGAATAGGTTCAGCTTCTTCTCATACTGCTTGAGATTTGACGATAAACTGGCAAGACAAGAGAGGAAGGCTAATGACAAAATTGCACGTATTAGAGACATATGGGAAATTTTTATGAACAATTTTGAAAAACATTATACCCCTTTTGAAATGGTTCTTTTGATAAGCAATTGTTGGCCTTTAGAGGCAAGAAAAACATGAAAGGAGTTCGTTTTGTGAAAGAGTAAAGGACAGAAAGACGAAATTTACCTGCTCGCAATGAAAGAGAGCTATTTGCAACGAGCACAGGCCAGCAATATGTCTGCAGTGCAGTGAGTGACAGAGGTCCCTTCAGGGCCACCACTATGTATTTTATTACTATATAATTCAAAAAGTGACTTTTCTGCCACGTTTTATGAATCTTTAGCTTAATAGTTTTATGTGTTTAAGAGCCATACAAGTAATGTTGTAATTTAGGAAGAAAATTGAAAATGTTTGTATTTTACAGCTAGTTGAATCGTAAAATTTTACAATATCGGGATTTTTGAAAATATATCTGAACAAAATCCATTTTGAAATTATTTCTTTTTGTTTCCTAGACTACTTAGATATTTTAAAATACATTATAAGCATTGCAGGTCTTATCACTTATATTTTATATCAATTTATATGTTGGGGTGTACCACACCCCAGTGTGCCAGATAAGGTTGACTTTTAGAAGTGTGTCATTCTAGGGTTAAAGTAAATATTTTGTATTGTTTCCTTCAATACTAGAAAGTAATAATATATATATATATATATATATATATATCATAGAGGCATAGGTTTCCTGCAGTTCGCTACTGGTCCCTGAGGTTGTGAGGTAGCTCACAAGTTACAACACACTTAATCTTAATCTATCAAGAAAGGTCATCTATGGTATTTACCCCTGGAGCACCTTTCCTAGATATCCATCCGCCCTTATAGGGCAACCAACCCAAGATCAAGGGAGTTACTACAGATTTCTTTCATCAAGTCTAAACTAGTGCAAAATTGCAAACTGTTCTTACATCTTCTGGCAGAGAACAATAGAGTTTCTGTCAGAAGGTTTCCGGGGATCACATGGAAATAATAATAGCAGAAAATAAGAGAACAAGTTAGGTATAGCCCAAATGTTGATACACCGTTAAACCTTTAAAAAAACAAAAAAACAAGTTAGGTAAACGAGGCAGATAATGTGGTCAGTTTAGAATGCCTGTAACTGTGGGAACACAGTCAGGTCTGCCATACTAAAGGGTTTTAGGGGGAAAACATTCTCTCGATAGTGAAGGAAGTAAGAAACATGCCTAAGGTAGAGAGACCAGACTTTTGTTATAGTCCAAGAGCTGGTAATGTAGGTTTCAGGAAGTGATTTATGCACCTTGAAATTTTGCTATAGTGCATCTCTTGGGTAGATAAGAAGGTAAGTATGTGTTTCCTGGACATACCTTAGAACACCATGTACTGCACATAGGGGAAAGGTGTAAAAAAATTGGCCCAAAAATAGTGTTTAATTTAGAAGCCAACAATCTTTAATGAAAAATTAAGGCAATTTTATAATGAATAATAAATAAGGCAGACACTTTTTTTTCTAATATTAAATAGTGTTTTCTTCACGGTGCAATTTAAACACCGTCTTCATACATAATTAAAAATAATTACAAAAGGGCAGACACTTTTTGTGAGGTTAAGTTATCAGCAAACATGAAAATAAATTCAGCCTTTGATAGACTGAAACACACTGCGTGTAATCGTGTGAGTGAGTGAGAGCACCGATCATCAGGACGGTTGTGGTTGTTCTCTACGCTCTCATTGGCCCTTGGTTACATGATCTTGAACAGCTTAAAAGGCAGCATGAATAAAATACCTTTCAATAATATTTATTTATTCATTTAAATTTTAACGCCCATTATTATCAACTACAAAACATGTAGTTAATAATAATGTGTCAGCCTAATTTATTATTCATTGTAAAATTGCCATAATTTTACATTAAAGATTGTTGGCTTCTGAATAGAACACTATTTTTGGGCCATATTTTTTTTTACACCTTTCCCCTATGCGCAGTAGTACCTGGTGTTCCAAGGTATGTCCAGGAAACACATACTTACCTTCTTATCTACCCTAGATACCTACCCCTGTAGTAACGCACTACAGCTAAATTTCAAGGTTCATAAAACACTTCATGAAACGTGCATTACCAGCTCTCCGACTATCAGACCTCATCATAGAGGATTGTGAGCTCAGCAAGCATCTCTATGTCTAGAGAATTGTTACCTCAGTGCAGTTAGCTGTATAATGTTAATCCCCTTGATTCTACCAGATTCTATTTGCTTGGTCGGATTGAAATAAAAGGAACACAAGCTTCAATTGAGATTTAAACACCTTCATTAATTTGCAAAGGAGATTAGATTAATTTGAGGCTTCAACAGGTTGCACAATAGGAATTCATGGACAGTGTTCTCTAAAAAGATTAAGCCCAAAAACCCAAAGTAAGGTTTCATGTATTAAGATATGTTTTGTTATTGGGTGGAGAGAATAAAAGATAGAATCTAGCATGTAGAATCGAGCCCTAAGATGTAGCTCTTCCTCAATACGGAGTGAATAAACAAGAGCTACTTCTAACTAGCAAGATCTAAGTAAGTTAGTCTCATCTCCTGATAAACTAAGGAAATTCTAAGGGTAGCTGTTGCTATGTGGAACTGTCGACACACATGGGCCCTATGAGGGGGGGGGCTGCCCCCATCAGCCCCTGACTGAAATCGGTAAAATTGTGTCATAAAAACCTTAAAAATAAATTAAATTAGACCACTTTGGTCAGGAAAAAATAATTTCCTTTTTGGTGTAATAACATTTTAATTGGCTAACAATTTCAAGTTCTAGGTTGATAATATTTCATACCCCCCAAATGCTCTCAGCCCTCCCCCCAAATACTCCCAGCCCCTCCCGAAATTATTTTCTATATACGCCCATGCCGACCTGGATCGGTCATTTTTTTTAACAGTATTGCTCAATGATCCTTTGGTAATGGAAAAATCTAAATTACCAGCTGCTATTAAAGAAAGAAAACATGCTTGGGACAGAATTAGTAATGAATTTTCAATTGCCATAGGGAAAACGGTCACTGTTGCACAGTTAAATAAGTTGCTGGGTAACATGAAATCAAGCATAAAGAAAAAACCGACCAAATAGCCGCCTGTAATAAGCCTATAAAATTGAAGCAGTGGGGAGAAGCTTTTTACAAATTATTGATTAAGGGCAAAAATCCCAGGAAAAATCGCAGTTAGATTCACCGACTCAGCAACAAGCCTCGAACAAGGAAGTAGGAACCCATCACTCACAATTTCAATTTTTTATTCACAACAAATTGCAAATAAAAAATTGAAAAAGTGCAAAAATGGTTGAGGTTTACGGTACGGACGAAAAAAAATATCCATGAACTCCAGAACTTCAAAGAATCGTTTTACTCCAAAAAATGTAGCTAAACAAGATGAAAATAGAACGTGAAGACGTCTCGGCGAAAATGCATAAACGCCGCCATGATTGAGCGAAAAGAAAGGTCTAACTAAAAAGCTAGCATGACCCAGACCAGACTAGCTTTTAGCGCGGTTCCTCTCTCCCCCATAGGGAGGAACCCCGCTTATAGGGTTGATACAATGAAACAATCCGGAAGTGCCGACTAGAAAATTTTGCGTTTCAGAACCCCTAGAAACCGAAAATGATGGTAGTTCAAATTTGTATATATATATATATATATATATATATATATATATATATATATATATATATGTATATGTATATATATATATATATATATTTGTCTGTTCGCGCATTTCTGGCTTCCCTGATGGTCCGATTTTAATGAAATTTGGTACAAAAATCCGTCGTCCAATTTGAAAGGTCAAGTTCGTTAACCAGCAAAATCCGCCCACTGGAAGATGGCATTTGGGGCGAAATTCGCACAAAAAAAAATCGTAACGCTTACGTTTTTGAGTTCATAAGCTTGTAAGTACTCTTTTTATAGGCTTCTTGGGCTAGGAAAACGAATGGAACCATTTTCAAGGCGATAGCTTTAACTGTTTTCGAGAAAATTGGAAAAATAGTTTTTGAATACCGTTTTTGGTTTGGGTACTTAGAATTACGGGATTCAGTTGAAACATTATCTGCATGTTCTACATTCATTAAAACTAATATGTTGAAAGTTTTGTTACGTTTGGAGTTAAGGAAGGGTTAGAATAAAATATTTTATGAACAGACATGAAAAGTTTTAGGAACTTCGTATACTTTCATTAATATCTTGAACACGGTTGGGAAATCGTGGTAAGTGGATAGAAACTATTTGAAAGCTTACTAAATTCTATACAAAAAAGATTCTAAAACTATTTTTGATTAGGTTATGTCAATCGGAGAAATAAGTGCTTAAAACTTCAAATACGTCTGTTTTGTTCTTATGAACGGGTTTTTGTCGTTCTTTTTGTAATTTTAGTCTCTTTCCCTTCGTTTTTTATTGCTTTTTATTTTTGTAATTTCTTATGTTGGGAAAATTTTGTGTGTAAAACAGGATATGAAAAATTAGACCAATTTTCTGTTGCTAGAAATAATGTAAATTTTGGGAACTTTCATTAATATATCGAAAACGGTTGAAAATCTTTGTAAACGGAAGAGTACCATTAGAAAGCTTATTAAATGCTCTACATAAAAGGTTCTAATGAAAGTTTTGATTAGGCGATGACAATCGGAGAAATAAGAGCTTAAAGCTTTAAAGTAATTGATTTCGCTTATTCGAACTGTTCTTTTTGTCTGTTTTTTATTCCTTGTTATTTTTTAATTGCTTATAGTTGGATAATGTATTCGAAAATAAAACAGGTTAAGTAAAATAACAAAAACAATTTATTGTTAGAAATATAGAGTTCCAAGATTCCAAGACCTTGTAACTTGCGGGACCGTTTCTGGTGTTGCTGACCCTTCCAGGTAAGATTGTAAATCCTACCTTTCAAGACTGGTGGAACCAAAATAATAACTGTCGGGGTTCGGTCACTGCTACTTAATAAAACTACATTTTATCGTAAAAATGGTTTTATTGTGCCGACGTTTCGGCTTGAACTTCAAGCCTTCATCAGGGCTGTAAATACAAGTAGGACATATTTAACACTAATATATGCACATATCTGTGTAAATATACCTAACATATATATATATATATATATATATATATATATATATATATATATATATTTATATATATGCATATACACATATACACGCACACATATGTACATATATATGCCCACATACATATGGGGTATGTATTATTAAGTAGTAGTGACCGAACCCGGACAATCCCTACCTTGCATCATCAACGGTCAGCGATCTCCTCTCAACAAAATAATAACTGCTTCTATTTTAATCTTTCGAAATTAGATTAGGGATAAGAACGGAACCGCGCTAAGATGACGCAGTTCCTGCGAGTCGGACTTTTTCCTTAGCAATTGCTACCCTTAGAACCTAGTCACAGCTCTTTATTCACACCATCTACTTATAGTCCCCAGTACAGCGTCCTTTTTTTAAGTTGATTACAAAAGTGCTAAAAATGGTCTTAGTGACTTCATTTTGACGAGTCTACCACACTGTAAACGTTTCCAAGTCTGAGTTGGGCGCTTTACTACACACGTAGGACCTAAACCTGTCGTTCTAACGCGGTCCCCTTTTTTCATTACAAAACTCAGATTGTTTATTTTATTCAGATGATTATATATAGAATCAAATGAAAATGATTATGGCCGACAGAAGAGAGGGCGCGATCATCGTGTCTGACAGTCTCAATATGTCACTCTAGGGCAGTATGTTTTTTTTTATTACAACACACCTAATTTTTAGTTTCATTTACTAAAAATGGTCTAATAATGATAGTCCATTACTTGTCCGACAAATTTTCGGTCTCCTTTCTTCAGTATATCATATACCTTTATTAACATTAGTAATAATTTTCAATAAACATGACTTCATACACCGTATATGAAGTCATGTTTATTGAAAATTATTTTACGATTTTTTAAAAATGTCTATACTACACCAATGTTTTCTGGGGATATCTCTTGGACTTTAAGGCCCATTAAAATTCACTTTAGAACGTTTTTTGTAGAGACGTTGCCAAGCTTTGCAATGGTCAACTTCCACTTAGCTCGATTTTCCCCAAAAAACATATTCCCGAACGAATTTGACCTTTGAAATTAAAGTAGGAGGGAGTGTGGGGAGAGGGTGAGTGGAGGTTTTTTATTTATTTATTTATTTTTTATTTTATTTTTTGCGTTTTTCTCGGAAACGTAGAAAAAAAGAGGTATATGCCAAAAGAATTTTTCTTTCTGTTTTTAATCCTGCACCCCGAAGTTTGTCTGTTTATTTTGGGGATACCTTGTCTATACAGTAGACTCTCCCTTATCCGGCGTTCTCTTAACCTACGCTCTCTCTAATCCGGCGGTCTCCAAAAGGATGAGTGACGGATCTCGGAACTCGCCAGAACTAGACCGGCTCAAGGGTTCCCAGAAAACCTTCCCTTCCTAGTTTCCTTATTTCGTGGTATTTCATTGAATGGATGCCGAAGAAGACAAATATGTTTTGTTTTAGAGGTAGGAACTTGTGATTCTACAAAGAAAATAAATGTTTTTACTGCATGGGCGTATATAGAAAATAATTTCGGGAGGGGCTGGGAAAATTTTGGGGGGGGGGGGGGCTGAGACCATTTCCGGGGTATGGAATATGAAAAATTTAGAACTAGAATAGTTTTAGGCTAAAACGCTATTACGACTAAAATAAACTATTTTTCATTAACTAAATGATCTTATTTAATTTATTTTTAAGGTTTTTATGACACATTTTTACCATGAAATGAAAATTTTGGGGGGGGGGCTGCAGCCTCCTCAGCCCCCTTTATATAAGCCCATGTTTACTGTGTATATATATATATATATATATATATATATATATATATATATATATATATATATACCGTATTAACACAAATAATTCTCCCCAGCGAAGAAACCTCAAAAATAATATATCAAGCCTCTACGGCGAGGGACCTTATCAACAAACAAAACGATTGAGCAAAGTAAGATGCAGAATCGCCACAACGGAAAATGACATCGACTTTCTACGTAAGTGTAGAGATGAACAGGTAACGCCACAATTTCTTAAAGTTAAGAGACCCCTAAAAACAACAAAGGCGAATCATATTTATGATAAATTTGAACGTGCTCTTCTAAGAGAAAGAATAGGGGCCTATCGCTATCGATTATGGCAGCTCAAGAACGAATGTGAAAACTTGGTCGGAAGTATAAAAGAAAAAATAAATGATGAAATGTGGGAAACTGTTGACCGCATCACCAGTAGTCAAGCCAGCCGAATAGCGGCCCTCAATTCAAAAAGGAAAGAAAAAAAGTGGCTGAAACTCACTCAGGATCCACTAAGAAGAATAATAACTAAGAACAATTCTAAGGCCACAATAAAAGACGTCTCCCGTTGCAATGGACATGTGATGAACTACGAAAGAGTCTCTCTGGCAAATACCAGCGATTCGAGGGAACACCAAACTACTCAATACAATGACGATAGACGCATTATTAACCTTGCCGGCATAGATCTTTCCGCAGCGACTATAGAATTACTAAAACGAGGTCTGAACTTTGCTGTGACACCTAAGCGAATTCCAGTCGAAGATCTAGTCACCAGCGTAGAGACAGCCCTCTCTTATGTAAATAATGACACAGCCGACGAAATTAGATTGGAAGCTGCGCACATCATCAAAAGAGCACGGCCACCTAAAACGAATATTACATTCGCTCAGAGGAGAGCCTTACTCGACTTAAGGAAAAGAGATGATGTGATCATCACTAGGGCTGACAAGGGTAACGCTACAGTCATCCTGAGTCGAAAAGAATACGATGATAAAATGCAAATCCTTTTAGACCCGAAGACTTACGACTGTGGGATAAAGGACCCTACTCGCATCACGGAAAATAATATCCTTAAAATTTTGAAGAGTGGTGGTATTGAAAAGAAATTGCTGAACGAGATGACTCCTGATGATTCAAGGATCCCCCGTATCTATGGACTCCCCAAGATCCACAAAGAAGGTGTCCCATTGAGGCCTATCGTATCCATGATTGGGGCTCCCACCTATCGAACCAGTAAGGTCTTGGCAAGGCTATTAAAACCCACGGTTGGAAACTCTTTTTCAGCTGTAAAGAACTCAAGCCACCTAGTGGAGATCCTTAACAAAGTCAAAATAGAGGAAGGTGATGTCTTGGTGAGCTTTGATGTTGAGGCCTTATTCACGAATCTACCAGTTACGGACTCACTTGCCATTATCCGTGAAAAGAGTCTGCTCCAAGGTAAGATGATGAAGCTCGCAGAGATATGCCTCACGTCTTGTTTTTTCCAATATAAAGATGTTATCTACAAACAAAAGGATGGAGTGGCGATGGGGAGCCCTCTATCACCAGTGGTAGCAGACATCTTTATGGAGGAATTTGAGAAGCAAGCGATAAATACGGCAACTCTCAAGCCGAAATTGTGGCTCAGATACGTAGACGACGTATTAGTAGTCTGGCAGCATGGTCCTGAAGAATTAAAAAAGTTCCTAAGCTTTCTGAATGCTTCCCACCCTTCAATCAATTTTACAATGGAAGAAGAGAAGGATGGAAAGCTTCCATTTTTGGATCTTCTGATCATCAAGGAACCAGGCGGCGGATTGGGACATACAGTCTACAGGAAACCTACATCTACCGGACGATATCTGCATGCTGAATCCCACCACCACCCCGCGCAGAAGAGAGGAGTTGTGCAGACTCTGACTCACAGGGCTTTCGAATTATGTAGCAACAAAGCCTACCTGGATAAAGAACTCGCTTTCCTCAAGAACGACCTCAAGTCTAACGGCTATGCAATAAGGGAAGTAGATAGAGCAGTCAGTCGTATTAAAAAGAAAAAACAAAAAGAAATTGTTGAGACACAAAATGAAGAACTGGGTCACAGAGTATCGCTGCCATACGTCCGAGGGATAAGTGAGAAGATAGGCAGACTGTTCATAAGTCGAGGAGTAGACGTCGCTTTTCGACCTTTGGATAAAATAGGCGACTGGCTTGGATCGGCAAAAGATAAACAGAGGCTGCAAGACAAAGGCGTTTATCTTCTCCCTTGCGACTGTGGGACAGTCTACGTAGGACAGACGGGGAAGAAAATAGCCACTAGAATAGGCCAACATTGCGCTGACTACCGCCTGAGACGCACAAAAACGTCTGCCGTTGCAAGACATGGTGAAGAATGTCCCGGGCAAATGCTTTTTGACGAAGCCAGAGTCCTAGCCAAAGAAGACAATCGTCAAAGAAGACTAGTAAGAGAGGCTGTCGAAATATTCAAGCAACCTAAGACTCTGAACAGAGATGAAGGTGTCATTCTACATCCTACATGGAAACCCGTTCTCAGAACTATTGAAGGAAAATCAGGTGGGAATATACAAGCAAGCGCAAAGAAGCAAGACGTAGAACAGTCTCAAAGCAGTCCCATCGGCTCTACTCTATGTCAACAGGCCTCGGTACAACAATGCACATCTGAAACTTGCCATATGGCAATATGATCAATCGAGTATATAGGTTATTAAAAAATAACAAGTATACAAAAAATTTAAAGCCATGGACCGTCTGAAGAAGCAGAATGTGATTTCTGCGAAATATTACGCAAATAAATCGACCGCTGGAGAATGCCGTATTAACACAAATAATTCTCCCCAGCGAAGAAACCTCAAAAATAATATATATATATATTGTAATGATATATTACATTCTCAAAAATATTTTTAAATTCAAATAACCATCGATATTTTGAAAAGCCCGCGCAAATCACAAACCATATATACAAGTAACATCGTATTATATACGATCAAAATTAACAATATTTTTGGACAATACTGATGTACAATATGCACATATTAAATGTACATTCAGATAACAATAAATTAATTATTTGAAGTTGCAAAAATATAATTTTTACTTTCATATATAAACCAACATAATGCGGAAGTTAAGAAACAAGGATGCAAAGTTTTCCCTCTAGCAAAGCGTCAGTTGATTCTCAGCGTTGGTCGCGTGCGGAGCTTGAGTCCATTAATTGCTGAAGCGCAGTGTGTTGAGGCCTTGTTGGAAGCAAATTGATTTAGAGATAAAAATTGTTTTTTTTGTAGTTGTTGATTCTTTTATTATTATTTGTATGTATTTTAATATTGTTTTGTATTTCGGAATTGTCTAAGAATCAATATTATATTCTTCATTCACTCGGAACTTCTATCCCTGAGATTAAGTTAAATGAATATAATAAAACTCAATCAAGTAATTAAAATCTTTTGATCTTTTTATAAAAAATTAATCATAACATTTAATTGCGACCCAACGTGGCGCAATCATTTTATCAAAATAAAATCTTAACAATATATATATATATTGTAATGATATATTACATTCTCAAAAATATTTTTAAATTCAAATAACCATCGATATTTTGAAAAGCCCGCGCAAATCACAAACCAGATATACAAATAACATCGTATTATATACGATCAAAATTAATAATATTTTTGGACAATACTGGTATACAATATATCCATATTAAATGTACATCCAGATAACAATAAATTAATTATTTAGTACTGCAAAAAATAATTGTTATCTTTATATATAATCCGGCAAACTGCGGAAGTTGAGAAGCAGGGACGCTAAACTTTCCCGCTTTCTCGAATGAAGCGTCTTTCTAGTCCAGCAGTGATAGAGAGAAGGCGTCCGTCGATTCCCTGCATTATGGAAGGAGGAGTTGGAATATAGTCTGTTGCTTCTCAGCGTTGGTGGAAGGCAGAGCTCTCCTCCAAGGAATACCAAGTATATTGAGGTTTTGTTGGAAGCGGATTGAGTTAGAGGTAAGAATTGTTTTTTTTGTAGTTGAAGGTTATTTTATTATTGTTTGTGTGTAGTTTAATATTGTTTGTATCTCAGAATTGTCTGGAGATAAATGTTATAACGTTCATTCACTCGGAACTTTAAACCCTGAGGTTAAGTCAAACTCATATAATAAATCTTATTAAAATAATTAAAATTTCTTTATTTTTTATTGTAAAAATTAATCATTACATTTAATGGCGCCCAACGTAGACGGCCAAGTGAATTAAAATTAAAAACGGTAAATAAATATTAAAAATAAAATTTTAAAAATAATTTTTTTTTATATAATAAAAATGTCTGACGTAAATATTGAACAATTTCGGAATGGCGGTGAGGAGGATAATGTAGAATCACCGGAATACGTATTTTTTACAACACCGGGAGAAATAAATATTATAGTCGAAACACGTGAAAATGAATTGCAGGAGGATGATGCAATAGCATTCAGAGAATCGGCGGGTTCCTTAGGAACGGCAATTCTATCCAATGACCGTACTTCCGAAAGGGATAATGAGATGCATCCTCAAGGCCTAGAACATTTGATGAGGCTATTATTGGAACAAAATAAAAAATTGGAAAATAAAATTGACGCAAGTAGGATCGAATTAAGTAAAAATATTAAAATATTGGAAAATAAAATAGATGTAAATAGAATAGAACAGAATAAAAAATTGGACGATTTATGTGCGTATTTAAATAATATGGGTGAAAGTCAAAATAAAGAGACGATAGAGTTGGAAAAATCGAATAATAACCTTTTTAATAAAAATAATAGAAGTTGTAAAGAAATTATTGAGATTAATGAAAATAATAATGAAAATTTAATTAAAAATACCGAAAATGACGATACACAAATCAATAATGACGATTTAAGTGAATTAAGAAAAGATAATTTAAATTATGATTGTAGTATTATTGATCAAAAATGTGAAGAAAATAAAATATTTGTTGAAACTAAAGATGAAAGTGAGTATGTTTGTTTAGTGAATGAAGATGATAAAATTAAAGAAATATTATTGAGTAATTTGAATAATAATAATGAAAAAATAAATCAAATAATTAAAAATAATATAACTAATGATAATTTAAAAAATAAAATAAGTACAGACGTTATGGATGAGAATTTGGAACAAAATAATATTAAAAAATTAGTTGATGATCATATAATTAGTTTAAAAATAATGAGTTATAATAATAATAATGGTAATAATCAAAATAATATAATGAATAAAAATGTTAACAAAAATAATCATCTGAAAAATATGGACACCAAATTTGGTAATAAAGTAAAAATACTTTTTGAGTATCAATATCAAAATGGGATTGAAAAAATTGCAAAATTAAATCGGCTACCACGAAAGAGAATAAAACAAATCCTTAGGAATAATTCGGACAGATGAAAAAAAGATTTTAATGATAAATAGTGGATCCAGGACAATTTTTAAATGTAGTACTAGTTTAGAATTTATATCTGTTACAAAAATTAGTTTAGTATAAGATTTAATGGATAATAATAATATATAAAAATTTATCATAAATTTAATAATCATTTAGGATAAGATAGTTTTGATAATGATAATGTTTAAAAATGACAATGAAAAATGATAATTTAAATTGAGAAATGATAATGAATAAAAATTATGTAACGAAATAAGTTATTGCAAATTTGAATAAATAACAGGCTGACCAATCTAATTAATAGTTCTATATTCCGAAACTCCAAATTAAAAAATTCAATTTTAAATTTATTTTTTATACCGGACTAAAATCATTTTTTTTTTATTATTTTTTTTTTTAGACAGGAGTGCAAATGTAATGATATATTACATTCTCAAAAATATTTTTAAATTCAAATAACCATCGATATTTTGAAAAGCCCGCGCAAATCACAAACCAGATATACAAATAACATCGTATTATATACGATCAAAATTAATAATATTTTTGGACAATACTGGTATACAATATATCCATATTAAATGTACATCCAGATAACAATAAATTAATTATTTAGTACTGCAAAAAATAATTGTTATCTTTATATATAATCCGGCAAACTGCGGAAGTTGAGAAGCAGGGACGCTAAACTTTCCCGCTTTCTCGAATGAAGCGTCTTTCTAGTCCAGCAGTGATAGAGAGAAGGCGTCCGTCGATTCCCTGCATTATGGAAGGAGGAGTTGGAATATAGTCTGTTGCTTCTCAGCGTTGGTGGAAGGCAGAGCTCTCCTCCAAGGAATACCAAGTATATTGAGGTTTTGTTGGAAGCGGATTGAGTTAGAGGTAAGAATTGTTTTTTTTGTAGTTGAAGGTTATTTTATTATTGTTTGTGTGTAGTTTAATATTGTTTGTATCTCAGAATTGTCTGGAGATAAATGTTATAACGTTCATTCACTCGGAACTTTAAACCCTGAGGTTAAGTCAAACTCATATAATAAATCTTATTAAAATAATTAAAATTTCTTTATTTTTTATTGTAAAAATTAATCATTACAATATATATATATATATATATATATATATATATATATATATATATTTATATATCGTTATTTTCGTGACATATGCGTTGTGAAACGTGTAATTTTCTAGTTGGCACTTGCAGATTGCGTCAGAGGTTAACCTCATAAAGGGCATTCCTCCTTATGGAGGGAGGGATGAAACGTGCTGAAAAGTAACTCGCCGGTTAACAGGATTTTGGGCGCGCTTTACTACCACATTCAAAATTTAAGAAATTGGAAAATATTTTTTTGTATTATTATTTTTAATTATAATTAATTATTATAATAATAATTATTAGTTTTTATGAGTTTGCGTCTTTTCTTTTGTCGGACACCTGTTTTTTTATGAGACATATTTTATTTGAAATTGAAGGAAATTGATCTCATAACTTTTGTAATCGAAAAACGTAACCTCCCGTGAGTGACATATTCAGGTTGTCGGACTGAAGAAAGGAGACCGAAAATTTGTCGGACAAGTAATCGACTATCATTATTAGACCATTTTTAGTAAATGAAACTAAAAATTAGGTGTGTTGTAATAAAAAAAAAAACCATACCGCCCTAGAGTGACATATTGAGGCCGTCGGACACGATGATCGC
The DNA here is from genome assembly GCA_946811695.1 of Gonocerus acuteangulatus. NCBI lineage: Eukaryota > Metazoa > Arthropoda > Insecta > Hemiptera > Coreidae > Gonocerus > Gonocerus acuteangulatus. Next base: position 91,038,791 of record OX328123.1, read on the forward strand.
GCCCTCTCATCTGTCGGCCATAATCATTTTCATTTGATTCTATATATAATCTTCTGAATAAATATACTAAATACTATTACAACCCCCAAAAAATATTTTTTCTGAAGTAAATGATCTTATTTAATTTATTTTTCAGGTTTTTAGGATACACTTTTATCGATAAAATCAAAATTTCGGTGGGGAAAGGGGCGGGGGCTGCAGCCCCCCATGTATGCGCCCATGCAATGATGCCAGAATATGGCGTACAAGCCAAGGCAGGGCAACCATGTCGCGTTTTGATGCAGGAGCATATCTGCTTTGATGACCCCAGCTATGGAACAACTCCATGGCTGATAGCACCTTTTAAACCCTGCACTAATGTAGTGGAATAGAACTTCAACTTGTGCCAGGCAAACGGAAGAGGTGTCCTTGAAACATGTTTTGGTCAGTTAAAAACAAGATTTTCAATATTTGGGAACTGGGTTTGAGTTTCTTTAGAGAAAATTCTCAAAATAAATAAGCAGTGCTACACAACATGCCAAGTATCTAAATGATTTTGACTATGGTGACTTGGTCTTTGATGAAGAGGGATTGCAAGAAGAACAATGTGAAAATGCAGCAACAGCTTTAAGAGGGAAGCTAGAACGGCAGGAAATGAAATGGTTTTTAAATCAATCTCACGCAAAAACAATGGTATTAAAGATGTTACTAGGTATGAAATGCACTATGTCAAAGGTACAGAACACTGAGAAAAGCACTTTAAATTGTAGCCAAAATCATGTATGAATATAATGAAGCACACATTATTTTAGCATTACAGAGAAACTTGTGAATGTGAAATTAAAAGGAGAAACTTATACAATAACAAAAAGGAAAACCAAATTATAATATATAGACTTGTTGTTGGTACAAAAAAAAACCAACAACAAAACGGAAATACTAATTTTACGAAATAAAAAAAAAATACAAAAACAACACAGATATGGACTTTAAATTAATTAAAATAAATAAAAGGTGTTACAGCAATCATAATTCTCTCTAAATGTGAATTATACAATACTGTCATACATCTAGATTTTCCATGAGGAATTCTGTTAATGTCGGTCGATTTGTAGCAGTAGTAGAGCCGGCACTGGTGCCCGGGCCGCCATCACTACTTTGCTCACTCCCGTGGCCTCTGTTGCTCCCGCTGCTATTGCTTCTATTACTCTCCTCGTTTGCATCAATCACTTCTTTCAGAGGCTCCTCCCCGAGCGATAGGTCTCGCACTTCGAGAGCGAGCATATCTTCGTTTTTTGGGTTTGGTCCATTAGTGCTGTTCCCTTTCTTTTGTTTTCTCTCTAAAAGAACATCCTCAACCTACAAATAGGAGTTTCTGGTAAAACGTATATCAATACAAACAGCACAAAATTCAGGGCTTCATTAAGTACAAAACTCATTAACCATCCCACATCTCATGAGTAATATATGTATGTATAAGAAAAATTACTCAAATTTTAATAAGTTTAATATCAATAATTTATATTATCCAATTAGACATTTTAATAGATAAAGCGAAAAATACTTATGAAATAAAACAAAATAAATAATTACACAGCCCCCAAAAACGTATCATTAGCTATAGTTGAGACCAAACTATTCTTCTTATTATCATCATGTCCCCCTCAATGCAAATCTGCAATAAAAAATGCGGATTATACACCATATTCCTCATATACTCCCCAAAAAATTGTCTTTCGAGGATAAAAGACCTTGAAAATAGTTGAGATTGAGAGCTCATTTCTCCTATATATTTTAATCTGCTGATCACAAATTCGCAGAAAAACATTAAGATTTCCGCCTCATTGTTGAAAAAAAAAAATCCCTGAAAACACCAAAAAATGCTTTGAAAATTGGGGGTTTTCAAGATTTTTGGCTAAGACAAGTCATAACAATTGACAAATTTAAAATGTTTATGAATTCATTGGCACAAATAGTTAAGTAGGGCTCATCGCCATAGATCCAAAGTCATTAAAATAAATAAATAATAAAATGATAAAAGTGTTAATGAGGAATCTGAAACTTATCCCTCAAGACTAGTGAATCTTCTTCAAAAACAGTTTGAAACATAAGGTGGTGAGTGTTGGCACATGTTTACAAAAGGTATTGCCATTTTTGAACATTTCTTAATAATGGGAGTTGTCCTACAACATAATTTGGTCATCCCTTGCCTCTAAATGAACTGGGTTTGCGGAAAATAAGTTTGCTAAATTTTACAGTCTTTTACTCGCATCAACAGGATTAACCAAGAACTTTTGGAAAACCTTCATTTTAAAGGATATTCTTTTTTTGAGGGGGGGGGGATTCCTTGATTAGAAATAGATAATCCTTTCCTTTAACTAAATATTTGTGATCAGTGGATTGAAAAATACAAATGTAAAATATCCTCTCAGTCTCAACATTTTTTTTAAAAAGGAATGTTTGTCCTGAAAACATTTAATGTTCTTTTCGATTAAACCAAGAATATTTAAGAAAACTCTTAGCCCTTTGTAATAGATTCGTGTTCAGGGGGAAAAAATACAGAAAATTAATTTGGTTTCGACTCCAGGTAATGTTTATTTAAGAGCATGTGTTATTATATAAAGAAATCTTCAAATGAAATTTTACCTTATTTAATTCCACAGTTAAATAAATGTTTCATGATGTAACAATGCATAATGACATTTTTTAGGAAACAGAATACAACTTAGTGAATTTAAATTATAATGTAATCATCTACAATTAAAACAATAGTAGTACAGTGCACTGTGATTAATCCAACGAACAAAGTTATTAAAAACAGATTAAAAGGCCAACAAAAGATTCTGTGTAACATATACATATAACTTAGCAGATAGAAATATGAAATATTTATAATAACTATAAGTAAACTATACTTGAAATGAAATTTAAGTTTGGACCTGTCCTTTTAACCTCATAATAATATTTTTGCATAAATGAAGTCGAGAATAGTATTGCATTGAGCGTTACGGTTGTACAATGTTGTTAAGAAAAGATTATTTCAAAATAGCTAACATTAAAAAGTGAGAGCAATTAAACTGAAAAAAAAAAAAACAATAACATTAAAGCCTTCTGATACAAAACGTATATATTGAGTGAGTTAAAACTAGACAGTGGTATTACAAGGTGTGCAAAAATTAAATGTGTTTGAAAGCTTTATCATACAGGAAATTATGAAAACCTAAAATTACCTATTGTCCACATTGGTAGTGGGACCTGTAACATATTACATGAAAAAAGAATGACCTTATTTTATTTGGGAGACAAACAGCAAGGCAAAAATTCTAATTTGAACAAATGAAAATAAAATAATAATAGTACTTTTTATTAAAATGAATTTATTTCTTGATATTGTACCTAAAAATCTCTGTATTTTAAAGACCTTATTTATACAGACAAAATGAATACTCCAAGGATGAAATAAAGGTCGAAAATTCCCACAGGTGCGAACACCTGTGGGAATTTTCGACCTTTATTTCATCCTTGGAACATCAATTTCCACCATCCAGCAATCTCCAACAATGAATACTCCTTTCATGTGACTACTGAAGTGAACTGTCGTAGGCAGCTAAGAATAATAGGGTTTCCTAAATACTTTCTTTCGTTGACAACTTTCTCTCTCTCTTTCCTACAATATGTTTGTTACTATTTAACCACCTATTTAATAGTATCTCGTAATTTATAGAAAGAATTGCTATGAGCCAAAAATATTAAAAAGATGCACTTAAGTGTGTACTTTAATTAGGAGGATATTTAAGGGAATAATATATATTCAAAAAAAAATCAGACAAAATAAAATTAGAATAAATTATTTTGACATCGTCAATGATATATATATATATATATATATATATATTTTTTTTGACGTGACATTTTATTTATCATACAATTTGGGATAAACTTGCAGGAAAATATAATCAATTAAGAATTCAGATAATTGTCTTTCAGAGCCACAAAAATGCACGAAATATTTCTAAAAATTATTACAACTGCTTTTATTTGAAACGAAGAACTTCTAATATGTATAATGACGTAAGAAAGTCTCTGTCAAAACTTGAAAAATATTAAAACAGTATATTCTAAAGAAATACAAGAAAAGTATAATTTTCATGGAGCAGAGAATACGAAAATCAAATTTGGCAAAAGAACAGGTCCAAAATAAATAAAATTATCAAGGTTTGATTTCTACAAAAAAAAGAAATGTTCATTAATACTGTATCAAAATTATCACAATTAAATATTTTCATGGTAGTTTGAGGCACAGGGTCCATAAAAATAGTCAAACTGTTTTCCCCAGACTTCATGGTCTATCAGCCTCAAAAAAGAAGACTGTTTTATAAATAATTTTGATTTTGATTAGATATTTCAATCTATTTATAATTGGTTTACACCAATAATACTGTAAGCTGGTTGGTTTAGAGTAACAATTCTATATCACTCAATATTAAGTTTAAGTTAACGCTTAAAATGGTAAAAGATTAAATTACCTTTATTGATAAGGAGTAACTGAATAAAGAAGAATATTGATAAGAGGAAGACACTCACAGGAATAGGAACATCGTGGCTAAGCGTTGACCAATAATTGGAGTGTACAGATATAACTTCGCATATAGATTCAGAAGCAGAGAGACAAGGCACACAGCCTTCCTTTAGAGGTGGGAGTGGATCTCCGAGAAGAGCTTTAGTACACATAGTCATAGAGTAGGAAATAGAGTGGATGTTGTAGCCCCCTTCTAAAGATAGGATCACCTTACCGCCAGCAAGCGGCATCAGCCAGGAGGTCAAGTGCCCAAAACATTCAGGGCTTACTTTACAGCCTGCAAAATATAAAATACAGCTTAAAAAAAAGTCCGATTCGCAGGAACTGCGCCATCTTAGCGCGGTTCAGTTCTTATCTCTAGTGTTTATGAAGGCATAGAATAGAAACAGTTATTACTTTGTTTAGATCAATAGCGAAACACCTATTCAAATGAAATCTCAAACAAACCAGTCTTGAAAGGTCTTGATTTACAATCTTACCTGTATGGGTCAGCTATCCCATAAGTCGGACAGAAAGGCCTCCGCTCTGAGGCATTTGGAAAGCCTTGGGATCTCTCTCTTTGAACGCTACATTTTTAACAATAAATTGATCTGCTTATTTTACTTAATCTGTTTTATTGTCAAATACATTATCCGACTATAAGCAATTTAAAAATAACAAAGAATAAAACAGTCAAATGTTTCAACTGAATCCCATAATTCTAAGTAACAAAATCAAAGACAAAAAGAACAGTTCGAATAAGCGAAATCAATTACTTTAAAGGTTTAAGCACTTTTTTCTCCGATTGACATCGCCTAATCAAAACTTTCATTAGAACCATTTTTGTAGAGCATTTAGTAAGCTTTCTAATGGTAATCTTACGATTCGCAAGATTCTCAACCTTTTTCGAAATATTAAGGAAAGTATACAAAGTTACCAACATTTTTTATGTCTGTGAATAAAATATTATATTCTAACCCTTCCTTAACTCCAAACGTAACAAAAATTTCAACATATTAGTTTTAATGAAAGTAGAACATGCAGAAAATGTTTCAACTGAATCCCATGATTCTAAGTACCCAAACCAAAAGCGGCATTCAAAAACTATTTTTCTCGAAAACGGTTAAAGCTATCGCCTTGAAAATGGTTTCATTCGTTTTCCTAGCCCAAGAAGCCTATAAAACGAGTACTTACAAGCTTATGAACTCAAAAACGTAAGCGTTACAATTTTTTTTGCGCGAATTTTGCCCCAAACGCCATCTTCCAGTGGGCGGATTCTGCTGGTTAACGAACTTGACCTTTCAAATTGGAAGACGGATTTTTGTACCAAATTTCATCACAATCGGACCATTAGGGAAGCCAGAAATGAGCGAACAGACAAATATATATATATATATATATATATATATATATATATATATATATATATATATATACAAATTTGAACCACCGTTATTTTCGGTCTCTAGGGGTTCTGAAACGCGAAATTTTTTAGTCGGCACTTCCGGATTGTTTCATTGTATCAACCCTATAAGCGGGGTTCCTCCCTATGGGGGAGGGAGGAACCGCGCTAATAATAAAAAACTAAAATTTAAGAAGAATATACAAATATAAAAATGTTTAAATGAGCTATTTGATTCTTCAGGAATAAAATTAACAGAAGTACACAAAATATATTTGTATCTCAGGGGTAATGTATTATAAGAATAATTTTGTCATTTGATTGCTGTTCAAGCCTTTGTCAGGACTAAAAGAAATGGATAGAGTAAGTAATATAACAATATAAAAATAAGTAGTAATACCAAATGAATATCAATGATAAATTTGAGGGATTTTTTGATTTTTTTCAGAGAGATTGGGTATACATTGAATAGACATTAAGTGGAAGACGACAGTTTCTAAGGTACTAGGCATAGGCTGAGTTTTTCAACGGAGTATATGAGATGGGGGATAGGAATCTTTTAGCCTTTAGGATGACAAGAGGCCCCCATCTCACCTGACCCCTACACTAGCAAACCTATGGAGGGAGGGAGGAACCGTGCTAAAAGCCATGAATACCAAGTAATGTAGTGACTTCCAAAAGTTGTTTCTCTTCTCAAGGTACGTTCACTTTCAATTTGTAATTGTATTTACTCATTATACAATTCTAGGTAACTTTATTTCAAGCTTATATTAAAAATTGAATACGTTTACTTTTTATTTTATTATCTAATAGTTACATTAATCATAAGTATTATTTTTTTTATTACTACTTATTTTTTTATGATTTATTACCTTGTCCAGTTTACTTTATAGCCCTGATGAAGGCTTGAAATTCAAGCCAATCGTTCGCTATAAAAACTCATTTTTATTTTAAAATTTAGTTTTATTAACAATTACTGAACCCTGACTATGTTCACACTGATTATTTAGAGTACAATTTGGTTCTTTAGTATAGATACTTCTTCCATATCTAGGTTCTTATTTCATGAATTCAAGTTCAAATATAATTGGTAACTTACCACCAAGTGGATCTCCTGCAGCTGCATCAAAGCCTGCAGAAACTAAAACAAGTTCAGGATTATACTGATATGCAATGGGAAGAACAACCTTGAAGAACGCAGCTACGTAGTCTCCATTGCCCATGTTTCCCTGTAGTAACAAGAAAATCATTAAAAACAACTTCTATATTCAGCATACAATAATACTATCCAGCATATTTGCAAGAATTTGACAAAAAAAAATGGAGTTTCTAATTCATACCGAATCCATAGTGAATGGCTAGAATTTGTAGCGGCCTACGCCTATTATTTATTTATTCTTTGTTGGGACCTTCTGACCAATATACAGACAATTAATTAACCCAACAAGTGAGATGTTGGGCTGGTTTTGGTGGATCTCTCGGAGCAGGCAGCAGGATACAAATTGCTAGGAGAACGACACTTGGCTTAATCTGCTGAGATGCCGAATCCTCCGGTTATCTGCTCACTATCTGGATACTAACTCACAAAACTCTAACGGTAAAAATTATTCCCGCGGGAAAGCTCCATTAAAACTTTAGTGCAGCGGGCTTTTCTCCCGCGGAAAAATATAATTTAAAACAAGCTCCGCTACAAATTAATAAGTAATTCATTTTATACAATAAACACACTTTGGAATTAAAAATGGTATAACAATAATATTTAATAATTACAAGAAAAAAAGGTTAGATGATAATTATAATTAGAAAAATGTCAGAGCAATGATTGTAGATTGTTTTCTGCCTAAGATCAAGCTATCAGAATGTACATCCCAACTTTTTTAAGGAAAAGTTTTTGTTTAAACTTTTAAATGGCCATATTCTGTTATTTCTTAACTGTGTTCAAGATATTGCATATTAGTTTCCATAACGGATTACTCTCCTACTTTATAAAGCCTAATAATCCAATGCAATCTAGTTTTCTTATTTAATATATTTTAATTATGACCACCATATGTTAAAACGTCTTTTGTTACTATCCTATTGCTATATAAAATAAAAACCAAAAGTACTCAGTCCATTGTTGTTAAACAATTTTATTCCAGCTGATATTTAAATATGTTCAACAGTAACTTTTTGTATTACATTACTTTATTTATTATTTATGTTCTACATGTTTCGTGCCTTTATTTGCACCTCTTTAATGGCACTTGTTGTTAGGAAGTCCTTTTTTACCAGGTAGCCTCTATTTGGGCTGGCGTAATTACTATTAATATTATCAGTATTACGCCTGTCTCCATAAAAGGTACATGGTAATGAGAGGACTTCCTAACAAGAGAAAATTTGTTTTGTTCCTCAGAAGAGGAGCGAAGAAAGGCACAAAACGTGTAGGGCTTAAATAACAAATGAAGTAGTATAATACAATAGGTTACTGCTTTAACGACCTCAAGCCTCCAAAGAGCTGAAAACTATACATACAAACACAAATGTACCATACTGCAGATAATAAAAACACTAATATCCTTAATTATAAATATTTGCGAATATACCTTATTCCAAGGGATGTTAACAGTGTATCCTTCACCCTGTCCCCTGCCCACCTGGGCAGCTGCTCCATCTCCAGTGTTAGGAAAGAAAGAACCATTGTCATACCTATGTATTGACAAATAAAGTACATTCGAATCTTCAAGAAATATTTCTTGAGTACCATTTCCATGATGTACATCCCAATCCACTATAAGAACTCTGCAATGAAAAAACTAAACTAAGTATAAGGAAATAAAAAATATACACACTGGCAATAAGGCTACCAAATAAGTACCACACAAAATAAATTTGTTCTAAAATTGAGTACTAAAGGAAATTAGTTTACCTTTCTAAGTTGTAGACTTTAGTTGCATAGCGAGCAGCTACAGCAACATTGTTAAATATACAGAATCCACAGGGCTCATCAATGTCAGCATGATGACCAGGAGGTCTAACAACTGCAACACCTGATCCACTTTCACCTTTAAGTACTGAATCGACTACCTGTTGGATGAAATGGCTTGAGTAATTTAATTAAATACAATTTTAAAAACAATTCATTTCAAACTAAAATGTTCTACCTGAGCCATAATTTATTATTTTCAAACAAAAGATTTAAATTTAGGTCCTTTATGTTAGGATCTGCCGTTGGCAATATGGGATCAACTTTATAAGGAAGCATTCTCTTAACAGTAACAAATGCCAAAAACAATAAGGACATGAGATGGTTAGAAGATTTAAGGAAATTTTTATGAATGAATAAATATAAGCAATGACAATTTTTATTAATTGTTCTCCATCATCATGTAGTAAGACCTGTAACATGGCTAACAAGAGACATGGTTGCTATTGCCAAGTGGAAGGGATAGGTCAGAAAGGATGACCACCAAGTCCCTGAAAAGGAATCATGTACCGCCTTTTAGCAATTAAGTATTTCTCTCTAGGCCTGAAAAGCTCTTATGGAATGTTTACGCTGTAAACATAAATGACAAATCCTTTTGATTCTTTGACCTTAGGGATGTTGGGGGAGTATCTATGAGGAGAGATACTGTTTGCTTTTCATCATTGTTAATTGACAATACTTCCTCCCTTTAAATTCGACTCTGTCACTTTTCTACACAAGCGTCATTGACCAAGATAGGGTGGCTCCAATAAAGTAAACAGCTTTAAAAAAGAACCTTTCAAAGAAACAAGTAAGAATTAAATATATAATTTCAAATAATAAAGAACTTCAAAACTAGAAGTAGAAATAAAAATCAAAGCTTGTAACCTTTGTAAGGTTAAATGTTTTATCTTTAGCTATTTTTACTTCTTATTTCTTGAAAGAAAATGAAAAGCCTCCCTCCCCAGAAAACACAAGATTAAAACCTTCACTTGCCTGCAAAAGCGATCCTGCTGCTAGTGATGCTGCACGGAATGTGTCTTGATGTAAATACACAGAATGGTAGATTTCCTTTTTATCAATTAACTCCTTGACACTTAATTTGGAAAGGTCAGACATCTCAGTAACATGAGACTTGCTATGTGCATATTTTATTTCTTCTTCTGTAGCTAATCGACTCTAAAAATACGAATTAATTTCTATAAAACACTACCACAAGAAAACTGAAAGTATATCAAAACTATATTTTTGATATGTCATTTAACATGAAAAAACATTTAAATAGAGGTATAGTTATAAACAATATAAACTTAAAGTTATGATAAATTGTAAAATAGAAGGAAATAACAGAATTTATTTTTATTTTTCAAAAACAATTAAACTAAGTACTTTTTTTATAGATCTCAGATTAATTTATATCAAATATAAACAGAGGACCTTTGCTGTTGAAATTTATTTCAAAAACTGAATCCTGTTAGCAATAATTTTTTCTTGATTCTTTTAATATTTGTTTTTATCTACAAAGAACAATCATTAGTTCAGTAATGGAAATTTTTTTTATATGAATTCATAGAAATAAATTAAACTTGAAAATACAATATTAAAAAAAAATATGCAATCTTTTGTAAATTTATATTATGGTCTAGTTTATAATAAAGGATCAAAAACTGTTAAAATAGCCGAACAGCGAGTTAAGGGGTAATATTACCTGGTAACTTTTTTTTTAATGGGCTAGGATGGATGGGATTTAAGGATGGAAAACGTCGAAGGTTATCATCGTCCTGAATGGGCAAAAAATCTTCCTTAACTAATTCAAGAGTGTTTGTCATCTGAGCATGTAAACACATTAAAAAATGAAAATTTTCGAATAATTTCCTCAGGAATGAAACTTTTCCTGTTAATTCCAGGCATGTTGACAATAACAAAAATCATCATCAGCTGCTTCGGAAATGGTATAAAGATCGTGAGCTGTAGCATTTTAAGTACAGAGCGAGCATTAAATCTGATATACTCACAGTTAGTAAACTATAATTTTTTTTATCTAAATAAGGGCTCTTTATACATAAGAGGATGTGGAGAATCTAATGAAACAATTTTCAAGACTCGAAGAAAAGTGATCTCGAGAAAAGTGTAAAAAACCGGTGAGATTTTCAGATATATTCTTATATATCTCGAAGCCGATTAGAAAGTCTCGTAAATATGACATACCTATTCGAAAGCTTATTATATTTCCTACAAAAATGTTTCTTATGCAATTTTTAATAGAGCAATCTCATTTTCCGTATGTGCGCCCATACCTCGTTTGCGACAGATGATTTTCCCTATAGCCATTAGCAATGCACAAGCAATAGATTTTATCGCAAGTCGAGCCTGAGGAAATGGTATGGTAAAATGCAACACTACTTCCTGGACTATTAATACTAGACCAATGGACATTCTTTAGAACATGAATCAATTTTTTTAAATTTAACATTATAACAAAAATAATTACATCTGTGATTCATACTTTTAAAACATGAAGTCTAGGAAGGAGACCATATTCATCGTGAAATTTGTAAATAGATGAAACTCTTGCAGGCTTTTCGATGTGATCCCTAAAAAATTATAAACTATAATAGAATTATAAAGACAAGGAATTAATATTAGAGAATTGCAGATAAATGAACATAATAAAATAGGATAACTGAAAAGCCAATACTAACTTGTCTTCATAGTTTTTGTGCTCCATCATCTTAGTATCATAAACTAAGCAGACTTTATATTTCGGACTTAAAAGTATAGTAGCTGAAAAGAAATATTTTTATGAAAATATATGCATATAATTAGTCTTATAAATCGTTATTCTGGTAATTTTACTAATTTATTCATTTAAAATGTATTTTTTATTTTAATCTTTTAATTTAAAATAACTATTTAATGGAGCACACCGAGAGTAGGATCCATTAACTAATTCATATTAGATTACACAGGCACACAAAATAAAAAAAGGGATCTTTTCCAAAGACACCATACATATATTGTTATGTATTTCAATACTCTGAATCTGGTGTCCATTTGACCCCAGCATGTCAATACCATGGAAGCTCTTGTTATTTTTTCTTAAACGACTTCATGTGAAATTTGATCTTCAAATGCCCTTCAACCTGACGTGCTGGAATCAAATGGACACCGGATTCGGATTCAGCGTGTTGAAATACATAAGAATGCATTGAAATGATATTGATATAGCTAGTTTTAATAATAAAGATAAAAATATTCTTGGTCCAGTTAGACGGAAACTTTAAAATTTGCCACGGCAATACAATACATATTATTATTAGTAAGATACTCTATTTTAGAGGGTTGGAAGTAATTGAAAACTGATTAATACCTATTATGTTGAATGAAACAATACATCATTAACATACAGCCATGCTCACTAAAATGAGAAAACTTATATGGATAAAAGATAGCAATTCTTACATTTAACAATACTGCACACAGCCTACTGGGCTAAATCCCTTTGCCATGATGCCACTTCTGGCATTCAGCAAACGGCAGCTTCTGCTATTATCTGATTCACTATTGACAAGATCGTGATACTATACTTCACACTTACAATCACTTTATTGTTATTAGCAATTACCGAAATAACAATTTCGTCTGTGTACTTCCAATTGCACATAGAAATCATATATAAGATATAGCCAAAAGCATGCCCTCTGGCAAGGACAAGAAGAGAGGGAGAAAATGAGAGAGATACGCGGAGATCCTTCTCTCATCAAGTCATCCTGGAGAGTGAGGCTTTTGGCAGCAAACAGATAGTTTTGATATCGTCAACAATGCTATCCATAGAATCTGCTTGGAGAAAATATAAAATAAAAATCGCCATCCTTGCACATTATAAATTTCACAAATTAGAGAATTATTTATTTCTATCAATGTTAAAAAACTGTACGTCAATGTGAATTGTAAATAAAATTATAAAATATAACATTTATTTATTCATTTTCCCAGAATGACAACATACCACTCAAGACTTTCTTTATTCAACGGTTATTCGAATTTGAATTTCGTAATAATATGTATGGCGTCTTCGGAGAAATACAACTTTTTTTATTTTGTGTGCCTGTGTTATTTGTTCAATAAAAAACACGGCAAAAAATTTAGCATGAATATAAATATAGTAACTACAATATCTGCGAAAAAAAAAAAATAAAGGTAGAATTGAATTGACCTAAAAGAGCAGAACTGAAATAATAGATAAAACAAAAGATCACAGAATAAGCACTTATTTAATTCCCTGTAAAAACAATGTCTATCAAACAAGCTTATTGCTCAGGAAAATATTAATTTTATGCCACATTGCTGAGAAGTGTGCTTAAAGTAGCTGATACTAACCGAATTCAATTTTATCTCCCACCCTTGGTGCTATCTTGCTCTAAATTTTTCATATTCCATACCCCGGAAATGGTCTCAGCCCCCCCCCCCAAAACTTTCCCAGCCCCTCCCGAAATTATTTCCTATATACGCCCATGATTTGAAGAAATATTTCAAAAATCCATCAGAATGTGCTACAATCAGACTCGTACATTAAAACATATTGAAAGTATTAATATTCAACTTAGACATTACAAACAAAAATCAAGTTAATGAAAATGAAAAATGAACTTCTTATTAAAGCATTACCTTTAATTAAAGAATCAATTTTACTGTTTAACTGAGAAACAAGTGCTCTGTCCTGAACAGGGTAACAATTCCTCGTAGCATACTTATCAGTTAACACAATCGAATTGTTGAAACTTATTCTTGGAAGGTGGTGTTTTTCTTCAGTATTAGCTCCTTCATAGACACTGTAGGTAGGATGATCACGGAAACACTTCCACATATCTCGGTGGCTATATATAACATTTAGGATTGTACTTTCCATACTGCAAAGAAAGAAAATACATTGACAATTAAGCTAATAGTAAGAGGGGATAATTGAATAGAGTGGAAAAGTTGAGTACCTTTTTGAAGGAGGCCCAAGAGACTCAATAAGAGGAGCAGGATCGCCAAGAAGAGCTCTTAGGGTAAGAGCTGCACCTTCAGCGAGGGATTTGAGGCAGTAACCACCCTTGAAAACAGTACATTTTTATTGCAAATAAATTATTAATAGTAAACAAAGAATAAACAATTATGTTTATTAACATAATTGAGTCTTTTTGAGTAATTTTAGTTAATTTTAAACTTTTGAACATAAGGTTTTACTTGTTTGGTAAATATTAATTTAATTTAAATTTGAACGTTCATTATTATTAACTAAGAATTTTAGGACAGGTTATCTATAGGTTACCACCCTTTTCTAGCCAGGATAGGGCTGATGCCTTTTCTTTTTTCTAAAGAAAAGCCACCACCCCATAATGGGAATCAAACACACGACCCTTGGCACGGAGAGTTAAGTGCTCACGCCTTAACTAACACTCATGGCCATAGGGCTTCCCGGGTAAATAATAGATTATTATATATCAAATAATATATTTTGATATTTTCATAATTTTTTTTAAATGTAATTTAAATTATGAGACTAAAAAAATCGTAATGTTTATAGGAAAGAATAGCATAAGACTGGAATCATGACAATCAGTGTGGTTCTAAAATAACGGGGGGGGGGGGAACAAAACAAAGTATTCAATTAAAAACCATTTATGAAAATCTTTACTATGAATAGAGATAACTATTTCAAAGTGATTGAGTAATTGTATATAGAAACATTATACAAGAGAATCTTAAAAAAAGAATGGTTTCAAAAATTCATCATTTATTTGGAACGACTACTCTTAGAACTGAGAGATTTTGTTATTGATAAGTGATTACCGACAAAAAAATGTAGAGGTTGTCAAAAAATTATGCTGGTTACCTTATCAGATGAACATGTTTTTTCCTAGATAAAAAAAGTGTGTTGGTCTAGAAACTAAACAGTTTTTCAAAGTATAAGCTCATAATAAAATCCTTTGTAAAATAAGTACAAGTAAGGACAAATGACACAATAGAAAATCATGTAAAAATATTATATATAAACAAATGTCAACACATTTTTATTTTTTATTTTTTTTTTTTTTTTTATGAAGAAACTTTAATACTATTGAAACACGAAGAGCCATTTTAAATTCAATGCACTCTTGAAATACTAAGTTGAAGGATTAATGACAATGATACACACAAAGCATCGATTGTCTAACTTAAAAGGATTAAGATTGAAAAATTATCTTCAAACAAATATTTTAATCTAAGAAGTATTCACACATTAAAAAAATCTGAAGAAAAAAATATTACCTCAAGAATCACAGCAACCTTCCCACTAGCTAAAGGCATTAGTAAGGAAACCAAGTGAGCGTAGAGTGCTGGAGTAACTTCCATTTCTCCCTGAAATCAAATCATAGGTTTTAATATAACATAAAAAAATACTGGTAAATATAAACTATGATATATGTGTGTGTATATATATATATATATATATATATATATATATATATATATATATATATATATATATATATATAATCTACTTAATACTATGTAATTAAGGATATTATTTCTGACTGTCATAATTTCAAATTAATAGAAGAGGCATAAGCGTATCATTAGTGATATTTTTTAGTGTTTTTTTGTCTTAGAACTGCCCTTAGAAAAACAAAAGATAATTGACAACAACAAAAATTTATAATTACAACTAAGCAATGTAGAAAAAAGGGTGAGTGAGCAAGAAATTTAAAAGTGATTCTCTTGTTATGTATGAAGGTTGTTTAAATTACAGCAAATAGCCTTTGTCGCAGAGCTCATGAAACAAATAAATATTAAATAGTGATTATCAAAAATTACCCCAAGTTTTCAATGACTCTACCAATATAAAAAAAAAAAAAAAATAGTCCCGTAACGAGTCATGAGGGCCCTGAGGGGCAGATACTAGAGAGGTATCTGATTCATGATCATACGGCACACTAGGGAGATTGTGTACTTGGTACTATTAGCACCAAGGTAGGTCAGGGAGGCCGAATCCAACCCATGAATGAAGAGACTAGAAGATAAAAATCTTTAGTGCTTGCTCAGGATTTGAAATCAGGTCTTCCAGCATATTAGTCCAGTGCTCTACCACTGAGCTAATCTCGCTCCTAATGACTTTACAAAAGTAATTTTTATTAAAATTGCCCTATTGGTTTCACATACATTATGATGCCTCTTTAGGGCCACTAAGACTAGTAAAATAAGTATACACCCTAATTACAGGAAGACGAACCTTCTGCTTTAAGGGCCAATATTAAAGGATTATCATTATGCATAGTTAAGATTTTTAAGTCTTATAATTTATTATGAACTTCACGTTGATTTGAATAAGAAACAATTGTGAAGAAAATAGCAAATACCAACACAATTGTAATGTAAGTACCTTTTCATCACCAATTGCTGAATCAAAGCCACTAGATACAATTATGAGCTCCGGTCCATACTGTTTAAAATAAAAAATAAATAAATTAAGTCATGCAATAATTATGTCCTTGAAGGATTCCATGTTTCAATCTACAATAAAATTTGAATAGTATTTACTTGTAGGCATCTGAAAATACAGGTCACTTTAGTATTTGACCATGTCAAAATCCATAATGAAGATTGACATAATAAAAGCACTTAGTTTATTTTCCTCTAAACCAGCTAAATCATATCTTTATATTATTTTCAAATAAGAACTACATTTTTTTATATGAATAGAAAAAAAATATATATATATTAAAAAAAAAAATCAGTCCTGTAACAGGCCACGAGGGCCCTGAGGGGCAGATACTATAGAGGTATCTGATTAATGACCACAATGCACACTAGGGAGATAGTGTGGTCAGTACTATGCTCCGGCCGCCTGATTTTCCCCTTGGCTGCTTCGATTGCTAGAATCATTAGCACCCAAGGTACCCATTGATAAATTTATTAAAGGCTGGGTTGGCCTAGGGACGGTCAGAGAGGCCGAATTCAACCCATGAACGAAGACACTAGAAGAAAAAATCTTTAGTGCTTGCTTGGGATTAGTCCAGTGCTCTACCACTGAGCTAACCTCGCCCCCATATATATATATATATATATATATATATATATATATATATATATATATATATATATATATTATATAATAATAATTGAATATTTAAAATCTATTTAATTAAGAACAAAACAATTTGTCTAAAAACTAAACAGTTAGTGAGGGGGGATTATAAACAAGTCTCCTTAGGAGAGATTTTATGTAGAAAAGTCACTTTTATATTCCTGCTCATTTAGAAATCCAATGATTTTCAAAGGCTTTTATTTGAAATGAACAGCTTAGTTTTGCTTTTAAAATAATTTTAAAAATAACAGATTTAAATCAAAATAAGTGAACAATATAATGAATTGCCAGCCATTTTTTTTGCAACAAAATTTTTATTTTATGCACTGGCTGTATTCTGGTAAAGTAATGGTGGGCTTTCTGAATCTTGGGTCACAAGCTCCCCCCATTGGCAACAAATGCATTTTATTCTATGTTGTGGTACATTTTTAAAATACATAAACTGGTCTTTTTTAAACTTATTTAAGGCAGATGGATTTTTTTATTAATAAAAGGTAATCAACAAAATGATTTCATTAATGTGTCAAATAAAGTAAGATTATTATGAATAAACTATAATTAAATATTAACACAACTTCAGTTCATACAGATCTAGAGAAACATGAACTAGACCATAAAATTCAGAACCACACAACAGTTCAGATAAAAACAATAATTGAAACATGAATTCCTCAAGGACTGGTTAAAATTTATATACCTCAGGACATCCGATAGCTGCATCATAACCAGCAGAAACAATAATCAGCTCTGGCTGAAACTAATAAAAAATATACCATGAATGTAAAAGAAAATTCTATTGAAATGCATTCATTTAATCTCATTATCAAGTATTTAGTTACATGATGGGAAGGAAATCATAAAAAAGTACAGCTCGCAAGCATGTTTCCGATGTTATTCTTATGTGACATTTGGAAAGCTTAGAACAGAAACAAAAAATATTTTCTTTATATTTCGTTCAAGAATGTCACATCTGTCATGTCAGGCAAAACAACTGTTTTGCCTGAGTTGCCGTGGAGTGTACATGGCTCTGTGAATGTCTTTCTATATAGTTTTTTTTTGAGTTCATACTTAGAAAAAAAAGTATAGTGGTGATAGTTTTAGTGCTGTTGATGATGTATAGTTATTTTTAAACAATTTTATTGACTGCAATATTGCCTTGAGAGGGATATTCAGGAGATAGGAGAAGATAGGACCGAGCAGGACCGTCCCCACTACCGCCTCTTTACCACCTCTCTACTACTGGTGAGTGATACTACAGTCTACAGCTTCTTATCATTCACTCCTCGCTTCTAATCAATCAGCTGTTCTTGTAAATCAGCTGTTTACACTTATTATTAATTTATAAGCTCATTATTTTGGTTGGCATAGCTATTTAAATGGCAAAACGGGATAAAAAATATGAAAGCTCTTCCTCTATTCTTTCTAGAATTCTGGATTCTGAATTTGAATTTGAAAATGACATTAAAGAAAATATATCAGTTATGTGCCTAAAAGCAAATACCTTTAAACATTTTCTGCATAACGATGACTTAAGTGCTTTTCTTCTTCCTTTAGAGTTTATAACAGCTTTAATGTCATTGTAAAGGAAAGGAATAATTCTGATTTTATTTTAATTTAAAAAAAAAATCAGAAATTGAGAATCTTGTAAAACAACTAAATCATGAAATGAATATTTTGAATGAATCACTTGATATGTGCGCAAAAATAGATGATGATTTGCGAGAGGAGCTTAAATGTTTGGAGAATAAAAATCTGACTATGAATAAAGAAATTAGAACTTTAAAGTCTGCACTCCTAAGATGTAAGGATTTAATTGATTTCCTGGAAGAAAATGTAACAAAAACTTGTTCGAAAAATATTGAAACTCAGACTGAGTCAATCAAGGAAAGCAAAATTTTAGAAAACCCCTCTAGATCCATTCAAACACAAACAGTGTTCTCAAAATCTGAATTTTTAAAGAAACATGCTCCAATAAATATTAGTAGCTCTGTGTTAAATATGGCGACAAATAATGTTATAATTCACAGGGACCAATACTTCAAGGATATTAGGAATTCTCTTCAAAGGAGACTTCCTAGTAATGTCAGGCTCCAAGAATTTAATAAACCATTTTCAAGGTTTAGAGTTTTGGCTCAAGATGCGATTGCCTCTGCAACTCGGCTAAATGAAGAAGATTTTCTCATTCTTGGCTTAGGCTCTGATTGTTTAAGGGGTACAAAGAAATCCGATATTGAAGAACTGTATTTTAATTTAACTACTGCTGCATGTAACACTAATGTGATTTTATTATCGTTCCCATATTATAAGAGGAATGAAAAACAATTCATGAATTCATTCCTGTATGAAATAAATACGATGTTATTCAGGTTATCTACTCTTCATACCAATGTGCATTTTATAGATACCAATGATAACTCATCTGGTAACATGGGAATGAATACTAAAGATGTAATTGTGAAGAAAATATCAAACAGTTCTATTGTGTATACTCAGGGACGGCCTATCCCTATAATTTGTGACTATTTTCGTGGTATGGAATCTAAGAAAACAATTGACCAACCTTTTTTATGGGATCAAGCCTCGAAGTTGACAAGCCCAGAGAGAGGTGGTTAAATTACATTAATTTATGTGACAAGGATGGTTTTTGCCATCCAATTAATGACATCGTAGAAAATAAACCATCTTTATTTCCTAGTAGCCTACTAGATTCTTCTAAAATATTTAGGGACATTAATGACGTTTAGAAGCCTAATTGCCGCTCATCAATAAATCAAGATCTTACTTATGTAAACATTCATACAAAACCTAAATATCCAGGTAAATCAAAATTCCTGACAGCGTATTACCAAAACGTACGAGGCATAAATTCGAAACTTGCAAGATTACAGAATAAAATGCTCTCATCTGATGTTGACATTTTACTGTTTACAGAGACTTGGCTTACTGATGCTGTTAATGATTTTGAAATTCTCTCTCAATTTAATATTTATCGAAATGATAGATGTGTGGAATTGACTGGGAAACGAAGAGGAGGAGGAGTTCTTATCGCAGTTGATAAAGATCTAAATTCTAAATGCCTTTATGACAAGAAAAACATGTTCGAAGAGCTCTGGATTTCTCTTGAAACTTCCTCGGCAAAGTTCATTTTCTGCAATGTTTATATTCCGCCAAATTCGCCAATCGAGCACTATGCTGACTTCCTATTCAGAGTAAATAATTTTGTTGAAACGTATAACAATGCTGAATTTATTATTTGTGGGGATTTTAATTTAAGAGGCTTCTCAAATTATTTTCTGGGAGAAGATTGGAAGGGATGCCCCAATCCAAATATTGTGAAGGCCTTATATGATGAGATGCAAGGGTTAGCTCTTCATCAGTCTAATACAATTGTGAACTGTGATGGTGTGTTATTGGATCTAGTTTTCTCCTCAAATGAAAATCTCAAAGTATCCTCTGCTCTAGACCCACTACTATCTGTTGACCGTTACCATCCTCCAATCAAATTCATAGTTTCAGTAAATATGACAAATAGACGTTTCAACAAGACAACCGATTTTCCGAACTTCCATAAAGCAGATTATTCTGCATTGAATGAATATTTCTCTGGAATAAACTGGAGTGAAGTCCTCAGTAGTGATGATCTTAACGAAAACATCAGCTTCTTTTATAGGATTCTGGAACTTGGGATCAGGAAATCTGTGCCAACTTACAAAAGCAGAGGTTCGAGATATCCCACTTGGTTTTCCACAGCTACTGTTAAGATGACAAGAAAAAAGCAGCGCCTTCATAGAAAGTACAAAGCTAGCGGAACTGATGGTGCTTATGAAAAATATTCAGCCATAAGGAGTCAATTAAAAAATATGATTGATGGAAGATTACTCTAAATTCTGCAAGAAGATAGGGCAATTACTTCCACAAAATGTAAATTTATTTTGGCGTTTTGTGAGGAATAAAAGAAGAACAAATGCAACTTGCACAGTAGAGTATAATGACAGAACTATTTCAGATCCACAGATAATCGCTGATAGTTTTGCTGATGTTTTTGCCTCTGTTTACCTAAAGCCTGGAGACACATTTCAGGAGGATGCATCTTCCCAAATCCCAGCGACATTTGTATGCTCTAAAGTGGTCATAACGAAAGATCATATCCTTGAGGAAATAGGCAGATGTAATAAAAAGGCAGGTCCAGGCCCTGATGGCATTCCTCCAATATTTTTGTTTATGTGCAAAGGGACTCTTTCGGTACCTCTAGAAATATTGTTCAATATGTCGCTGAAAGTGGGGATCTTCCCTCAAATATGGAAGGAGGCGTTTGTCACCCCTATACCGAAAAGCACAAATAGCAAGAGTATCAAGAACTATCGCCCCATCTCTGGTCTCTCATTATTCAGTAAAATATTAGAAGCCATAGTGCTCAAGCATTTATCTCCACTAAATCAGCAGTTCTCTGAAAATCAGCATGGATTCTTATCTCGGAAATCGACGGTGACCAACTTAGCATGCTTCATCAGTCATATAACACAGGCGTTTGAGGAGTCTTTGCAGGTGGACGCAATTTACATTGACTTCCAGAAGGCCTTTGATAGACTATCACATGAAGTCCTTTTGATGAAATTAGAAAGGTTTGGAGTTCATGGTCCCCTACTCTCCTGGTTCCAGTCATACCTAGCCAACCGAATACAATACGTCAAGTGGAATGGAAAATTTCCGAAGCCAATCGAGGTCTCCTCTGGTGTTCCTCAGGGATCTAAACTGGGTCCTTGGCTGTTCTTGGTCTACTTAAATGAAGTTGCCACCTCAATAAATAAAGCCAACTCTCTATTCTTTGCCGACAATGCAAAAATATTTCTAAAAATCAAAAATAACGATGACTGCGTTAGATTGCAAAGTGGACTGGATGATCTCGCCAGCTGGTGTTCCAAGAATTTCATGGAGATCAACATCAGCAAATGCAGTGTCACCACTTTCAGTAGGAAAAAAAATCCTATTATTTACCCCTATTCGCTAAGCAAAGATATAGTAAGGAGGGTGACGGTGGTGAAAGATTTAGGTGTTCACATGGATTCTGCACTAACGTTCAAGAATCATGTGGACACCGTCTGCAAGAAGGCTGTGAAGACTTTAGGTTTCTTGTGGAGAGGGGCTCGGGACCTTAAGGATATGCGAGCATTTTCTTCACTCTACACCAGCCTGGTGAGATCCCAGCTGGAGTATGCCACGGTAATCTGGCGGCCTTCGAGAGAGAAGATTCGAGCGATTTCTCGAGAGAACAACTTGTTCTGAGACCACGGTATTACTGGAACCCTTAGAGATCCGAAGACAGCGTGCAGACCTTCTATTCCTCTGGAAACTGCTGGAAGGAGAGCTGGATTGTCCTGACCTCCTAGCTTCAATACCTCTTCATGTTCCAGTCGTCAGACTGAGAACATCCAGTCAATTCAGCCCTCTACTACACAAAACTCGCCACTCTGCATTTAGAGACGTTATTTCTCGTTGTTGTGGACTTTGGAATGATAAAAGTCCAAAAAATAAAGACTTTTTTAACGGAGAAATTTCGAAAAAATATTTTAAGACTTTTAAAATCATTATATAGCTTTTTTATATATTTATTTGATGTTTTATATATTTATTTATATCTGGAAGTTGTTTTTGTTTTGTAATATTGTTATTTATTTGTATTTTTTTTTTTTTTTTTTTTTAATTCTTGTATGACTACAATGTATTGGCCTAGGCTGTGATTGTTTTAATTTGATAAATAAATCTCGAAGGAAAATGATATTTTTGGCATCACAGTAGGCAACAGGAACCAGATATCACTCAGAAGCGGAAATTACTCAATCTGCCTTCTCCTTCGTTCTTAAGGAATACACAAAAAGTTTAAACAGAAAATTCCAAAAGTTTGACCAGCGTCAGTGATCTATCCTTTAAGAGCGTTCCCAGAACTTGAGGGTAAATTTTTCGCGTCTTATTTGAGGTGGTTCATTGCCAGTTTGTATTTCCATTCCACTAAAGTGCATTGAGAAAGTAGCACCAAGCTTTTGTAAGTTTAAGGAAGTAAAAATATTGGCTGATAGGGGCAAATAAATAATTTGGTTCTGGAGTAGATCCCTATACCTAATAGACCAATTTAATTTATTGTTACAAAACTTATTTCTCTTTAGACAAACACAACATATGCCAAGTTCCGTTGCAATATAACAAAACATATCGTCCCACTTGTAGGGACACATTAACCCTTTTTAGAAGGCGGGCCTCTCCAGAAACCAGGCCATTCCTCACTATTCATCGTTTAAGGACAGTGGGCTTCTCCAGCTCTTTTAGACTATTAGTGAGACTTCTCGGTGGACGTTAGTGAGACTTCTCAGAAGAAGATGTACCCCAGCCTGTTTCCTCCCCAGCTCCAGGAAGTGTTATTCAAGAGCATTCTAAGATTTTGAGAAAGAAAGTGGGCCTTTTCCAAAGCGTAAACAATTTAATT
The DNA here is from genome assembly GCA_946811695.1 of Gonocerus acuteangulatus. Lineage (NCBI taxonomy): Eukaryota > Metazoa > Arthropoda > Insecta > Hemiptera > Coreidae > Gonocerus > Gonocerus acuteangulatus. The sequence continues at coordinate 91,062,262 of OX328123.1, forward strand.
TGCAGTGGAAGCATCACAGTTTCAAGGGAAATAAATTTTCTTTCAGTAGTTCAAAGGTGTTACATGTTTTTACACTAATTAAAGAATACTTATATTACTAATAAATGAACAAAAAATCTAAAAAAAAAAACTTGTTTTACGTAATTAATAATTTTAGTTTAAATAATTTGGAATTAATCGTTTCTTATTGCTAATATAATAATTATAATTTCTAATTAAAAAAAAGATAACTGAGCCATTTGTAAATTAAAGACGATAGAGAGAAACTAAAAAATGAGTTACAAATTATAAAGTTTTTCAAATTACAAATTATAAAAAAAAATAATTTTAAATAAAATAAATTTACAAAAATCTAAATTGATAAAATGTTAAATATTTTTTAAATATCACCAGTAGAGGGAATTTTGTTATTGAGAGGAAAAAATTGTATTATTAATTGTAAAAATAAATACTATGTGATGTCTTTCTAAAACATGTATGATAATTTTAACTACATTTCCGTTTCAAATATTGGAGGTAGAAGAACATTAAATATTTGGAGAAACACAAAATTAACTTTGAAAAACCATGAAATGGCTAAAAACAAGACAACTATGGGGCGCAGGTGGAAGGCAACTAATAGCCGTCAGGAGGGACATACAGGTATCGAGAGGGTCTTGTCACCAGGTACCCACGGTCACACGCCTTGGCCTGTTCCTATAGGGTTAAAAAGTTGAGCCTGGAGTGAGCATCCACTTAAGATTTCTTTATTAAAATTTAAACAGTCACTTATTCATAACACAGGTTTTTGGGACGGTTTAATTGTAGGTTACCACCCTTTTCTAACCAGGAAAGGGCTAATGGATTTTCTTTCTCCAAGAGAAAAGCAAAGACACCTAGTGTGAATCGAACCCACAACCTCAGCCATGGGGTCCCCACGCAGTAACATTCACAGCCACCAAGCCTTCGATATTAATAATATTATTTTAACTTACTTCATAAGCTACCCTTAGAAGTACTTGATGGAAAACAGCCATGTAATCAGCATTCCCCATTCCTGTTGCGTTAAGAGGAACATTGAAATTATAACCTCTTCCAGGTCCTTCGCCAATGAAGTCAAAATCTGATTCTCTTAAGTTTGGCCAGAATGATCCATTTTCATAACGATGAATGGAAAAGTATAGAACCCTAAAAATATTCATGTTTATATGTTAATTGATTTTGACTATTTAGCTATGAGGATACAGACATAAAGACGTAGCAAAGAGGGGAGAAAGATCGATTTATGGATGAATGACATTAAAAAGGACTTACTAAAAAAATACAGTGAGGAATACATTTTTTTAAATAGTATTTATGAATTTAATACAGTCAAAAGCATTAAGAATGGTTTAGTATACCTTGGGTCATCATAGAACATCTGTTGAGTCCCTTGGCCATGGTGTACATCCCAATCAACAATGAGTATTTTTTTAATACCAAGATTCAAAGCATGTTTAGCGCCCAATGCAACATTGTTAAAAAAACAATAACCACAATATTCATTTTTCATTGCATGGTGTCCTGGAGGTCTGTAAAGTAATAAAAAATAAAACATGTTGCGTTTTAAAAATCTTGAAGTGCAGAAATCTGGATTAATGGGTAAATCAGTAATAAAAATTGTTAGGCAACACTGAATCGTGGGTGTTTGTGATGGTAGATGTACCTGGGTAACTTGAACGGAGAAGAGTTGGGCATTATTCGATACATTTTTATTGAATAAGAATTAAAAAAAAAAAAATTGTTTATGGAGGGTTCAATACTGTTTATGGAAGATTACAAAGAGAGAGTAATGAAGAAGGAGGGGTTGAGACCAAAGCTTTAGCTTAGACATGTTGACGATTGCTATTTGGCCGCATGGACTTAAGGAATATGGGGAATTGGTAGCAAGTCTTAACTGTTTCCATCCTTATATTAGGCTTACTGTTGAGGAGGAAAGCAAGGGGGGGGGGGGGTTTCCTTTCTTAGATGCCATGATTATCAGGGAGGCAGATGGCACCTTGGGGCATACTGTCTACCGTAAACTGACGGACACTGGGCTTTACCTGAATGCTCAATATAATTATCACCCTGATCAGAAGAAGTGTCTTTTGTGAGGACTCTGCTGCTACGTACCAAGAGGTTGTGCAGCAGCAAGAATTATTTCAAGGAGGAGGTGGAGCATTTGTGGAAGGATTTCCTGAGGAATGGCTACAAGGAGAAAATAATGGCTGCACTGGGGGATCTCATCGATTAAACGATGGTTGGGTATCTCTGCCGTATGTACAAAATGTGTCTGAAAGGGTTGGTAAGATCTTTGTAAAGCATGGAATCAGGTTTATTTACAAGCCATATGATAAGATTGGCGAGGTCCTGGGCTTTACAAAGAATAGGCAGTGGCTGTAGGACAAAGGGGTTTATCTACTTCTATGTGATTGTGACAAGGTATATGTGGGACAGACAGGAAAAAAGGAATGCATAAGGATTGAGCCAAAATGTTGGCTGTAGCAAGACATAGGCGGGAGTGTGGAGGGCAAATGCTTTTTGATCAGGTGGAGACGTTGGCAAAGGAGGGTCACCTTGATCACCGTTTGATTGGGGAAGCTATTGAAATTCGGAAGTGGCCCAATAATTTCAATAACAATGATGGAAGGAAATTACCGAGGGTGTAGATACTGACCTTGGCTAAAACAGAATAAAATAGAATAGAAGAAATAGAAGTGGTCAGGACATTGACTCCCAAGGGATTAGTGGGCAGACTTTGACCCCGAAAGGATTAACAGGCAGCAGATAGAAAAGGGCCATGGGTCTGAGCACCGACGACATTTTGCTTTCAGATAATGAACAAGCATCATGTACCACTACCAACTAAGGAAGCCAGCGGGAATGCCGGAGAAAAGTTGTGGTTTAAGAAACCGCACCACTGGTGATATATGCCAGAATGTAGGGGGAGAAGAATTTATTGATTTATTAAATTTTTCATCCACTGATTTTTTTTATTCTATGAATAGCAGGGTTGGCTCATTATTCAATAAATGCCTTATGCAATTATCATTCAAATAAATTTTTATTGAATAATAATTTATTCTTGGATTGAGTTATTCATTCACGGATTTGTTTTTTATTGTATGAATAATTTATTATTCATTCGTTAGGCCTTTTAACGAGCATGCCACCTCAGAGTTCACTTCCGGTCTACTATTGTCCCTCTTGTAGTCCACTTCCGGTTATCTGGCCATTTCCATTCCACTTACGATCACTTATGGTCTACTCTGGACTACTGCCAATCCACACAGGTCCAGTACTGGTCAACTTCCTGTTCACATCCACTACGAAATTATCACTTCTGGGCCCCTAAATTATTCTCTGGGTCTCTTCCAGGTGGTTCTAGGTGACTCTTGAGTACTTCTAGTTCAGTTCCGGCTTATGCTTGGTCACTCATAATTACTTTTGGATCCCTGAGGCTTCCCTTTATGGATCTGTCCAATTTCCGGCCTCTCATAATTACTTTAGGGTCACTATATTCGGGTGAATCTGGATCATTTCTGGTCCACTTTAGACATACTTCTCTCGTAATTACTTCTGAGTCACTAAATCCATCCCTGGGCAAATTCCGGATCGATCTGAGTCATTTCCGGCCTCTGCAATTAATTTTTGCCCAACTCTGTATTTATTTAATTACAATTTTCATTCAAATAAATAATTTTTAATCAACAATGAATATAAATAATCAAGTTCTGGTAGTTATTGAATGAAATTATTATGAATGGAATAACATATTTATTCATTATTCTGAATGATTTTTACCTAACAATGGAAGGGATCAACTAAAAACATATTATTTATACTTTATAAACGATTATTCCATACAAAATTTAAATTAATCCATTTTTTTTTGGTAGTATCTACAATAAAAATGAAGCCAACAAATAAAAATGTTGCCAAAAACACGCATCATTCTTACCACAACTACCTTCTATTTGAAAAGAATATTAATTTTCTTCTAAAAAAAGTATACTCTTAAATTTAGGAGCATACGATCAGGCAGAAGTCACTGAATCTAAAGTATTTGGATGCCTGGGTTTTTATTTGATTAACAGTAAAATATTCCATTGCTTGTTTCGTAATTTTTGGCTAGCCACAGTGATCTATTCTGAAAGTCTCAAACAGTTCTAGGCATCATAATCAGTATTGGATTATGCAGTATATGCTGCACACAGCTCCAGTCAGTTGACAATGATAGCAGCTCAACTGATAAGGTTACCATTTGTAAGGCGAGGATTCCCATCATGACTGATCATAGCCATTGAACCTGAATCTGACGATTATTATAACAACAATGGCCATTCATAAAATATCCATCTAGGATTTCATTTATAAGAATGTGCATTGTTCATGCTTGGCTGATGAATAATTAATAATTAATTTCAGAAACCGAACCACTCATAATGTCATCAGTTTAGGACAAGGATAAGTTAAAAAAGAGTCTGACTCACAGAAAGTGCGTCATATTAACGCTTCCAGAACCCTAGTGCCATTAGTAAAGGAATAGAAGGATTTATTGATAAGATATTTTGTGAAAAATATTAAATGAAATCTCAAACAAAAGCATTGCGATTTGTTTGCACAAATTTTGCTACAAAAACTATGTTCTGGTAGGCGGCATTCTGCTGGATAATGAACATGACTTAATATATTGTAACGTATAGTATATTGATTGAGCCAATTTGTGAAAAAGCACTTTTATTGTAAACTTGCAATTGTTGGACTTAATAACAACATATGATTATAAAACATCTGTCTTGAGTTTGGTAATACTGGGTAGCTCCAACACCTCCCCCCAAACACAAGACTCCAAGAGGCCTATTATTCAAGTAGGATGATGCTGGTAGACTCTTCTTAAGCGGGTCTGCCAGCTGGTAGTTGCTTCGGAAGTGCTGGAGTTTTGTCGAAAATCCACATCCTTTTTCTGGATATAACCCTTCATGACTAAGCGGGCCTTCTTTTGATCATCGACAGAATCATTAGGCTTGGTCTTGACTTTCAATGTCCATTTATTTCCAATGACTTCCTTGCCTCGAGGTAGACTGTCAAGATCCCAAGTCTCATCTTCTGCAAGGCAATCAAACTCATTTCGCATTGCCTGCTTCCGAACTTTACTCTCACCTGTCACAGTGAGCCCCCGACGCTTCATGACTGATTTCACATGTTGCTTGTTCTGATGGCAAAGACATTGATGCCACAGCTGCTTGGAACCAGTCGTCGATGGTAACGGTACTTCTCCAGCCTTCTGTAGAGCATGGAATTTCATGTCAAGGACGTACAACCCATTTGACATTTTTCTCCCAGTCAAGCATGTCTGACTTTCTTTGGTTAGCTTACAACCATCTTTGTTTGCAAAAAATTCATATCCCCGTTCCAAAGAGCGGTTCAAAGAAAATAAATTCCGACTCACATCAGGCACATACCAAATGTCCTTCAGATGATTAGTGGTCACCTTCGCACCAATCTTCATATCAACCAGTATGTCCCCTTTTCCATATGCCTTTATGAACTTGTGATTCCCAACCTGAATATGCACAGGCCTCGCAAACTTCTTGAAGCACATGAAATAGCTATTCAGATATGTCATATGCTGTGTCGCCCCGGTATCAACTACCCATAAATCATCATCTCGAGGGACTTTGAGATCACCATCACAAATAAAGGCATCTCTTTTTGAGTCCGCGAAATGAATGATTTTGGTATTATTTTTACGGCTGGGGCAGTCCCGAGCCCAATGGCCATCCTGTTTGCACTTGTAACAACTGGACGGAGAGGGACGCTGACCTCGACGTGGGAATGATGTCTTGTCACGCTGAGGAATAACTTTCTCAGCACCAGATCCTTCACTGCTCACATCCTCCTTATTACCCTTTTGAATTAAGGGCATTTTAGCTAAAAATGCAAGTTGTTGATCTTGACTGTCTTTTGAGGGTAAACGCATTTCTATTAATCTCAATCTTTCAGTCAGACTGCAAAGGGTTCTTTCAGTAATGGGTACACTTTCCCATACACTTTTAAATTCAAAATAATGAGGGGGGAGTGTTGACATGACTCGTCCCATTATTTTATATCAGGAAGTTCTGCCTTGGAGAGCCTTTTCAATTCCACATTGAGTTCATTGAAATCACGCTGAAGTCGTGCTATATGGTTCACAACCCCTTCTTCTATACTCATAATACCATATGAAAAGAATGATTCCAACAGTCTATCAACTCTCTGGCTTGAACTCAATTCATACACAGATGTTAATGTGTCCCAAACCTCCTTAGCAGTCTTGCAAGATGAGGTGAGCTCCTCGTTGGTAGGATTCAGGGTGTTCACCAATATCAGCTGAGCTAGTGAGTCCTTAGTTTCAAACTCATCCATATTGGAACCATCTTGCAACAACTTTGTATCACCACTGACAACATCGGATACTTTATGATGCTTCAACACAAGAGTTATTTGTCTCTTCCAACGTGACCAGTTATTTTGATCCCCCAGTTTCTCCACAGAAGCCTTGAAATCAAATGATCCTGACGAACTCATTGTCAAAATAGGTTGAAACTTGTTGCACACTAGAAACTGAAACTCAACAACACAATTTAGACACTTTAACACAAATAAAAATTCAGAGTTCACGAAAAACTGGGCCCATAATCTATTGATTGAGCCAATTTGTGAAAAAGCACTTTTATTGTAAACTTGCAATTGTTCGACTTAATAACAACATATGATTATAAAACATCTGTCTTGAGTTTGGTAATTCTGGGTAGCTCCAACATAGTATATGGGGGGCTATAGATTTATTCTAGTTAAACGATTTATTAACCTCAATAAAATAAATTAAACATAAATAAATAAAGTTTGATTCCATTCCCACGCACTTATAGGCACAAATATTCCCAATATTAGTCAGTTATATAATATAGTTTTCTTATAGGGACAAACAACTATATAAGAGGCATAACTTAGCGTCTATTCATCGTAGGAACTCAAATTAAATTGTAAAATGAACAGTAATAAGGATACAATTTAATGCCAGCTGAGGCCAAAGAAAAACAAAACAGCATCCAGTGAAAAACGCACGGGCGGCGAAAGGTTACAGACCCAGGAGTAGGGAAGGGACTATGGGTTTTATCTGCCTCCCACCTATAGAAGGGCTTACCCCTTCCCTAAGAAGGTGGAGGGCTGGACACACGGAGAGAGGAAGCCGGAGAGGAAGGTCGAGAAGGACATCCCGTTATGACCCCAGGACATGTCTAGACTTGGCTGGAGGCGGCACCAGATCTCAAGACTTGCCCGCATGAAGATGATGTTCTGGTGGAAGAGTTCTGATGAAGACGAAACGCTCAGGTCTGTCCATTCAACATAGTCCATGTAGGCAGATATTATTAAGATCTTAGATCCTTAAGATGGTTTTGTTTTAACATATAAAAAATAAAAGAAATGTGTGCCACCATTATTTATATGAAAAATTAGATGGAATAGAAATTTTATGAACAAATCTGTGAATTAATTTTTTTTATTGGGAATATAAAAAAAATGTAAACTTCACCATTGTTCACAATTTGGACGAGTTAGAGTTTTAGGTCCTTCAGACTAGTCACTGGATCCATTTTAAAATCCAGATTATTTCATAATTTTCAGAGAGCCAACCAGAATAGGGAAATATAAAATTTGGAACATGATTGGTGTATTTACTACATCAAAGAAATTTCCTTTTTTTCCAATAATTAATAATTTTAATATAGCATTCAAAAGGATTACCTCTGGAAGATGGAAACAGTTAATACATGTGTGACTAACATAGGTGCAAAAAATTTTCTAACTTCCCAAGTTATATTTGTGTGGAATAATTAACCATTTTTTTTAAATTTTATAATGCCCGGTCCATTCCAAATTAGCTTAAGAGAAACAGACCCACGATAATAGGAAATTTCCTCCCTGAGAATCAATATCATTTAAAATATTATAACTCATAGAATATTATTTATACTTGAGTAACGATCATAATTATTTACGTTCGTTATAATTGGCGCCCAACATTATAGACATAAAGTTAATTTGCGATGGACTAAAAATGAAGTTTTGAGGGAATACTTTAGCACACGTGGGGCGAGCAAAGACGAGGTGAAACACGTCGGTATTAGCCGAGGCCAAGCATCGAAGGAGATAAGATGGGGTTCTGATCGAGGGGCGTTACATATAATTAATATAAGATAAATCAATTTTTTTCTCTCGGAAATTAATTAATTGTTATTTAAAAATGGAAATCCAAAAGAATCAAATGTCCGAAGAAGAGCAAAAGCAAAACGAGATACAAACAGCTGAAATTAATAAAGATCAAATAGGTTCCGGGATCGAAACCCAATTCCCATTAAATGAAACAGGAGGTGCGACATTTGAAGAGCAAAGAGCAAATGCTATTATCGGAGGGAGTATCATAACCAATTTAAGCAGAGAATCGGACTACAGACGCCCACTAGCGTCCAGCAGATTAATAAAGAACTGGTCATCCAAAAAGACCAAGTGAATAAACTTGAGATAGAAAATATGTTTTTCTTTCTTCAGTTAGAAGTGTGCAGTCGTACAGTAAATTCATCTGGCTTAGTCCAAATCTATGAAAGTATGAATTAACTGTCCCATGTCCTGTTAATAATTGTGACATGTAAAAATTTGTTGTAGCATACGTTTTGTCAAAGTATTCTTTAATATCTGTTATAAATATCTTCAAGTGTTGACCTTTTGTAGTTAATGTCCAGTCTTCCTGCCATTGTCTTATTGTATCTGTCAGTAACTGTCTTTTTAAATGTGTTTTTGTTATTTTGTTGTAACATTCTGGAATTCTTAGATCTTTAGAGGCTGATTTAGCTGGTAGGTCAGCAAGTTCATTTCCAAGAATACCAGAATGCCCTTTAATCGATATGAACTGTACGTGAATGTTTTGTTGGGTATGATTGTAAAGTATTTGTCGTATTTGTTCAGTAAGTGGGTCATGAATTGTGTAATTATTTAATGATCGAAGTGTGTTTTGACTGTCAGTGTAGATGTTTACATATATACTGATGTTATATATATATATATATATATAGAGAGAGAGAGAGAGAGAGAGAGACTCAGGGGGTCAACAAAAACGGACGTGAAAGGAAGAAAAAAGATTTTCTATGTAATAAAGGGTTATATTTATTGAATGATCCAACTGCAGGCCCAGCTTTTTATAACCAACGGGGATCTTCTATATTGACATCACGCTTTGTACCCCAGACCTGGCTGACCGTGTTGTTGGATGGAGGGTGCAGGAATGGACCACAAGTGATCATAGAGCTATCTATTTTGAACTCAGCATGGAGAACAGTATCTATGAGACAAGTAGTCATAGGATGTCACTAAAAGGAGTGGATTGGAACGAGTTATTGAAAAACCTAAGCTGGCATATGACTTGTGAGTATAGAACTGACAGCGTGGAGGACATGGCCAGTGAATTAACGACAGCCATCCAGAACGAGAGTGCAGAGGTGTTGCCTGTTGTAAGGAGAAAGAAGAGAGGATATCCATGGTGGAATGGAAACTTAAACAAAATAAAGAAGGCTACATACAAAGCCCGGCGAGAATACCAGCGGGAAAGAAACGAGGCAAGAAAAGATCGACTCAGGTTGGAGTACCAGGAAATGAGGAGAAAATTGAAGATGGAAGTAGTGCAGGCGAAGAAGCAGTCTTGGAGTGAAGCTCTGGAGAAATGCACGAGTCCTTGGGGCTTACTATACAGGATTGTGACGGGTAAAATATCACCAAAGAACTTCTTCACAGCCTTCCTTGTTGACGGAGAGCATACATTGACTGCTGAAGAAACAATAGGGCATATATTGCGAAATGCGTTTCCTCGAGACACAGTGGATACGGAAGCCCAGAAAGCCATTCGAGAGGAATCCCTCATACCGCCGAAGACAGATGATGCCTTACCGTGGGACAATGATGAGGTTTCGGATGTTATAAATGAAATAAAATCGGGAAAGGTGCCAGGACCAGACAAAATTCAAGGCAAAATAATTAAGAACTGTAAGGAGGTCTTAATAGAGCATCTAGTCATCCTCTTTAACAAGTGCCTAGACTCGGGCAAGTTCCCTGAAATCTGGAAGGTTGCTCAGGTGTCGTTGATTGAGAAGCCAGGAGCCGTCAATGTATCTGCGAAGTCTTACAGGCCAATAAGTTTACTTTGCAGCTTGAGCAAGGTCCTAGAGAGATTAGTTGCTCTAAGATTAGAAGGAGTATTGTCGAGACTCTCGCCATACCAGCTAGGAGGAGTAAGAGGCAAAAGCACAACAGATGCAATAAGAATGTTACAGGTCGCGACGGAGGAGTCTTCTTCTAAGTATGTAATGGCGGTATTTTATGATGTGGCTGGAGCCTTTGATAATTTATGGTGGCCAACAGCACTAAAAGAGTTGAAAAGATTGGGCTGTCCAAGGAATATATTTAATTTAATTACAGACTTTTTGAAGGATAGAACAGCCTATGTGGACTTGCCTGGGAGGAGAATTTCAACCACGATAGAGGGAGGATGTGCACAAGGATCGGTACTCGGCCTTCCATTGTGGAAAATAAACGCCAACCCTCTGATAAACAGATGGAGAGAGGAAGGCTTTCTTCCTGTCGCCTGGGTGGACGACTTTTCTGTTTTAGTAGAGGCAGAATCTAGGGCAGAAATTGAAAGAAAGGCGGAGAGGGCCACTCAAATAATACTTAGCTGGTGTGAGGTAGGGAAAATGCAAATAATTCGGTTCCACCATATCCTCTTTGTCTGCCCATACTACACCCAAGCAAGACTAGACCTAGCCGGAGAATTCGGTTTGTTGAACTGGCCGCCAGTGTCCCTTAACGAGCTACTCACCAATGAAAGCATTTATCGAGGTTCGAGGCATTCTCGAGGTTTGCATTCCGCCTTTTTAAGAGGAAGAAGGAACTGGAGGAATGTCAGTAACAAAGCAGAATTTTGTGTCAATAATATATTAAATTTCACAGTGTTATATTATAGTTCAAATTTCGATTCTTGTAAATTAGTATAAGGCTTATTGAGGCCCCACTGAGCAGAGGCAGTGGCGTCTCAATTGCGGGATCCCCTTATGTAATTTTTGGCAATGCGTTTGGAATAAATGAAATGATATTTTGGAATCTGCACCTTCCTGACATTGTATGTGAGGAACGTGTGGAATGTACTCGGGACCCAGGCTCCTAGCCTCGGCAGACACGAGTGAGTCGCAGAGGCGAGAACCAGGTCCCCTTAGAACTAATGAGTCGCGGATTCAAAATTTAAAGTTTACAAATTGGTTGTACCGCTGGTATGGGGATTGCCCTAAGGTACAGCGGGGGAAAAAGAAGGGAAAAAAGAGAGAGAGAGAGAGAGAGAGAGAGAGAGAGAGAGAAAACCAATTACCTCACAAAAGCCATTCCATTTTGGATTTTCTTGTTACATATTTCGTTGATGAGAGAAATGGTGCTTCCAGCAGCCAATAAACTGCATTCATAGGAGCTCTGAAAAAAAAAAAAGAAGATTTTAAATACTATTCCTAAATAATTGTTGTCAAGTAAATGTTATAAAATATGCTCTAATTCTATAGCCTACAACTTACTGGATGAATGAATATAGCATCATATTTTGAGGATATTGTTTCAAGGTGAGTTTCGTCAGTACAACTTTGAGTGGATTTCAATAAATTGATCATTTCAGGAGTGTGTAAGGCAAGTAATTCTTCTTCAGTAACTCTTCTCGGTTCAAGTATTTGACATCGGTTCATTAAGCCAAGCTCTTCACATCTGTAAAAAAAAAAAAAAAAAACAAACAAAAAACACATTTTTATTTCTATAGTTGAATGTTTTAGGTAAATTAGGTATGGTGGAAGTTATTCTTGAAGGAGATTGAATAATAGTACTGCCTAAAAAATGCACCATTCAAAAGTTGTAACGAAACTATGGCTTGTACATGCCGAAGCCGGTAAATCACCTGTATGAATGACAATTTTGTGTATAAGCTCTAATATTTTAACAGGAAGATTTAAAGTTTCAAGGAGAGATGAAACTTTAACACCCATCCAGGCAAGGCAAGTGGAGGTATATCCAACCACTATCAATAAAATCTTAGCAATCAACAACTTACATTTTAGATTTTTAAAAAAATGTTTGTCAAAGAGGAGCGGGATAACAAATCATTATGGCCAGATGTCAACTCAGAAATTGGGGCAAACATCATTGATATTTGATGCCTATCTGAATAAATAAAACCGCTTCCACATTTTGATTTATTTATCTTGATCTTAAATTATGCATGAACTAAGCAAACTCCTCACCAATTTGTCAAGTGACAATAAATATAAATCGTTTAGCTTTTCAAACTAAAACAAAATTTACTTCTTGTTTAAAATACTGTATAGCTTGATTCATTGAAGGAGGTTGAGAATCAAGTAAAATTATCGGTGGTACAGTCAATTTTTTTTTTTTTTTTTTTTTTTTTTTTTTTTTTTTTTTTTTTTTTTTTTTAATGTCTTTTATTATTCTGGTTAATTTAGAATGCTCTTATCTATTTTCAAGGGTTTCCTTATATTCTACCAGAATAAAAGCTCCAGTGAGAGTTTCTATGCATAGCAAATAATATTGTGCTAATCTATTGTAATGTTGAGGTTTTTAAAAGAAGTGTCATTGTTATAACATTCTTTTTAATTAATTCTTGTGCTTCATTACATTTTTTTTTTTTTTTTTTTTTCATTTTCCAATAATATATTACCTCCTGTGGCAATCCATGGCACATACATTAGATATTATTACTGTACTTTCATTAAACATTATTTTAATGTTTTTTTCCCCCTCTTTTAAACACTATAACACTATAAAAAAAATGTCCTAATTTCAAGAAAATGTATGAAGAATTACCTCAGAACAATAGAAGTAAGCCTTTCTGGACATTCTGGATAATTGGAGTCCCAAAGGCATCTGTGCTCTGCCATCTTATTGTCAAACACAATTCCTGTTCCAAGTTTTATTAACTCCTTAGCTTCTCTGGCCTGTAATTTCATGGGCAGAATAATATGATGTTTATTTTATTTTTTTTTTTAAATTAGCATATAAAATAATAAAAAATGCAGGAATACATATTTATCTTAGTGCTAAAAATATCACACTAGCTCTCGATCTTTCTCTCTAAAAGGCTTTTAAATATTGGATGGAAAAGTTCATTATTCTATTGTACACAAACACATATAGGCTGAAACAATGAGCAATTTAGCACTTAGCCTTCAGTTCTGATTTAGCCGCCAACATGGAAACTTGTTTTGTCCCTACAGTCGCCTATTCTGTCATTAATGTCATTTTTGATCAAGATATTTATTTAAGTATAAATAAGACTGAGGCATCTTTTATTGTGATTGAAAAAGTTATTCCAGATTCCCCATAAAATCATGGATTTGTAGAGCTGCAAGCACTGTTCTTGATTCATCATCCTTTGCGCAACTATGGACACCATATTTACACTGGGAAAACTCTTTGATGCACATGCTAAATCGGGCTATGCCATGCAGCGACGGCCCTTACCATGCAATTACTCAGGGGTGAGAGAGTGACTACAATTAGCACAATGCCCTCACAAAATTAATTTGTGAGGAAATAGCACCTAGTGTAAACCCAGCTTAAAACAAGCCATTCACTCACAGAAAATGTTTTTGTAAATAAGACCATATTATGAAAAATATGGATAATTTAATTTATAAATCTATATGGCCTTTATTGCCTTTGAAAAGGCTTTTGAGGAGCTGAGCCATGATAGTCTAGTGTCTGTATGTGAATATCCTTATCACCAAATAGAGGTAGTACGAGTCAACGAGAAGAAATAGTCATTAATAATCGAATACTGCCTCAAAACACTTGTTCCTCGAAGGCCATTGTCATCATATATGTGAGATTCATGACATAAAAACCAAGACATATGAATTTTCACTAAACTATTTCAGGGCTAAGAGGGTAAAAACAACTTTTTCCTAACAAAACAAGCGTCCTGTTAGAATTATAGAAGAGAGCCTGACGCTAATACCCCAGCAGTTGATACGCTATAAAAAAGAAATAAAAATTGTGTATTCCAATTCAAAATGAATATTAGAAATACAATTTAAAATAATGAAGAAAAATATCCAAAAAATTTAATTCCAGAAAAAAATATTGATTGAAATGACATAAATTATAAATTTCAGAACTTACCACTTGATACAAGTCTTGCACAAATGAGAACACAGGTTTTTTATTTCCCATTTTTAACTGAGCGTTCTTTTTAGCTGCAACAAGTCCTGGATTTGGTTTAGCCTATAATGTTCAACTATAGTTAGATTATTTTTTTCATTACAAATATAATAAATGAAACTAAAATTTAATAGAATGCTTTACTTGACTGTGAATCCTGGAAGATCTTCTCAAAGGGCCTTCTGCAACAGGCTTTTTAAGATATTTTTTGGGAGGCTCTTCAGTTTCTTTCTGCCCCATTTCTGCCAAATCAAAAAACCAGATAATGCAACTGAAAAATAAATGAGGACATTTGTTACTGTAAGATAAGAATGTACAAGAATCATGGGAAAAAACACAAACAATCGAGTGATTTCAGCCAAATCATTGAAACAGTGATTCAAAATCGGTCATGAAGAAATAAATTGAAAGAAGGAAATGTAAAAGTAATGTGTGTGTATATACACACACACACACACACACACACAAACACAAACGAATAATTGACAAAATTATACAAAACTCTTTTCTAAAAATTATTTTGCGAGTGAATGTTGTCGAGAATGTTTTTTTTTTTTATAATGTTAGTTTTACATAAAAGTAAAATATCAATTTTAAACTATTACAATACCGTGATTATTGAAAATATTAGACACAGAATAAAATATATTTATTTATTTATAAGGCTTCGCAACTTTGGCGACTTGCCTGGAATAAAATATAAAACCATCCTAATATAAAATTTTCATATTAAGATTCATAAAATATAAAACCATCCTAATATAAAATTTTCATATTAAGATTCATAAAATATAAAACCATCCTAATTTTCAACTACTGCCTATATGAATTAATTTTAATTATTTTAAAAATACATATGACAATAAAATTGTTAAAAAATCTGGAGGCCTGATTACTCAGTAATAGTTTCCAATATAAAATACAACTTAAATAAAACCATCAGTTGTGGTAGTTCCCAGATAACAGCGAAAATGCTGATAATAAATTTCTCATTAGACAAAGGTCTATATCTTCATTTAGAAAGATTATCAATGGAGCAACCTGTTGGCATACAATTACTAAGTAGTGGCTGTCATAAAATTGGTTTACATAAAAAAAGTACATACCATTACGATTAATATGAAAAGCTTCTTACTTATGAATTGTGGCAGGAATAAAAATGATCAATTTCGTAAAAATCGGATTACAAAAAAAAATTACTTCTTAAACTAAGTCAATCAATGCCCAAGTTGCTGCTGAGAGTAACTTAGGACGGAAGACACAGACCTCTTATTCTTATAAAATCTCATAACTGAAATGATACTCACTGATAATAAAAATCCCAAAATTATATTACACCCACATTACTTCAGAAAAAATCACAATTTTTGACAGGGGCTAAACAGAAACACAGTTGTTCTAGAAGAGGCGCCAACTTTCTTCCCGTTTCGAGTCATGAAAACTTCGGAGGGAAAATAATCCAATAACCAAACCTGCCTCCTAAACTGACAAGGGTCAAGTAAAACATATGTTTACCAATTCTGCTTCAGACCGATTGACCAGAGAGCTAACTAGTCATCAAGTGGGCAGTGCGGGAACTTTTGATTGGTCGGTAGTGAAAAGGATTTTTACAGATACCAAAAGTGATTGGTTCCCTCCAACTTCAACCTTTCCTTAAAGGACTAGGCTTTATTTATCATTGGCCAATAAGATTCGGAAAAATCATTGCTGTTTTCTCTGGCCTTGACTTTGACATTTAACCTTCACATTGTGCGACTAATGAAGTAATTTGTAAATAATTGTTTTTGCACAAAAACAGTATTTAGGCTTAAAGCAATTTTTGCTGATTATTTTTATCTGTTGTAGAATGACGTCACGGTAATCTAAAAATTCAGAATAGAGGGATCGAAACCCCCTTATCTTTAGACATCTCCTAAGCAGTAGAAGATCGCTTATTTAAAAATGTTTATTTTTTAAATGCTGCTTTTTTGCTTAGATGAATATAACGGAGTGATAACCCTAAAGGACAATTTTCTTGAAATCGTTGTCATTATAATAAAATATTATGAAAAAAAAAAAAAAAAACAAAAAAAAAACAATTCGAAAGAGTTCATTTGCTATGAAAGGAATCGAAATGTCTCAAACTAGGATTTTTTCAATTTAAATTAACTGAAGGTGTAAAAATGTACATTCAACATAAGGATGTTCGCTCACCATGTCATAAAAGTTTACACTATGGGGCCCTTGCTCTAAAAGGACATAATCAGACTGCAAATATTATACGCAGAATTATCATATTCAGGCAAGTTTGGAAGCCATTTTACTCCGAGCTGTAGACATGGAAGGCTAAGGTCACGGTTTTTGCAACACAATGAATCTTTTTCAAATACATTTGATATTAGCAAAAACAATTTTCTAACCACAATTGAAGAAAGATTTTGCTCTTCAGTTTAGTTCAAATCTGTTGACCATTGCTTTATGATTTGAAGTTCAATTGAATCTTTCATCTTCTGTAGGACTTCAATTTGGTTTGTATGAAGTGCTTAATCTAGATGCGGAGGCTCGGTGGCCGTGAGTGTTAAGGCGTTAGCACTTAACACTCCGTGCCAAAGGGTCGTGGGTTCGATTCCCACCAGGGGTGGTGGCTTTTCTTTAGAAAAAAGAAAAGGCATCAGCCCTATCCTGGCTAGAAAAGGGTGGTAACCTGTAGATAACCCGTCCTAAAATTCGTAGTTAACAATAATGGACGTTAACATTTACTAATAATAATCTAGATGCTCCAGTTTGTTTGAATGTACCAACGAAGCTGGTAAGGGTAAAGAAATAATCAGTGGTAATAATAGAAAACTATATTCTCTCAATAGATTGTGGATATTAAACATTGTATCTTACAAAAATACCAAAAAATGGAAATATGTCAATAACTAACCGAAAGAGACATGCTGAACAATAAGATAAGTGTGGACAAAAGATACATTTTTTAATGGGACGAAACTTAAATGGAAATGGACTAGAGACCTATTAAGCATTCTGAAACAGAAATATGTAGATCCACAGCTAAAACTGAAAGGGCCACTTACGATAAGAAGCAAAGAGAGGTAGATATCCACAGAGGTGGTTAGATATCTCTCCAAAGTTGATTCGTGGTAGAGAAAATTGGGGCGAAAGAAAATAGGTAGGGAAGATCAGTGTTACACATACATGAACATATTAAATGTTTAAAAGAATATATTTCACATGTATTACCGTTATAAACGCACTATTGTATAAAAGTATAAAGATTAACTAAAAAACAACTCTAAATAAAGGCAACAGTCAAACCGAATGCCTAGAAGCCAGTAAATATTTAGTACTTAATTAGATGGTGGGTAAGTTTGAAGAACTTCATGAAAAATACTCGATCCACTAAGCACTTTAGAATTATGGAAATCAAGAAGTAATGATGAAATAGGCAAGAATATAGTAAATCGCCGATTGATATGTCTTTGGTAGTTTATGCACAATGAATGATAATAGGTAAGCATAACAGATCTTTGAAAATCTTGCAACAAAAGAGAATCCAACGGTAAATAATTAATTTTATTATTTTTCATAAATGTCCCTATTATCTATACATGAAACGACATCTATAATGAAAAGGCATCAGCTCCTTCCATTCTTTTAAACTTAAAAATTGTATATGGCAACTTTAATTAACAAACCATTAACCTGTATTTCATAATCACAATGACTATAATACCGAAGGGAATAACTGTTTTACGTTCACCTGCAATTTCTGAAAAAAATCAATAGCAACGGTAGAATTTTTAAGTCATATTTTTATCTAGTTATTGTAAATCAACATACGTCTAATGGAAAGTTCGCCTTATAAGCTCTAATGTTATAAATACTGATGAAATCACCGTGAAAGTACAAATGTATGATATACATACCTATAAGCTCTTTGGTATGGGAGAGTACAATGTATAGTTTAGAGTAAATATTTTGGTTTGTTTCACAAGGGATGCATTTAAAGATGTTAAAAATAATCACAAAATATAGTACATAATATATGGTTAACTTTTACTAACAGTTATACACCAGAATATGATTCTGATAAAGATTATAATTTCACACTTGGAAGGTGTTGAGTTTTGTTTCATTTTGTTTACTCTTATTAATTGAAACAATAGCAACCATCTCCTCTTCTCTACATAGATTTTTAAGCACTTTCCGGATGAATGTAGCTATAACTAAGCAGACTATGTCAGATGTAATTTAATGTTATTAGCAATGATTTATTTTCTTGATTGATAATTGTGGGTATGATGTGAGGAGATGACTTTAAAAATGGGCCAAGTCCATTTTGTCATTAAATAAATTTCTTTTCTAAAGACTTCTTTCCTCACAGCAAAACATTTTTTCTTTTTTG